>NIVC01001159.1:0-102256 GCA_002269645.1 Macrostomum lignano
GCGAGCGAGGGTAATCGGCCTAGACGAAGAAGTGCAACTACTCTGGGCAGAGGGACGTTTCGGAATGTCTAATCCGACGCAGCTGTGAAATACCCTGCTGTACCACTTACCCCTGGTAGGTTCTGCAACCTATGCTCAGAGCGAGTGCTGAACATCGCGCGTTAGAATTCGGTGAGCGATCGCAGCTTGTGCTCGTCAAGGAAAATGACACTGAATGTCTGGTGTACACCGAGCGAATGTCGAAGAACGGGAGAGTTGGTTTGCACAAGGCACAACGTTGAGCTGAAACAACCAGGATCTATTCGAATGCGACCCAGACAAATGTGTCATCACGATGTATAAGACCTACGTTCGTCACCGGCCGGAGCAATTCGGACTCAAGGGTCACTCTGCGTTCTATCTGACACCGATCAAGGCGCCGACATCTGATATATGGTATCGTATCAACCAATGGGTGTGCATACGATTGAAAACGTCGTGAAGAATCTGTTCTCTGGCAAGCGATTTGAAGCCGGCACTACGACCGGACCTATCACGAACAGTAGTCTGCGTCGGACCTGCAAGACTAGGTTGGTGAAGGCGCATCAGTAAGGAAATAGCAAGCCAGAAGACTGAAGATTACCGAAAAGGCTGACAGGTCCTACATCGACGTCCGTAGTCAGAGAAGACACATGTCGGCAGTACTATATGGAGAGAGCACTGCCGCAGCCAAAACGAGCGGCGTGAGTGAGGTTGAAGAGCAATTGCCAAAGGCAACTCCAATATTTCCGGACCGCAGGCTTTGGCTCTAAGTCAACAATGGTCGCGCCCTGTACTAAACTTCTACGGGCCAACCACGATCAATTTCAGTTCCCCGACAAACAAGATGCAATAGTGATAGCAATAAAAATTGTAGACTAACGAACTAAAACAACTATAACTGACTAAACGCTTGTTTACCGTTTTAACGTTCAATAAATATACGTGTTTTTGTTTTACTATCAATTTTAAGTTTGTCTATGGTAGCGGAGTTACCGCTACCAATAATCTCCGCGAGCTTAACACTAGGGACATAAGAAGGCGAACAGGCAAAGTTGATTAAATAATCCTTCACAAAGTTCCTTCCTAAAGTGACCTCGAAGAGCTGAAACTTGCTTAAGGCCTGGTGGTGCTTCTGACTTGGGATTGTGAAAGCATTCCAGCATGCCGAAAGGAATTGATCAGATCAATAAGATCTGCACAGCTACGCTGGTATGCTGCCACCAGCTTTGCTACTAAAATACCGCAGCTATTTTTTCCTCTCGCTCCCCTCTACCCCTTCTCACGGGAGCAGGGGTTGAAACGTGGCAATGGAGAGAGGAAAGGAGAGAGAGCCCGAGACTGCTAGGGCCAGCTGAGACCCTGACGTCCAAATAGGCGATCGCGGCGAGAAGAAATCGATTATTCTGATCACCCGCATATTTCGGCTTCTTGCCTCGGTCTGAGCAGCCCTTTCAGCCAGCCCCCCCCCCTCCCCAAAGTGCGTCAGACCTAGGCAGCCAAGCTGTTCAGCCTAAGAGTCGCACAAGCCTTCTGCCTCCCGCGGTGTTTTATGCGCACAGAGCTCGTACCGACTCCGTTAACAACCCCCGCCTCTCTCCTCTCTAGACGCCTGTTGTTTGGCAGGGAACGCGCCCAAATTAGCTTTGACAACCAGCTCGATAGTTAGCTTATTCCGTCAATAAAAGCTAGAAGCGTTACGCAGAGAGGCGCGACCAACTTTGATACAGGATTAGCGATTCTTCAACAACAGACACAGGCTATTAACAGTTTTCTAAGGAAAACTTCAAAAAAACTTTGAAGCAGAGAGCGAAGTTGCTGCAATTGTATAATCATGACAAGTCAGCAGCCGCAGTCATATCCGAATCCTAGGCCGCTGAGCTATAACCAGTTTCAGCAACAACAACAACAACAGCAGCAGCAGCAACAGCAACAACGTCAGCCTCCGCCAGTGCCAAAGAAGCCGTCAATTCGAGAGCGTCCTCCGCATCAACACGAAGACAACGGGTTCGGTCAAAGCCAACAACCGCCGCCTCATCAGCACCAACATCAGGACCCACAGCGTTTGAAGAACTCCACCCTGAGGGACGAACATCCAAACGGCACCCAGCCAGTGACGTCACCTTGGCTCAATAAGCAGTTGCAGCAAGAGAATGGTGGCGCTGAGAACGGTACTAGTTACGCTTCTCAAGCAGCTAGACGCTCTCACCAGCCCCATGAGTCTGAGCTAGACGATCTGAAAACGGAGAACCGTGCTCAAAGCCGCGAGCTGGACACAAATCGATACATTGAACGCGAAATGAATCGCAAGCTGAAAATAGCGGACGATGCCTACATGCTGAGGCACCTGATCAAGGACAAGGAGAGACAAATCAGCAACCAGGAGAAAGTCATCGCCGACCTCACGGAGGACAATGCAAGGCTTGGTGAAGACATTGCTGACAAAGAGCGCATGATATTTCAGCTGCAGTCAGAAGTAGACAACCTGGATCGAGTCATTGTCGCTAAGAATGCACTGAAGGAGGCTGAAAGATTGCAGGCGGTTAGCGAGGAGCTAGACAGGACCAAAGATGAACTGGCAAGCATCGAGTTGGAGGTTGATGGCGCCAAATCTGAGTTAAAAAGTCTGCAAAACCAGCTAGCGAGAAAGGAGAGAGAGGTAAGAGCAAAAAATGAGCAGATTGAGAACCTAAACCGCGAACTTGTTGAAGCTAAGAGCTCCATCGCTAGTGCGGAGAACGAAAAAGCGGTGTCGGACAGTCACTATCGAACAGCCGAGCGCGAGAACAAGGCGCTTAAAGAGCAGGTGGACAAGCTCGCTGACTACCGCGAACGATGTCGAAACCTTGAAGAAGAGAACGCCTATATTTCTGAAGCTGTGCGAGCACTGGAAGCTAAAGTGTTCCATCTTGAGACACTTAAACGAGACAAGGAGACCCTTGAGGAACTAGTGCATGATCTGAAAATGGCCTTAAAGGACAAAAATAAAGTTTTAAAGGATCGACGAGACTTGCTAGTTGAGACCCAGCAGCTCAAGGACATGTTGCGAGAAAAGTCCACAGATGAACAGGGCCTGCAGCAGGAGTTGGGGAAGCTCAAGGATGTTCTTAACGAGCTTGAGCGTGAGAATGACTTCTACCGCGATCTTGAGACTGACTTTCACAAAATTAAGAAGCGCTACGAAGACCTAGAGCGAGACAAGTTCAAGAACGAGCTGCTTGTTGCAAAGCTGAGGCCAAAAGTTGAGCGCTTGCAAAAACGCTGCAAGGAGAAGGACGACCTGATTCGACGCCTGGCTAACGAGCTTCGCGGAGGTGGGGAGCGCTTGCCGAGGGAGCTGCTGCAGGAGGCGGATCAGAATCAGAGGAAAACTGTAGATGACTATGTTGATCCAATCGACTACCTGGTCAACCCGGACGACACGCCGCTCTCAGAGCAGATCGTCGCAAAGTCACAGGGTCGACCCAGATCCAGTGACCAGGCACCGCTTTCACCACTGTCGCAATCGGAGCAGCAGCAGCAAAAACAGCCACAGAAGCAGCCACAAAAACAGCCTTATTACTCACCTGCCTATGAAGATCCTCCAGCGTCGCCAAAAGCCGCATACGAGCCGCGCGCTGCCACACAATACCAGCAACAACAGAAGCCGCAGCAGCAGAAGCCTGAGAGTGATTACCCAAATTACGCTAATAATCGTGATCCACATCAACACCAGCAACCGGAAGATCCAATTAAACCTCAGTACCAGTCTCATCCGCAGCAACAGCAACCGACACGTGACGATTCAAATGACTATCCATCACTTCGCGCCTCGCGACAGCCGCAAAATCATCCCGCTGACGATCCGTACTCGAGTCCCTATAGTCCAGCAGCTGCGGCGTACCCTGTGCAGCCCGAACCAGTGCGACAGCGGGGCCGTTCGCCACCACAGACCAGACCTACTGCTGCCAGGTTGAGTCGCGCCGACATTGAGCCCACAAGAAATCGGCCGACACCTCGGCTGCTCGATCCGCCGATGAACGTACGCATTAGCCGCGTCCTTGGCGACGGCAGCATCATGCTGGAGTGGGAAGCGCCGCAGCTGGACAATCTGGACCGGAACCAAGGCGTTGTGGTTGCTGGCTACAGAGTGTTCGTGAATGGTGTCGAGGAGCAGACCGTGGTGAGCTGCCGCCTAACCAAGTCGCTCATTCCGAAGACTTCACTTGGCGCTCTCGTCTCACTGGGCGTTCAGACATTCGGCTACGATGGTGAAACATCGGACAAGATTGAAATACCGGCAGGCGATGCCGCTAAAGGTCGCAGTCCGGGCAGGGACGACGCCCCCATAGGCCGGCCAAGCAGCGGGCCTATGGATCCATATTACTCTTCGCCGGCGCCCAAGTATCAGTCACAGCAGTCACCGCCGCAGTTTTCACCGTCACATCTGCAGCCTCATGAGGAGCCACAGCAGCAACAGGGTGCAAAGCGACGCGCTGCTAGAGACTACCGACCGAGTGAAGAATCACCATCCGCTTTTCCCTCTTATGAACTTGAGCTGCGCCGCGGCGACGATGTTACGACGTTCGGTCCGATGCGCCCCGACGGAATGTATAACGCTGAGGTGAATGGGCACAGGGGTCTGGTGCCTGGCCAGCTGCTGGAATTGAACTGATTCAGTCGATGCTGATGACTAGTAGAAAATTATAAGCGTTTTGATGAGCTGTTTGCAGTGAACATCAAGATAGATCATTTTGAGCAGTTGGTACCAATCAAACCATTTGAATTCGTTTTTATGTACGCAGTACTTTATAATTACAGTTGTTGCAACGCAAAGAAAGATCACCAGAAAGCTCTCTACGATCTTCCATCTCATTTGCAATCTGCATCATCGATTAATTTGCTAATGCGAAGAAGAAAAACTTTACTCCAAGATTTCTGGACTTCATTAATATTAATTAAATTTCGAATTTGTGCCATTGTACAACTTTTCACTATTGTGGAATAAGCGAAACTCCTGCAATACCTTCTGAACTGGATCCAGTTCGCAAAACTTTCTCCATGCAGTCGAATTTTCGTTTCTTTGAATAATTAATTTTTCTTTGCGTTTTTAACTTTTCGATTTCTTTGCGGCTGTTTTGACATATTTTCAAATTCAAAGAAACAGATGTTTACTGTTCTCTTACGAGTATTACGGCTTTTTTGTTTGCCTTCTGTGAAGGCTAAATTGTTTTACTTATCGCAATATAAAGCTAATAAGAATTAATTCATACTTATTGAGGTAATTTGTTAAAGTAAAAGTATGCTTTTAAGGCTGGTTCACACCTCTGACAATTGAGACATCAAATGTCAAAACAAAGCAACCGTGAAATGTCTTCTTATTGGAGAAGGCAGGGTAATGGTATCGGAAGAAAACTCTTTTGTGTTATTTGTATCTAAAGACAATATTTTTATTTACTGATTTCTATGATGACCAGCCAACGGCTGATTAGAATACTTTGTTCAAAATATATCGAGCATGTTATCGGTTCCTGAAAAGCGTTGACTTCTTGGCTTTGACTCGTTTGTTTTCTATTGGCGAGTCATTAACTAAAAAAGCCTAAATTTTCAACTCATTGTTTACAAAAAATACCGAAACCGCTTATTGCCAATAAGCTAATCATTAAGGTTAACTGAAAGGAACATATGCGCTATATATTACGTTGCAGATGTCTTTTTAGGACAGCTGAGAACATGGTTGCGACCTTGTCGATTCATTCGATTTATTTATTTTACTGATCTCTCCAAAAAAATCCGCCTACTTTTCAGAATAGTAACAACATAAGCCCCGGATAGCGATGTCGCCCATATTCAAAACTACGGTTATGTATTTATGGACCTGTCGATAATTCTCGATCGTTACATATGCATAGCTAATTGCTACCAGTAGAAAGCAAAATAAATGATGGAGAATTTGCGGAGCTACTTATTCAGACAAAATTAAAGCTATCTATATGTGGTAAAAATGAAACTTTCTAACGAAAATTTCGTTAACCTGGTAATTAAAAATATTTTAACTACACAATCATGCAATTAATCAACGCTAGCTATTAAAAAACTGAACGCTTTTTAACGAACAAGCGCACAATTGTGGCAAGTCCTTAACAACTACATTTTCAGCTTATTTTTCATATTAATGTTCTCCAAACAGTAGAGAAACGCAAATTTTGTAATAATTAATAGTGTTAATTATTTTAAAATATAAATTTGCTCAAAACATCACACTGTTTCCTTTGGAAATGGAAACCCCATGGTCACGCATGCTACTTGCTTTCAGCACAACTGATCACATATATGTATGAGCATCATTCAGAAAGACACCATAAACTGCATATGTACTGCATTTTTTCCAACTGGAGGTTTCAATGCACACGAAATAATTGTATACCTGATTTTTTAATTAATAATGAGTTACCCGTGTACATGTACATGTGCATGTACCGTAATTCAAATTTTACACAATCAACTCTACTTTAGTAGGTAAAATTTGTAGTTGACTGGTATAACTAAAAACACTAGCATTTTAAGAACACAAACTATAATACATCTCGAAGAAATCCCGGTCTCCCCTGGTTTGTATTTATTTTAGTGAATGAAAATACACAAAAGACACAAATATTTCAATAAAACTGTAAGAGAAGGTATAGGAAAAGAGAAAAACTAAATGATTCACAGTAAAGTCGGCAAGTGTAGTAAATATGACACAAAATTTGATAGTTATTAGCGATAAATTCCTTAATAAAATGGCGCGAAGAATTAAGACAAAGAATAAATCAGCAAGCCTGATAATAAAAGCTTGCTTAACACAGATGCGATGACAGCAACTCGACATGAGTTTTAGCAATTAGTGCTTTGGCGCCAAAAATTTAAAGAAACCATCGGTTTCAAATACAATAGAGAAAATTATAAATAATTTGTTAAAAAGGGTGTTTTTGCTTTCTTTAATACGCGTTGGTAATTCTGCTCGATCATTGAACAATAGAAGCTAGGACTGACAAATAAAGTTTCGAATTTAAAGCAATATAACAATTCAGTTAAAAATAGCTTAATAAATATACATGGTTAGTAAAATAATGAAATTGTAGATAAAAAATGCGACAAAACGCAATTTTTTGCGCACACAGCAACGAACAGGAACAGTTTTGTCAAAAGACTGTCGCAAAGGAAATAGAAAGTTAATGAGGACATCAGCCAGACAAGATGCGTGGACAAATTTTACACCCTAAAACAAAATAACGTCACGGTTATTATATTAGGGAAAAAAATAAAATAATTTAATGAAAAATTTATACCAGTCCAAATTACATGTAATTATTTTACTTAATGAAATAGTACAAATATAGTACAGAAACGATTACGAACATGTACACAGACGTCACGGCACCACAAGATGAAATTATGTAACCTCCAAGCACTGTATACAAGGATTGCGTCGAACATCGAACAATACGAATGATATAGCCATTGGATCAATTATTAAATAGGAAAATAAAAAGACAGTCACATCAGTGTTACAAAGTTCATTCACAACAGTGCTATGTGAATAATATATTGGAGTATTGAATATATTCAGATACTGCTCAGATAAGCACAAAAGGATCGAACGCTAAAAAAGTAGATAAAAGTCGGGAATTTCATGGAAAAAGCTCGCGCAAATTTTGCTCAAAAAGCTATTTGCTGCAGCTGGAATCTTTGAAGATAAGCTCTGCTTTCAGTTACAAATAAGAATCAGGATAAGCTCATATTTGCAATTGACACATGGCTACTTTTCATCGAATTCTCTGGGACTGCTCTTAGTGCTGCGCCTTGATTCGCGTCTGGTGCGCCGCGTCCGGGCAAATGGAGACCCTTGGTTCGAGTCTCAGCGACGCCTGATAGGCTGTTTCATCGTCCATCTGCCTGCTGGGGTCCAGCAGGTAGTCGCAGGCCTGCAGAAAAGAATAATTAATGCGCTGCTGTAAAATAAGACTGACGACTGCGTTGTCGGCTTAAAATTGAAGTCTTTCTTTGACTTCAAAATTGAAATATTGCTAAATCATATAGAACGTAAATATCCACTATCTTGAATGTTTTCGGCTGAAAAGCCGTTTGGTAGCTTGGTGTTCTACCTGTAATTCATAGTTAGTTTATCTGGGTTCACAGTAAGAAACCAGCAATCAAGGCACTGCAGATTACATACCTTGGGATTGTACTCTATTCTGTAAGGCGTCTGCTGGTACTGCTGAATCTCCCGAATTACATGAGCGATCTGAAGAATTCAATAGTATTAAACTATTGTGCATGTACATTAGACATTGAATTCATCCAAAAAATTGTTTAAAATACGAACCATTCTCATTTTGCAAAAGTTGATCAGGCCGTCATCGGTGACATTCGATGTGCCCTCCTCAATGAAGGACAGGTCGGTGAGGTACATGCCCAGGTACGGAATGCACGGCGGGTCGCAACTGCAATTGTGTGGTTTTGTGATTTTTTGGTGTGACATCATATTATCTAATCAAAACCAGTTACAGTTACAGCTCAGTAATCGGTAATCTTTCCATATAGTTTTACAGTGTTTTGTCTTTTTACTTAGCACCTCTTCCCATCTGGGTCTTGACTAGTCGACAGGTGGCTTAATCACGCTTATCGCACGTCAAATTAGTTTCTGCTGATACTAGCATTTACACTGCATGTGTACATGCAGTCCTTCAAACGTCTCTACCAAGTTTCAATGCACACGAAAGCGGTCACTGGGATGAACGGTTCATTGGAAGTTCACAATATACGTACTGATCATACTGCAGCTGGTAGACAGGCATTTCAGCACACCCCTACATGTTTGAAAGCTGCCCATTGATAAGTGAGGGGTCGGTGACACAACAATAGTTCAGTGAATGTTGGAATTGGAGGCTGTCAAATCCAGCAGTTTGTCAAAGCTGAACAGTTTAGGTTGTAACCTATTCAAGTTGGCTATCTAGACACTATTCAAGTAGTTAGTGAAGATGATGGGACGTCCATTTCATAACGAAGTGTATTAGCTTCAAGACTTTGACAATAATATTCGAAAAATCGACAAAGATGCGGAAATATCATTGTTGGAAGCTAAATGCAGTTTTTTATTATGCTTAGCTAACTATTTGCCCTTTGTGTTTATAACCTGAAAAGGCCGCGCAACTTTGTGAATGAAAAACTGAAAGACATTGTTATAGTGGTGACATTTGCACAAGCAGCTCGAAATGATGCTTATGAAAAATTATAATAACAAGCACTATTAAACCACTATACCATGCATAATTTCCATAAACAGTGAACAAATATTTTTGTCTAAATTAACGGGGCCGATATGACTTGTTCTGTCTCCGAGGCTAAGTAGGTCTATGCGTCACAACAGCAACTGGAAGCAGGAGCGGTGACGCGCGACTGTAGAAATCATTTAATTAATTATTAATTAGCTATTAACCAAAGTTGAAAAGCTGCAGCACAATAATGGCATTCTTCTAGTTTTCTTTTATGCTGCAGTTTTTACCTTTGAAAATGCTCGGCGCTCATCCTATACAGTGAGTCAGGAAAGATTGAGCAGTGTTAGAAATTCGCTCGGATAGTTTTGAAAACGATAGATTGATTAAATCATGGGATGAAGAAAAAACAGACACTGAAGAAGTGCTAAAAGAGTTGGCCTTTCTCTATTGGCACATCCCACTTCTAGATCGGCTCCCAATTAATGGCAGCGCACGACGAAACTGGCTCGTACAATCAATTTTTAACAAAATACGGGTTAATCTACCAATATTGATTGTCATAAAATTGTCTTTGCTACGGCGTTATAGCCCGTTTCTGCCCTCTGCAGCCTATCCATATTAGTGTTATAGTTAGCGGGCGAGAAATCGCGTTTCATGGCCCGCTGAGAGACTGTCTATGGTAAAATCCCATTTAATTCAATTCATTCAGTTAGTTTCACGGCCCGCTGAAAACGTCTATGGTAAAGTCAGAAGACAGTGGGGTCAAGGGGGCGATTAGTACGTTTGCACACCACCACTCCAGAGAAAGAGAGAATGAATGAAATCTAAGGAATTGTCTATGGCCAAAACTCATTATTTTGTGAATGGAAAAAATAGTAACTATTAAACCACTTTAAAGCTCACTTTCAGGGAGGATATTGACATGGATTTTATTTTGCGGGATTTAATCGATCACTTTCCCGGACATATTGCAAGGATTATTGTATGTATGTAACAATTAACAATTAACAATTAACAATTAACAATTAAAAATTAACAAAAATTGGTCAGTATACATCAGTCTCTAGAGATCTCTTCTCTACCTCATCTTCATTCTGATTATCTGCCCTTGCGCTTACCCTGAATAAGTGAAATTTATTCTTGAAAAATATGAGCCTAAAGCTTCATTTACGACCCTCATGCATCAGCCTTGCAGTTTACATCGGCGCGAACAAGCCTCAAGTGTCCGTTAGACATCAAATTTCAATTCCGGATGTCATACTCGAGACAATTTTGCTTTCGTGTCCGTCGGGCCCTACCAACCCTTACCAGACCCTGCTCAAGATCGCGCGCTTGTCCTGGTGCGCACTTATCACAGCATCCCAAATCATTTAATTAGTCATTACCTAATCGTAGCAGCCTAATAGAATAGATATCGGCAGCTCGGCACTCAGAGAACTCACGTGTGCAAGGCGGACCGCATGTTCTTGAACTTGCCGTCAGACGAGACCAGAGTCTGCAGTTTCTCAATCATCTGACGCGTCGATTTCGACAGGCGCTCCCAGGTTTTCTTCAGCCGGAAGACGGCAGAATTGACGAAGGCGGCGCAGATCTGCAGCACGCCGTTGTAGTTGTGCAGGCAGCGGCAGATGTCGGCAATGGCCGCCCACTTTTCCATGCAAGCAACTCGATCAGACATATCGGTGCGAGACACGATCTCGGAGATAACCAGGCTGCTTACTTCGTTAAAGCGCTTGCTGACCAGGTGCACGTGAGTCGCTTTGTCGTTTCGGTCGCGTTTCATCCAGGCTTGCATGAGGAATTCGCTGCAGAGGTTGAGTTTATTAAGTTGCATGGGTCATGCTCGAGCTTATATTGCGAAATGTTGTATGTGTCCAAAAATATTTTGGTGTTTCTGCGCCACTAGTAACAGTTCTCTCAGAAAAAAATACTAGAAAGACTCTGTGGGTTAAATATTGCTCAAATTAATTATAATACAGGGTCTGAACCGAAAGTGAACTAATTTGGACAATCTTCGACCCGTAGAACTACCAGCGATAATGTGAAATGGCCTTAAATTGTGGGAACAGGTGGCCTTAGCTTACTTCATTTGAACGGTCAACTATTCCCTCAGGTGCATCACGAGCTGAGTAAGTTTAAGATGGTAATTTTCAGCTCTGATGAGTGTACTTGGATGTGAATGACAAGTCCAATTCACGAACTGAGAGCAGTGCCAGTCCTTTTAAGCAGGAGTCACAACCGGCAGGCTCTGATCTTTCTCAGGCCCAGATTCAGTTCTGTCTGTTTATAGTTTCTTGTCCACACGGTAGTGGATACTGGATGCTACCAGATGACTATTCAGGCTTCACAGCTTTGTGACATGTTTTATCTATTTTATCGTTACTTAAGCATGAGAAAACAAATACGTATCAAAGGAAAGCCTCAAAGATGACTCACGTGCTCTGTATCGCTCTGAATATCTGATGATCGATGTAGGTGATCTGCTCGGCGATGTCCAGTGCGGACAGCGTGTCAAAGCACTCAGCCGACGGCACGGATTTTGGGGTGAGCAGCGCCTCAAGATCGGGCTTGGGCTCCGACAGAGAGTTGTCCCTGAGGCGAAGCAGAATCTGCAGTGCGGCCTTGTGATCTGGCGGGAAGAGGCTCTGGTTGCAGACCAGCTCCTCCAGCAGGTCGATCATGTCGCTGCGCAGTGAAGCGTCGGATTCAATATCCTCGCCGAACTTGTATACCCAGTGCCGGACAACGTTCAGCACGCGCATGGTGGCAGCGGTGCAAATAATGCTGAGCCGTTTGTCCAGAATGCCTCCAGAGATCGGCCCGCAGTTGGCGGCTGCAGCGGCCGCGGCGGCAGCGGCAGCTGCGGCTGTTGCGGCGGCGGACGTGCTGGCGACGGTGGCCCGGCCCTGGCGCTCGCTGGCGCTGATCTTTGGCGAGTTTGAAGCTCCGGCCGTGGCAGCGGCGAAGGCGAGCGCTGCGGCGGTGTTGCTAGAGCTGTTTAAGCCGAGAGAGTGATTTCAAATGCGAGCTGTTGAGGAGTAGCGTCAGATAAATTTGGGTTCGGGCCGTTCATCTGTCACCATTTTTAGTCTGTAGGTGCATGGCGCTATTTATATACTCTGTAATTAGAAAATTTATCCTTTAATATTCGAGCTCAACGTCAAAGTTATTGTTGCAATTAAGTTCTCTAATTATAACAGTATTTAAACTTCTTTTTAAATATAGTTCGTAAGTTCACAAATATTTAAGGTTTACACCTATGGGTACTGGAGCCGAGTATCTCGAATAGGGAAAAACCGTATATGCGGGAGCATTAATAAATCTGCACATTGGAGTGTAAATTAGAGATTGGCTCTACATTTGTAATTTTCGTAAAAAATGAACTTTACTGTGTACATGCTCTGTGCACCCTGGCGCACTTTAAACGACATTGTCACACAACCGGCGAGAGGCATTACTGCTGATTCCGCTGACTCCCCTGAGCAGGCACACAAGCGCGGATACGTAGGCAGTCTTTCACACAGGGACATACTCATGCAGCTGTGTACTGAGGCCCGGTCACTCACCGCCTCTTCGACGCCCTCGACGATGTGACGACGGCGCCGGCTCTGGCGCGGCACGGCGGTGAGTCCACGTCAGACCGGGTGGCGATGCTGCTGCGCGAGTGCTGGCCGGGCAGGTCGCCCGACTCGGACGCGTACGATGGCCGCTTGATGCCGGACCCTGCGGGTTTTTTAGGAGGCCGAGCCCCACTTGGTTAGCTATTGATCACTTCTTTATAGAGACCTTTTTTAAAGTCAAATTTCCAAGAACTCATTCAAAAGTACTTTAGAAGCAAGTGAGACGAAACAATATCTTCTGTAACATTTACACTAGAATGTCACTAGTGTCTAGTATCTAGGAAATATACAGAGGATTTTATCGTGACGGGGACAAAGCCAAGAATTCTACATGTACGTGTACATGACTAAATCCCTACATGTGCATTATTTTCAGAATCCGTGGTGTCAACACTCATTTTAGCGCCACAGGCACTTATTTTAGCGCCGCAGGCACTCATTTTAGCGCCTCAGGTACTCATTATAGCGCCACAGGCACTCATTTTAGCGCCTCAGGCACTCATTTTAGCGCCGCAGGCACTCATTTTAGCGCCACAGGCACTCATTTTAGCGCCGCAGGCACTCATTCTAGCGCCGCAGACACTTATTTTAGCGCCGCAGGCACTCATTTTAGCGCCACAGGCACTCATTTTAGCGCCGCAGACACTTATTTTAGCGCCACAGGCACTCATTTTAGCGCCGCAGACACTCATTCTAGCGCCGCAGACACTCATTTCAGCGCCGCAGACACTCATTTCAGCGCCGCAGACACTCATTTTAGCGCCGCAGACACTCATTTCAGCGCCGCAAGCACTCATTTTAGCGCCGCAGGTACTCATTTCAGCGCCGCAGACACTCATTTCAGCGCCGCAGACACTCATTTCAGCGCCGCAGGCACTCATTCTAGCGCCGCAGGCACTCATTTCAGCGCCGCAGACACTCATTTCAGCGCCGCAGACACTCATTTTAGCGCCGCAGGCACTCATTTTAGCGCCTCAGGTACTCATTATAGCGCCACAGGCACTCATTTTAGCGCCTCAGGCACTCATTTTAGCGCCGCAGGCACTCATTTTAGCGCCACAGGCACTCATTTTAGCGCCGCAGGCACTCATTCTAGCGCCGCAGACACTTATTTTAGCGCCGCAGGCACTCATTTTAGCGCCACAGGCACTCATTTTAGCGCCGCAGACACTTATTTTAGCGCCACAGGCACTCATTTTAGCGCCGCAGGCACTCATTCTAGCGCCGCAGACACTCATTTCAGCGCCGCAGACACTCATTTCAGCGCCGCAGACACTCATTTTAGCGCCGCAGACACTCATTTCAGCGCCGCAAGCACTCATTTTAGCGCCGCAGGTACTCATTTCAGCGCCGCAGACACTCATTTCAGCGCCGCAGACACTCATTTCAGCGCCGCAGGCACTCATTCTAGCGCCGCAGACACTCATTTCAGCGCCGCAGACACTCATTTCAGCGCCGCAGACACTCATTTTAGCGCCGCAGACACTCATTTCAGCGCCGCAAGCACTCATTTTAGCGCCGCAGGTACTTATTTTAGCGCCGCAGGCACTCATTTTAGCGCCGCAGACACTCATTTTAGCGCCACAGGCACTCATTTTAGCGCCGCAGGCACTCATTTTAGCGCCGCAGACACTCATTATAGTGCTGCAGGCGCTATATTTTGTCGCCCTCAAGCAAAATTATTGATTTCCATAACGGGTCACAAGGTGGGGTAGGGGGAACAAAGCATTGGAATGTCCCCCCATAGATTTTACTGGGGGGGGACATGTCCCACTCTGTCCCCCGGTGGCGACGCCGCTGGAATTAAAACAATTTACAGTGGCCAAAACAAATTTATACTGTGACTGGGTGAAAGCTGTATACAATGCCAATTATTCTTAATACGTTCGTATTGTGTGTCTGCCATAGCATGTTGGAATGGGTAAGCGAAAGACTGTCAGCAATACTCCAGCTCACATGACACAACGGAGCCCCTCGGCCAGCTGGCCTGACTCTGATAGCCAGCACCGCCAGCAGCGCCGGCCGCGGCACCACCGCTGGGTCCGCCGAACTGAGCGCCGGCCGGCAGCTGCCCGATGGTTGGCGAGCTCGCGCTGTGCGACAACGGCGAGTCCGGCTGCTGCTGCTGCTGCTGCTGCTGCTGCGCCGCCGGTCGGATTGGAGACGCAGCTCGTCGACCGTGCGAGGGCAGCGGACTGCCAGCGGTGAGTCTCGCCGCCGTGGCAGCCGCGGCACGAGCCGGCTGCGGCGAGCTGCCCGGAGACAGTGAGCGGTGGTCCAGCAGGTTGCAGCCCGGGATGAACATGGACGGCGCGTCGAACCGGGTCGGACGGGTCTGCGGCTTCGGCGACGAAGGAGGCTGCTGCTGCGATTGCGACGGCTGCGGCGTCGGTTGCTGTTGATGCAGGATGCTGGGCCGGTCGGTAGTCAGCAGCGGCGGGCTCGAGTTGCGAACTTCGGACTCAGTGACACCGGCGATGCGCACCTGTGAATTTTTTGATCAAAAACTAGAGAAGCGACAGAAAAAGATGCAATTTATATAAAGGCGAAACATATCTATTCTACTGTACTAAAAGACAAGATGACCCCCACTTACTAAATGCTACATGCTATACTTGCTACACTATCTTGCCAAAAGCAACAAATCCGATGGCCTAATGGCAAAACTCGCCTGTTAATTTCTAGCTAAGAGCATCGAGCGTTTGTGTGCTCTCCAGCCAACAAAGAGCAAGAACTCAGACACAGCATCCCGGATCTCAACTCTAGGCGCACCTGTCGACGTCACAGTACACTCGAGCATTTGTCAGTCTTGTCTATTTTTGGTACTCAAACTGATTTATGCAAATGCAGCAAACTTGTCAAGATTCACCTTCTTGGCGATGAGTTTTTCTCGGCTGGCCGCCACAGCCGACGCTGTTTCACTGTCGCTGTCGTCGCTGCTGCTGTTCGCGTCCTGCACAGTCTCGCAGCTGGCGATTGGCGCGCGGCTGTCGCTGCTGCCTCCGCCCGACGCCTCCTTATCTTCTTCTGCAGCCGCGGCCGCCGCAGCAGCGGCTGCAGCTTCCATCATTTCTTTGCGCCGCTCGCTGATCTCCGACAGCTCGCAGAGAATCTCCGGCGAGTCGCCGCTGACTCCGCCAGCGACGGCATCGGCAGCTGCGGCCACGGCGGCCGTTCGCTTGGCTGCAGCAGCGGCAGAGGCAGCCGCCGCCGCGGCCGCCGCCATCGAAGCCGGATCGTCGTAGTTGACGGTCGAGCCGCCGGGACGCTGGTTGGCGAGGCGGACGCAGGCGCCGGCGTCCAGACTGCCCGTACGATGCTGCGGCACCGTGGCGGCTGCCGCCACGGCTGCTGCTTGACCGCCCGGCTGTTGCTGTCGACTGGCGGAGGCTACGGTCGCTGCCGCGGCCGATGTCACAGCTGCCGTCATCGCCGTGGACGAAGCTTTCGAAGTCGAGGAGCTGAATTTCGCAGTCGGGCTCGGATGACCGCCGGACGCTCGCGTCCTCGGTCCGCCGGCCGCCGCCTCCGTGGCCACCTCGAGCCGCATCATGCCGGTGCTGATGCGCCTGGCCTTGTCCAGCTGCGGCTTCACGTGCAGGAAACCGCCGCCGCCGCCGCCGCCGCCTCCTCCGCCGCCGCTGCCGCCGCCACTGCCGCCTCCCGCTGTCTTGCCGCCGCCATCCCCGCCTCCGCTGATGGCGTTCTGATCCGACTCGGTGGAGCTTCACGAAAACAATGCATGAGATTGGAGACTGAGTGAGATTGTTTTTATGGTGTGAATTGAAGATAAGGGTGAAATCGGAGATGAGGGTGAGATTGGAGATAAGGGTGAAATTGCTTTTTTAGATGGTGTGAAATTGGAGATGGAGGTGAGATTGGAGATGAGGGTGAGATTGGAGATGAGGGTGAGATTGGATTGGAGATGGAGGTGAGATTGAAGATGAGGGTGAGATTGGAGATGGAGGTGAGATTGGAGATGGGATCGGCTATTAGTGTGAATTTGGATATGATAATAAAACTTCAGACGGTATGAGTTTGAGGATGGATAAGATTTGAGAAGGATGAAATAATAAATCAGAGCGAAAATGATAACATAGGTAATAAACAGCCGATACAATAATACGGTGGCCAGCACCAACCTCTGAATGCTGATGCTGGGTCTCGGGTCCAGATTTCCGCTTTCCGGGTTGTTCAGAATTCGTTTCAGGGCCGTTATGACCGTCTTCGGTGTTGTGAATATGCGGTAGGTCAGTAGAAACGTGTTCAGAAAGTCGATTGACAGAAATCTCAAATCGGTGAGGCGGTCCAAGAGTCGGTCGACTGTGGCGTGTCGGATCTGTTGATTCAAGATAAACTTTGCTTAAAGTTCACGTTCGCATTGCACTACTTACTGGCTAGTAGAAAGTGCAGCATTCCAAACGAGTGACGGGCGCACCTGCGGAACTTTGCAGGAGTTGAGAGTTCGACTGAATTTGATGTCGACATCGTCTCTGAAGAGCTTGGGGTCCGATCTGGCAAGCAGGTTGGGTGAAAATTATCAATTCTTAAGTGATCGAAATTCTACATCTAAAAGATGAGCAAATTCTGTGCAAATGAGCTAAATTATCAAAACAGCAATGTGCTACGAGTATTGTGTAAAATTAGGATTTCTACGAGACTGAAAATATTAACGAAAACGTTTTATATCGCCAGAGTCAAAGCAAAAAAACAAATTTCAAAGAAAAAACGACTTTGTCTCCTGCCTGCTGTCTGTGTTTGTGTGTCTCTGTGTGTGTCTCTGTGTGTGTCTCTGTGTGTGTCTCTGTGTGTGTCTCTGTGTGTGTCTCTGTGTGTGTGTGTGTGTGTGTGTGTGAGTGTGTGTGTGTGTGTGTGTCTCTGTGTGTGTCTCTGTGTGTGTGTGTGTGTGTGTGAGTGTGTGTCTCTGTGTGTGTCTCTGTGTGTGAGTGTGTGTCTCTGTGTGTGTCTCTGTGTGTGAGTGTGTCTCTGTGTGTGTCTCTGTGTGTGAGTGTGTGTCTCTGTGTGTGTCTCTGTGTGTGAGTGTGTGCCTCTGTGTGTGTCTCTGTGTGGAGTATCTGTCCCTCTATCTCTGTCTGTATATCTGTCTGTCTTAGTGTATATCTGTCTGTCTGTCTTAGTGTATGTCTGTCTGTCTGTCTGTCTGTCTTCCTGTCTGTCTGTCTGTCTTAGTGTCTTAGTGTCTGTCTGTCTGTCTGCCTGTCTGTCCGTCTGTCTGTATCCGTAATTATCTGTCTGTCTCTCAGATGTGCATGCAGATTCGAAATGCCACTGACATGCAGGCCCCAATGAACTACTAATAATATATGTAAATATATATATAGCTCAAGGCCTAGCCTTGTTTGAAAAATGAAAAGACCACTGTCAAAATAAAGTTTCTATCCAGCCAGCCGAACTCAAACCGACTCACTTTAACAGCTTGCTATTGTAGCAAACAACCAGGCCGTGACTGCTAAAATCCGCGCGCGCAATGGCAAAAATAAATGAAAGCGGGACAGTTTGAGTCTGGGACTCGGGCGGTGCCTCAGTTGCTATCTACTTTGGATAATGCACAGTAATGAGTCTGCATAAAGCGTTACTAACTATGGTAGTATTTTTGAAAAATTATCAGTAGTTATCAGCAGTTCTGACGGTACTTGAGACGATTTTTCCCAGCCTCACCTGATGGTGTGCGGCATGGACACGGAGCTGGTCTCTGCCAAGGTGCTGTTCAGCAGGTCGCTGTAGTGAATCTGCTCGATGCACTGGATATTCGGGTTGAAATTCGGGTGTGATTAGCATTACTAGATATGGTTGTACTTCTGTTTTAAGTATTTTTATGGCCATTGGTGGTAGACATGGTAAAAAAATGTTAGACACGGATTTAAGAAATGTTAGACACAGATTTGAGAAGTGTTAGACACGGATGTGAGAAGTGTTAGACACGGATGTGAGAAGTGTTAGACACGGATGTGAGAAGTGTTAGACACGGATTTGAGAAGTGTTAGACACGTATGTGAGAAGTGTTAGACACGGATGTAAGAACTATTAGATACGGATTTGAGAAGTGTTAGACACGGATGTGAGAAGTGTTAGACACGGATGTGAGAAGTGTTAGACACGGATGTGAGAAGTGTTAGACACGGATTTGAGAAGTGTTAGACACGTATGTGAGAAGTGTTAGACACGGATGTAAGAACTATTAGATACGGATTTGAGAAGTGTTAAACACGGATGTAAGAAGTGCTAGACACGGATGTCAGGAGTTTTAGACACGGATGTCAGAAATGCTCGGCACGGATGTCAGGAGTGTTAGATACCGAGTTGAGAAGTGTTAGACACGGATTTGAGAAGTGTTAGACACGGATGTCGGAAGTGTTAGACACGGATGTCAGGAGTGCTAGGTTTATTGAGTTTAAAAAATATAGCTAAACGACTTCAAATGAAAAATCTTTTTGTGAGAATGATGCTACTGACCATCAGCGTATAAATAAGTAGTATAAATGCATCCAACCCAAAAGCAGCCAACCAACCTGATTAATGTCGGAACACCAGGCGGCCTTCTCCTGTACCGAGTTGGCCACCAGGGTGATGGTCACCGGCGGTCCCGATTTCGTGTGAAGGATGAGCCGGAAGTCCAGCCCGTTGAAGTCTGGCTGGGCGTTCCGGCTGTCCTTTGGCTGCTGCGGCTCAATGCTCAGCAGGTTGGTCTGTATGTTGGGATCTGCGAGTGAGGATATTTGCAGATTGGATATTTAGAAATGGGACATCTAGAGATGGGATAGTTGCAGATTGGATATTTAGAGATGGGGTATTTAGAGATGGGATATCTAGAAATGGGATATTTGCAGATTGGATATTTAGAGATGGGGTATTTAGAGATGGGGTATCTGGAGATGTGATATCTGGAGATGGGGTATCTGGAGATGGGGTATCTAGAGATGGGATATCTGGAGATGGGGTATCTAGAGATGGGATATCTAGAGATGGGGTATCTGGATATGGGATATCTGGAGATGGGGTATCTAGAGATGGGATATCTGGAGATGGGGTATCTAGAGATGGGATATCTAGAGATGGGGTATCTGGAGATGGGGTATCTAGAGATGGGATATCTGGAGATGGGGTATCTGGAGATGGGATATCTGGAGATGGGGTATCTGGAGATGGGGTATCTAGAGATGGGATATCTGGAGATGGGATATCTGGAGATGAGATATCTGGAGATGGGGTATCTAGAGATGGGATATCTGGAGATGAGATATCTGGAGATGGGATATCTGGAGATGGGATATCTGGAGATGAGATATCTGGAGATGGGGTATCTGGAGATGGGATATCTGGAGATGGGGTATCTGGAGATGGGATACCTGGAGATGGGATATCTAGAGATGGGATATCTGGAGATGGGATACCTGGAGATGGGGTATCTAGAGATGAGATATCTGGAGATGGGATATCTGGAGATGGGGTATCTAGAGATGGGATATCTGGAGATGAGATATCTGGAGATGGGATATCTGGAGATGGGATATCTGGAGATGAGATATCTGGAGATGGGGTATCTGGAGATGGGATACCTGGAGATGGGATATCTGGAGATGGGATACCTGGAGATGGGATATCTGGAAATGGGATATCTGGAAATGGGATATTTGATACTCTGCCTCACCGTCATCATCAACATAGTAGTAGTCAGATGAGCCATCCTCCGACAAGGTGCAGTCGGCCAGAGACAATTTTCCATAATTCTGCAACGGGAAGAATTTGGTAGAAATGCTGGTAGGATTTCCAACAAAAGTACACGCGTACTACTAGAGTGCTCCGCTCAGAAAATTACCTTGACCAGGTGCAGGCGA
This sequence comes from Macrostomum lignano, assembly GCA_002269645.1. Taxonomy (NCBI): domain Eukaryota; kingdom Metazoa; phylum Platyhelminthes; family Macrostomidae; genus Macrostomum; species Macrostomum lignano. The sequence continues at coordinate 20,734 of NIVC01001159.1, forward strand.
CCATTGGAGGCTCTGGTAGTCAGGATGAGGTGATTTGTAAAGAGGAACACCTGCCTCACCGCCTCCTTCTTGGAGTCCTTGTTGCTGAAGGTGCTGCTGAAGGAGCCCAGCCTCACGCGTGAGTTCTTCGGCTTGTCGCTGCCCATGATCTGCACCAGCGAGCCCTGGCGCACGAAAATCTGGTTCACGTCAAGCAGGATCTCGCAGCCTTCCACTATGAGCCGCTCGATGGCCAAATTCTTGCGGATGTTCTCCGTTTCTGACACCTCATCGTGCATCACCTGGGGAGGTTGGGGTTTACTGGTAAGTGCTGCAGATCTGGGAGTGGGGATCTGGATACGACCTATGGAATCTAGAGATATGGTATCTATGGATCTATCTAGGGATCTATCTAGGGATCTATCTAGGGATCTATCTAGGGATCTAGGGATATGGGATCTAGGGATTGGGATCTAGGGATATGGACTCTAGGGATATGGGATCTAGGGATATGGGATCTAGGGATATGGGATCTAGGGATATGGGATCTAGGAATATGGGATCTAGGGATATGGGATCTAGGGATACGGGATCTAGGGATATGGGATCTAGGGATATGGGATCTAGGGATATGGGATCTAGGGATACGGGATCTAGGGATATGGGATCTAGGGATATGGGATCTAGGGATATGGACTCTAGGGATATGGGATCTAGGGATATGGACTCTAGGGATATGGGATCTAGGGATATGGGATCTAGGGATATGGGATCTAGGGATATGGGATCTAGGGATACGGGATCTAGGGATATGGACTCTAGGGATATGGGATCTAGGGATATGGGATCTAGGGATATGGGATCTAGGGATATGGGATCTAGGGATATGGGATCTAGGGATATGCAGGATCTAGGGATACGGGATCTAGGGATATGGGATCTAGGGATATGGGATCTAGGGATATGGACTCTAGGGATATGGGATCTAGGGATATGGTATCTAGGGATATGGACTCCATGGATATGGGATCTAGGGATATGGGATCTAGGGATATGGGATCTAGGGATATGGGATCTAGGGATATGGGATCTAGGGATATGGGATCTAGGGATATGGGATCTAGGGATACGGGATCTAGGGATATGGGATCTAGGGATATGGGATCTAGGGATATGGGATCTAGGGATATGGGATCTAGGGATATGGGATCTAGGGATATGGGATCTAGGGATATGGGATCTAGGGATATGGGATCTAGGGATATGGGATCTAGGGATATGGGATCTATAGATATCGAAAGATTTGGGGTCTATAGATGTGCATATGGCAAATCGGCTGCTCACATGAGCCACATCGGCTGCTCACATGAGACACATCGGCTACTCACATGAGACACATCGGCTACTCACATGAGACACATCGGCTACTCACATGAGACACATCGGCTACTCACATGAGACACATCGGCTACTCACATGAGACACATCGGCTACTCACATGAGACACATCGGCTACTCACATGAGACACATCGGCTACTCACATGAGAAACATCGGCTACTCACATGAAACACATCGGCTACTCACATGAGACACATCGGCTACTCACATGAGACACATCGGCTACTCACATGAGACACATCGGCTACTCACATGAGACACATCGGCTACTCACATGAGACACATCGGCTACTCACATGAGACACATCGGCTACTCACATGAGACACATCGGCTACTCACATGAGACACATCGGCTACTCACATGAGACAGATCCTCCAGCTTGCTCTTGGCGAACTCAAGCTGCTGCCTGTCCACGTGGTCGTGTGGGGTGTGCGCGAGCAGCTCGTGCAGGGTGACAATATACCGCGGGATCTGGTGCATCGGGTAGGTGAGAAAGGTCTCGAGGCTTCGGCCCTCGCAAACTGGCTTCTCTTCGTAGCGTTTGAGCAGGGCGGCGAACTCGGGCTTCTGCTTGTACTCGGCCAGCACCTGCAGGCTGTAGTGGTGGTTGCGCACGTACTCCTGGTAGATGCACAGCATGGGCAGCAGCATGTCGAACAGGTCGCCCAGCTGCAGGGTCGGCCAATTCTCCATCTTGCTGTTCAGGCCTTGGAGGAAGATCTGGTGCAGGAATAGCAGAGTCTCCCTGCGGTGTGGGGCGATTTAGAGGGAGATGTACTTTTGTTGATTCTGCTTCAGATTCAGTGTACTTTTGTTTGCTCTGTGCTTTTTTGTAGTTAATTTCAATTGTTTTCTGATGAAGATTTACGAATGAACTTTCATGTACCGGAAAGTACTATTGCTGAAAGTTCGGGTGTAATGCACTTTTAGCGACTGTTTGTGCGTAATGTACTTTTGGTGATAATCAGATGCAAGGTACTTTTGGTGACTGTTAATGCGGACTGCATCTTTGGTGACTGTCCTGTTGTAATGTACTTTTGGTGACTGTCCGGGTGCAATGTACTTTTAGTGACTGTCCGAGTGTAATGTACTTTTGGTGACTGTCCGGGCGCATTCAACTTTTAAACTCTTGTCCGGGCGTAATGTACTTTTCGTAACTGCTCAGTTGTAATGCTGTCATAAAAGTACAATTGTCACCTTATTTTGAGAGAAAATTCTCGTCAGATCTTGTTAACTAATGAACCTAACTGATCTCCGTAAAACCGCAGGCCAGGCCGATCGAGCTTGACCAGCTGACGTGTTTAACAGTCTCTCAGAGCAGTTAATTTTCCACTTTTCCACGCGGCTCTCCTCCCCAGGGGCCGGCCGCGTCCAGGGGCCGGAGGGTGGGACAGTTGCCAAGGACGCGCTCTAATAATTCATCCAGGGGAGATTTTGCACTCCCTTCCCATCCTCCAGGGTGCCTGGGGTTGAGCTCGCAAAGCTACTCAAAATGAAATGGACTCTTCCCTGCCACTCACGGAGGAGTAAGCCTCCCCAGGGCGCAGCTGACTGAGTGCTGGCGCAGGGAACACAGTCGGTGACCCATCGGAGCGGGCCATGCCTGAACGGGGACAGCAGCTTAGAGATCAGAAAGCACTTAGTGATTGTTCGGTCTGGGCTCATCGCCGGGTTTTGCTGCAGCTCGAGGGTAACCGCACGGGTGCAACCGCTGGGAATTAGAGAAACTGGCATTGAAAGATATCGGCTTTTTCCCATATCTACGCCCATGAGCTCGTACTCACCGGCAACCGACCCTGATGCTCATCTCTCCACATCCCAATTCCCCATAATCCACAACATCCCAATTCCCCACAATCCACATCCCAGTTCCCCAGAATCCTCATCCCAGTTCCCCAGAATCCTCATCCCAGTTCCCCAGAATCCACATCCCAGTTCCTCATAATCCACATCTCAGTTTTCCAGACTCCACATCTCAGTTGTCCGGACTCCACATCCCAGTTCTCAGACTCCAAATCTCAGTTGTCCAGAATCCACATCTCAGTTCCCCAGAATCCACATCTCAGTTCCCCAGAATCCACATCCCAGCAAATCAGAATCCACATCCCAGTTCTCAGACTCCAAATCTCAGTTGTCCAGAATCCACATCTCAGTTCCCCAGAATCCACATCTCAGTTCCCCAGAATCCACATCCCAGCAAATCAGAATCCACATCCCAGTCAATCAGAATCCACATCTCAGTTCCCCAGAATCCACATCTCAGTTCCCCAGAATCCACATCTCAGTTCCCCAGAATCCACATCTCAGTTCCCCAGAATCCACATCTCAGTTCCCCAGAATCCACATCCCAGCCAATCAGAATCCACATCCCAGCCAATCAGAATCCACATCCCAGCCAATCAGAATCCACATCCCAGTCAATCAGAATCCACATCCCAGCCAATCAGAATCCACATCCCAGCCAATCAGAATCCACACCCCAGCCAATCAGAATCCACATCCCAGCCAATCAGAATCCACATCCCAGTCAATCAGAATCCACATCTAAGCCAATCAGAATCCACATCCCAGTCAATCAGAATCCACATCCTAATTCCCAAGAATCCACATCCCAGTTGTCCAGAATCCACATCCCAATTCCCCAGAATCCACATCCCAGCTCCAGATTCCACACCCTGCAGATTTCACCCCAAGCGACTCACGCGTTGAGAAACACGGAGTTCACATCCTCGTGGGTGATGATGGGCTTCTTGGCGGAGGCGGCCATCCGGCAGGGCCGCAGGAAGCAGGACACCAGGACGCTGATCTGCTGCACGTACTCCTCCTCGCACTCCACCAGCCCGAACACGATGCCGTTCCGCTTTCGCATGTGCTCGGCGTGCTCGGAGCGGATGTACTCCTCCACAATCTGCTTCCACCGGCGTCGGCACAGCCAGCCGCGGAAAAACGATTGCACCTGTGAAATCTGCACTTTAACAGAATACAGCAGCTCTGGATGCTGGCCCAGTGGCTAAACTGGGCCATTTAGACAGGTGTCAATAACAGGTACTGTACTGTACATTATCGAAAATTCGAATGATCTGTTTTACTTGATTTTCTGCCCTTAGTACTCACTGTTGTAAGCTTTTTTTCTGGGCTATATAATCTGCTGAATAACAGTCAATCAATCAATCAATCAATCAATCAATTAATCAATTAATCAATCAATCAATCAATCAATCAATCAATCAATCAATCAATCAATCAATCAATCAATCAATCAATCAATCAATCAATCAATCAATCAATCAACCAATCGCTCAAGCAAGCAATAAAACAATCGATCAATCAATCAATCAGTAGAATAGTCTATACGAATCAATGAGTTTAATCGATCAACCCAGCTAAAATATGTTTCCTAATTGAGTCAAAACGGTGGCGCTATACGAGCACACAAACTATGAATTACATTCCCAGCACATCTGGATTAAACAGCTAGAAGTGTTGTTGCGGTATCAATAAACTTAGTGTTGGACAACAAGCCTCATACTGAAATCAATTAGATGAATGCAGGTAACGAACACAATGCAATGCTATATACACAGTATATCAAATACACTTAGACAAAACCAGTGCAAGACGAGCTGCAATCGAAACTCATAAATGTGCACCTAAGCACTAAAAACTGCATTTTGTAAAAAAAACTATAATTTTAACGGCTGCTGTTTACGTGCTGGCGGACAAAGCGACTCGGCCAAGGATTACAGACAAGGACTCCTTATAGAAAATAAGTCACACCTGGCATGGAATTAGGCTACTACAATCAAACTTAAAGCCCTCTTAACTTGAACTTATCCCTCCCAAACTATTTTCTTTCTGAAGGATTTGCTTGAGAAACTGTATTTGGCAACATCTCGGAGCAGGGCAGCCTGGCAATGACTCTCGCACTACCCACACCTGGGGTTATTACCCTCTGCCCATGTCGCTGACGCAATGCATTCGGCACTCGTTAATTGGCAGGCCGTTCGTCGTCCCCACTGCTCCGCGCAATCTCTGGCAGCATGCAGCCATGCAGTCGCACAGAGGTGACGCAAAAGCAGAAAACTACGGACGCAATTTCCTCAGCCACTGGGACCCGCCAGTGTTGCTGGGGAGGCGGGGATTTTCGGACAGTTTGACAGCTCAATCCTCTCCCATCTTGAGCAGCTGCTCAAGCTGCCGGCTTGAGACATCAGCACCGCCACTTCCCTCACTCCTCTGTCAAAGCCGGCCCTCGCTCATTTTTCTACAATTAGTTCCGCGCGCGGATTAAGGTGAAACACCCGGGACAGGTAGCTGAGCAGAGGAATCTCAAATTAGGGCTGAGAAAGAAACCAAGGCGGGCTTTGCCTCGCTTGGGAATAATTAAATCCGCGCTCAGAGCAGATTTGCTCATCAGTTTTTCGCCTTCCTGTTCTCACAGTCGCCCCCACCTGCCCGTTATCGCCCGGATCACGGCATCAGCCCCTGCTCGTCACCATTAGCATAGAAAAATACTCGAATGATGAGTAAAAAAGACAAGTACGCTTTTATCCGGGTTGGTTCCGGCGAAGGGGGGGGGGAAGGTCGATCTGCAAATCCGATCTTTCACATCCCTATCTTTCCGATATTTTCGTCCTGTTACTCTAAAAAATTAAATCTCCTTTTTAACTACAATTTTCTCTATTTGGTTGAATATTTCTTTTTCTCTCCTCTGCTAAAGGCTGAATCTCTGCCCCGAGATGTACATTCAAGACAGTAGCGCTTTCTCTCTCTCCCCTCTAACCCAGGCTGAATCTCTGCCCCGAGATGTACATTCAAGACAGTAGCGCTTTCTCTCTCTCCCCTCTAACCCAGGCTGAATCTCTGCCCCGAGATGTACATTCAAGACAGTAGCGCTTTCTCTCTCTCCCCTCTAACCCAGGCTGAATCTCTGCCCCGAGATGTACATTCAAGACAGTAGCGCTTTCTCTCTCTCCCCTCTAACCCAGGCTGAATCTCTGCCCCGAGATGTACATTCAAGACAGTAGCGCTTTCTCTCTCTCTCCTCTACCCCAGGCTGAATCTCTGCCCCGAGATGTACATTCAAGACAGTAGCGCTTTCTCTCTCTCCCCTCTAACCCAGGCTGAATCTCTGCCCCGAGATGTACATTCAAGACAGTAGCGCTTTCTCTCTCTCCCCTCTAACCCAGGCTGAATCTTTGCCCCGAGATGTACATTTAAGACAGTAGCGCTTTCTGTCTCTCCCCTCTAACCCAGGCTGAATCTCTGCCCCGAGATGTACATTCAAGACGGTAGCCAGCTGGCAATAACCATTGAGCTTCACTGTACAATTCGGCACAAAAACTGCGCCCCAAAACAAGCAGCTAACGAAGCCATGGCGAGAAAAGTTTCAGTGCACAGATAGCCAGTCTAGCAGAAGAAAATTAAGAATCACAAGGAAGAAAGTACAGAGTGAAAAAATGATAATAATCAAGCAGGAAAGTTAAAAAATGCCACGGCTATTGGCGCACAGTCACTGTGGCGCTTCGGCCCACAAAACCAATTAATTCAACGCCAACCTAAAATGCAGAGTGCGCTGCTATTGGCGCTGGCAAGCAATGAACTGGGGTGTCAAATACGGATGGACAGGGTTGAGGAAGCGCACACACCCGATCAGAGAAAAAGTAACTCGTATTGATAGACAGGTAGCCAAACTGGGCTGTCTGTAGCGGCTGCTACCGCCCAGCTGCCATGCTAAACAAACTGGCTTTGCACTCATTATTTATAGGTGCAAATGTACTTAAATTCAGGGAATTGAGCATCTGACCTGAAAACAAAATGAATAAATGAATAAGGCATATATTTATTGCAGCATGTTAAAGGGTTCAGTTGAAGGGTGCGCACTGCTTAAGTCTTAGGGGTTGATCAAGCATGTATGGGTTACATCACTGTGCCGTAACTGAAACTCAATGGGGATCTCAACTAGCAGTGACTATTGAATATTTTCTCAACATATTCTTGAGTAACTTCTGGCTTATTTGCAAAGTCAGCGAAACTGTAGAATGGGGACATTCGGGTCACCGGGTCAATTGTGTCATTGGGTCAATCAGGTCATTGGGTAAATCAGGTCATTGGGTCAATCCTGTCATTGGGTCAATTCCGTCATTGGGTCAATCCTGTCATTGGGTTAATCAGGTCATTGGGTCAATCGGGTCATTGGGTCAATGGAGTTGTAAGGTCAATCAGATAAATAGGTAACATATTCGGGTCATAAGGTAATAAATTTGGGGTCATTGCTCTATAATAGATTTGGTGCAATGTCTGGCAGCAAAGTTGGTCAGCAATGCAACACAGCGGCGCGTTAGTAAGTAACGATGCAAAAGAAGGATTTAAAAAAGACAGTTCAGACAGTTCAATCCTGTCATTGGGTCAATCCTGTCATTAGGTCAATCCTGTCATTGGGTCAATTGTGTCATTGGGTCAATCAGGTCATTGGGTCAATCCTGTCATTGGGTCAATCCTGTCATTAGGTCAATCCTGTCATTAGGTCAATCCTGTCATTAGGTCAATCCTGTCATTGGGTCAATTGTGTCATTGGGTCAATCAGGTCATTGGGTCAATCCTGTCATTGGGTCAATACTGTCATTAGGTCAATCCTGTCATTAGGTCAATCCTGTCCTTGAGTCAATCGGGTCGTTGGGTAAATCAGGTCATTAGGTCAATCCTGTCATTGGGTCAATCCTGTCATTAGGTCAATCCTGTCATTAGGTCAATCCTGTCCTTGAGTCAATCGGGTCGTTGGGTCAATCAGGTCATTAGGTCAATCCTGTCATTGGGTCAATCCTGTCATTAGGTCAATCCTGTCATTGGGTCAATCCTGTCATTGGGTCAATCAGGTCATTGGGTAAATCAGGTCATTGGGTAAATCAGGTCATTGGGTCAATCAGGTCATTGGGTAAATCAGGTCATTGGGTAAATCAGGTCATTGGGTCAATCCTGTCATTGGGTCAATTCCGTCATTGGGTCAATCCTGTCATTGGGTTAATCGGGTCATTGGGTCAATCGGGTCATTGGGTCAATCCTGTCATTGGGTCAATCCTGTCATTAGGTCAATCTTGTCATTGGGTCAATCCTGTCATTAGGTCAATCCTGTCATTGGGTCAATTGTGTCATTGGGTCAATCAGGTCATTGGGTCAATCCTGTCATTGGGTCAATCCTGTCATTGGGTCAATCCTGTCATTAGGTCAATCCTGTCATTAGGTCAATCCTGTCCTTGAGTCAATCGGGTCGTTGGGTCAATCGGGTCATTGGGTCAATGGAGTTGTAAGGTCAATCAGATAAATAGGTAACATATTCGGGTCATAAGGTAATAAATTTGGGGTCATTGCTCTATAATAGATTTGGTGCAATGTCTGGCAGCAAAGTTGGTCAGCAATGCAACACAGCGGCGCGTTAGTAAGTAACGATGCAAAAGAAGGATTTAAAAAAGACAGTTCAGACAGTTGAGCGTCAGAGACGGCAACAAGGGAGAACTACTGGTTTCTGGGGGTGAGGTCAGTCGGTGCAAACAGCGTTGGTGAGGGTAAGAATGCATTCAGTTAGATCGCTAAGCTAATTTGTAGTTCATAAGTTCCGAAATGGAATACAAAAATAAGACACAAGGAAGAACATTTTTCCATCAAGCACCGAGCGAATTTTACCTTTTTTATTTTCTTCAACTCTTCCGTCTCTTCTGTTGGCTCCTTTCCAGAAGTCTGCTCCTTGCGCAGCTCCTTCAGCTGGAATTGGAAAGCGCGGGTGAAAGCAATCAGAAATCTGAAATCTGAAATCTGAAATCTGAAATCTGAAATCTGAAATCAGAAAGCTGAAATCAGAAAGCTGTAATCTGAAATCTGAAATCTGAAATCTGAAATCTGACATCTGACATCTGAAATCTGACATCTGACATCTGAAATCAGAAATCAGAAATCAGAAATCAGAAATCAGAAATCAGAAATCAGAAATCAGAAATCAGAAATCAGAAAGCTGAAATCAGAAATCTGAAATCAGAAATCAGAAATCAGAAATCAGAAATCAGAAATCAGAAATCTGAAATCTGAAATCTGAAATCAGAAATCAGAAATCAGAAATCAGAAATCAGAAAGCTGAAATCAGAAATCTGAAATCAGAAATCAGAAATCAGAAATCAGAAATCAGAAATCAGAAATCTGAAATCAGAAATCAGAAATCAAAAATCTGAAATCAAAAATCTGAAATCAGAAATCTGAAATCAAAAATCTGAAATCAGAAATCTGAAATCTGAAATTAGAAATCAGAAATCTGAAATCTGAAATCTAAAGTTTGAAATCAAAATCAGAAATCTGAAATCTGAAATCTGAAATCTGAAATCTGAAATCTGAAATCTGAAATCTGAAATTAGAAATCAGAAATCTGAAATCTGAAATCTAAAGTTTGAAATCAAAATCAGAAATCTGAAATCTGAAATCTGAAATCTGAAATCTGAAATCTGAAATTAGAAATCAGAAATCTGAAATTTGAAATCTGAAATCTGAAATCTGAAATCTGAAATCTGAAATCTGAAATCTGAAATCTGAAATTAGAAATCAGAAATCTGAAATCTGAAATCTAAAGTTTGAAATCAAAATCTGAAATCTGAAATCTGAAATCTGAAATCTGAAATCTGAAATCTGAAATCTGAAATCTGAAATTAGAAATCAGAAATCTGAAATCTGAAATCTGAAATCTGAAATTAGAAATCAGAAATCTGAAATCTGAAATCTAAAGTTTGAAATCAAAATCAGAAATCTGAAATCAGAAATCTGAAATCTGAAATCTGAAATCTGAAATCTGAAATCTGAAATCAGTAATGCGAAATCCGAAATCTGAAATCTGAATCAAAATTGAAGACATTTCAACCATATACTCGTACTCTAACGACAATTGCTGTGAACCATCAGAAAAACAAACAAGTGACTGCACCATAACCACAGCATTTGCATAACGGTGCAGGGAGTTTCTGAGTGGAACAAGCCATGAAACATCAATTAGTGTGCTCATCGTGCTCAACTTGAGACTGAGACCAGCAGGTAATGAATTTATTCTTAACAACTGGGCCGCTGCCTCACATTTTTATTAACTCTCTATCCCCGTCACGTCAGTATATCAAATCGTAGTAGTAAATATAAATAACAAATAATGATATTTTGATAAATTCGTCAACAATTCATCGTCAATCAGTTTGCTAATGATTATTCAATCATTGAGTTTAGTTTTAATTAAGGTTAATTATTGATTACTCGTGCACTCAATGGCTCCATCGATGAAACAAGCAATAATTTATTCGATGAAGCATTAATTTAATCTATTAATAATTCAACAAAAAAATTGATAAATCAATTAGTCAATAAATCAATGAATAGGGCAATCAATCAATCAATTAATCAATCAATCAATCAATCAATCAATCAATCAATCAATCAATCAATCAATCAATCAATCAATCAATCAATCAATCAATCAATCAATCAATCAATCAATCAATCAATCAATCAATCAATCAATCAATCAATCAATCTATCTATCTATCTATCTATCAATCAATCAATCAATCAATTAATCAATCAATCAATCAATCGATCGAACGAACAATCAATAAATGCCTATCGATCTGTATATCAGCCTATCTGTCAATACTTTGAATTCTAAAAGCAAATTAAACCCATCATTAATGAAGACACCAAATTCAACAACACAGTGAATCTGTTGCGATACAATCCAAACGAAGACGAAGAACTTTTGTACTGACTAATTTTTGACAAGAATTACAGCTGCATACTACTGAAATTCAATTCTTGACAACAAAATGACAATTCATGCAACTGCAGGGTTGGTTTCCATGTCGGGTGCAAAAGTGCTCTGAAAATAATTGACAAAGCTGACAAATTATTTGCAAATTCTTGCCTCTCTTTACGGAGAGGGGCTGAGAGGGAGACACAGGGGGGAGAGGGGCTGAGAGGGAGACACAGGGGGAAGAGGAGCTGAGAGGGAGACACAGGGGGGAGAAGGGCTGAGAGGGAGACACAGGGGGGAGAGGGGCTGAGAGGGAGACACAGGGGGGAGAGGGACTGAGAGGGAGACACAGGGGGAAGAGGAGCTGAGAGGGAGACACAGGGGGAAGAGGAGCTGAGAGGGAGACACAGGGGGGAGAAGGGCTGAGAGGGAGACACAGGGGGGAGAGGGGCTGAGAGGGGGACACAGGGGGGAGAGGGGCTGAGAGGGAGACACAGGGGGGAGAGGGACTGAGAGGGAGACACAGTGGGGAGAGGGGCTGAGAGGGAGACACAGGGGGGAGAGGGACTGAGAGGGAGACACAGGGGCTAGGGGCTGAGAGGGAGACACAGGGGGGAGAGGGACTGAGAGGGAGACACAGTGGGGAGAGGGGCTGAGAGGGAGACACAGAGGGGAGAGTGGCTGAGAGGGGGACACAGGGGGAAGAGGGGCTGAGAGGGAGACACAGGGGGGAGAGAGGCTGAGAGGGAGACACAGGGGGGAGGGGCTGAGTGGGGGACACAGTGGGGAGAGGGGCTGAGAGGGAGACACAGAGGGGAGAGGGGCTGAGAGGGAGACACAGAGGGAGAGGGGCTGAGAGGGAGACACAGGGGGAGAGGGGCTGAGAGGGAGACACAGAGGGAGAGGGGCTGAGAGGGAGACACAGGGGGAGAGGGGCTGAGAGGGAGACACAGGGGGAGAGGGGCTGAGAGGGAGACACATGGGGGAGGGGCTGAGTGGGGGACACAGGGGGGAGAGGGGCTGAGAGGGAGACGCAGAGAGAAGGGCTGAGTGGAGGACATATGGGGGGGCGCTGAGAGGGAAACACTTGGAGAGGGGCGAAGAAGGAGACACATACATGTAGGAGGGAGACACTTGGAGAGGGGCGAAGAAGGAGACACATAAATGTAGGAGGGAGACACTTGGAGAGGGGCGAAGAAGGAGACACATACATGTAGGAGGGAGACACTTGGAGAGGGGCGAAGAAGGAGACACATACATGTAGGAGGGAGACACTGGGACAGGGGCGAAGAAGGAGACACATACATGTAGGAGGGAGACACTGGGACAGGGGCGAAGAAGGAGACACATACATGTAGGAGGGAGACACTGGGACAGGGGCGAAGAAGGAGACACATACATGTAGGAGGGAGACACTGGGACAGGGGCGAAGAAGGAGACACATACATGTAGGAGGGAGATTCGCATTCAGTCGCAGCCCAAACGCAGCGGACAGCATGACAAGCAAAAGCAGCAGATCTCAGCAGTCTACTCACCTCTCTCACCTCGAGCCGCAGCCGCCTGAGCTGGTTGCTCATGTCCTCGGCCTGTTTGACGTAGTTCCACTTGGACTGCCGCTCGGACTCCATGATCTGCAGCAGGTGCAGGTGCTTCTGCTCCAGCTGCTCATGCTGCTCAGCCAGCCGGCTGTAGCTGAAATTCGAGACAGTCCAGCTGTGAGATGGGACTGACGCTGGGTTTGATGCTGCGAGGCTAAGCCATTGAGGATTGCTAATCCTTGTGGGATTTGAGACAGCACAAGGGCAGCCATTTTAAGCAATTAAAATTGGAAATTGCCTGAAACACAGTTTGAAAACATCGAAAGTAGACGGACGGACGGACGGACGGACGGACAGACAGACAGACAGACAGACAGACAGACACTAAGACAGACAGACAGACAGACAGACAGACAGACAGACACTAAGACAGACAGACAGACAGACAGACACAGACAGACAGACACGGAAGGCCTACCTGGCATTTCTGATGGCCTCCACCCAGGTGTTGCACTCGGCCTCAGACTCGGCCCGCAGGTCATAGTGCCTCTGGCCGTCTTTCTTATAGAAAATGCTGAAGCAGTGCTGCAGAGGACAGGGGAGGTGGCGGAGAGTCTCAGTGCAGCAGTTGAGATCAGGCTACAAAAGAATTTAATCTTTCTCATCCAGAGTGACCATTTTTTGATTCCTTGAGGACAGGCGCCTGAAGCCGGCGAGCGGGGGCGGGCAGCGGCTCGGATGATTTCTGAGCTCAGCTCGAGTCTCAGCCTAATCAGAGCCCGCATCTCCGCCCCATCAATTCCCAGATTCCTTTGATCATCGCCCATTTCCTCTTCCGCTGGCGTGGCCGGCCCTCCGGCTGCGCCCCCTTCCCGATCCCTGCTCAGGTTTCAATAAATCATAACCGGATGCCCCGGATTGACGAGAATCGGAAGCAGCAAAAATATCATCCTCTCTTTCCCTCTCAGCTCGAAGCTGCGAGGCAAAATTTGAAAGAAGAACCGTTGCACGCGAACTCGGTTTGAAGTTTCAAGCCAAGGATTGGTTGAGACAAGGGAGACGCTGATTGTGAGCTGTGAGCAGGGCCTGCACGGGGAAGAGGGCTGGTTGAGTCTGGACGCAGGGGTGAGAGAGGAAGAATGCTCGGACACTTTTGTTATAACAAAAGTGCACCAGCCAGACCGGGGGGGGGGGGCGAGAGAGGAGAGCGGAGCGGCGGTAAAAGTGCACGCCAAGGCACCGGCTGAATTGCCAGATGAGATCTGAGCTGATGTGCGAGAGAGAGAGAGAGAGAGAGAGAGAGAGAGAGAGAGTCGTGTGGAGAACGAGCTCCCCTCTGTTCCGCTTCTGAGCTGGTTGGCGCTGGAAGCTCAGAGCCGCTCCCGAAGGCCATGCGGGAGAACTTTTTTTCCACTCCAGAATCTTCTGTTTTCTGGCTGGCTCTGCTGTCTCTCCTGCGCCTCTGTCTGGCACGCTGGCAGCTCTCTTTTTGCGATTCAAACCGAGGCTTGGGGGGGGGGCTGCTAGCTAGGCGCTGATCTCTGCTCCCCTGGCCACCCGCCTCCCGTGACGACTTCCGCTGCACCCCCTAGCAGCTCAGCTCTCCCCGCTGCGATGAGAACACAACGGCTTTCTCTCTCGCCTTCACCCGCGGAGAGCAGAAATTCACTCTCTCATTCTTCGCCCCGGCTCGCGCGGTTTAAACTGAATGCAGGCTGCTAGTAGAAAGCAGCTTGCTATTGCTGCTGCTTCTGCAGAAGCAAAGAGGGGAGACGGGCAAGAAGAAGGGGGGATGGGGGTTAGAACGGGATCTCAGCAGCCAGCTGGGCAGCCCGCTATCCAACCGGCACAGGCATGAATTGAGATATCCCATCCGCTCGCATGCGCCCCCGATCTCCAACCGAGGCCAGAAACTGGGGAGACAGACAGACACTGCGGAGCAAGATGAGGAATGAGAACTCTAGGATGAGGCTGAGGAGCAGTTTAACGGCCCGTCGGACCAGTTAGCGAGTCGGAGGCTGGCATAGCAATGCCGCGGTCTGGGGGAGGAGGGGCAAGGAAAAACAGGGGATCTGGCGTGACAGCGGGGGGTGGCCATTCGGTCTGCACTGCTCCAGCATGATAGATTGATCTGCAGGCCCCGTTCCCCGCTCCCCAAGCGCTTGTCTTCTTCCTCCCGTCTAGCGGGATGTCTTTCCGCCAATTTTTTAACTGCTTAGCGATCCACGGCTAGGATGATGATGAACTTAATTGAGCTGATTGTGATGAGTTGACTGACTCGCGAAATGTGCAGCACAGTACATCAGGAAACTGGAAGTTTTCAGTACCGAATCCCTAAGAATCTCGAATGCAGCTGGGCGGCTGAGCGGTAAAAGTCCAGCAATCAAAACTTGACCTCTTCACATTCTGTTTGAATCTATAGTTTCACGATTTGCAAGTTTTAAGTGATCCGTTGTCATACTAGCTGTAGGCAGCGGTGTCACCAACGGGGGGAGGACAGGGGGGACATGTCCCCCTCAGTAAAAGATCTGGGGGGGCATGCCAATGCCTTGTCGTCCCCCCACCTCATCTTGTAACCCATTATGGAAATCAATAATTTTGCTGCAGGGCGACAATACGTAGTGCCTGCGGCGCTAAAATGAGTGCCTGCGGCGCTAAAATGAGTGCCTGCGGCGCTAAAATGAGTGCCTGCGGCGCTAAAATGAGTGCCTGCGGCGCTAAAATGAGTGCCTGCGGCGCTAAAATGAGTGCCTGCGGCGCTAAAATGAGTGCCTGCGGCGCTAAAATGAGTGCCTGCGGCGCTAATATGATTGCCTGCGGCGCCAAAATGAGTGCCTGCAGCGCTAAAATGAGTGCCTGCGGCGCTAAAATGAGTGCTGACAACACCGATTCTGAAAAATAATGTTATATGTAAGAATTGAGTCGTGTACATGTACATGTATGATTATTGGCTTTGTCCCTCCCACCATAAAATCCATGGCGACGCCCCTGAGTAGGCCTCGCTAAAAGAAGTACAAAGATTCTACAGTTGTAAGCACATTGCACTCACGCACACAAAGTTAGTCTTCAAAATTTGGCTCAACCTGAAAAACAAACCCTCATAAAAGAGGGCCAGGCTACTCAAAAGGCTGCACCTGCTGCCTACCCATGCAGACCGCTGCAGACTGGCCTCCTACATTCAATTTCTTTTCCGACTCATTAGCAAAGATCAAAGTGAGCAGACAGCGGGCGATAGCGGAGAGAGAAAACAGGCAGATTTCCTTCTCCTGAGAGTTACTTTTGCTTTGCCCCTCGCTAATGGGCTTTCTCTGTTAGCAGATTAATCTTTAACTAAGTTTGCTCGGCACAAGCTCTTATTTCTCATGCTTTTGCCTCAGCCCAGTTTCAGTTCCTTCCAACCCGCCGCTCCGATGGAATGACTTTTGGCTATCGGGGAGATTTTTTAAACTGCCTTGTTGCTCATCTGAAGTCAAATTTTGTGAGCACGCAATTTCGTAGACACGCGAATGTGGCGTGAACATTCCCGCCTGACAAAGCAGCACGACCTTGGAGACACGCGAATGTGGCGTGATCATTCCCGCCTGACCAAGCAGCACGACCTTGGAGACACGCGAATGTGGCGTGATCATTCCCGCCTGACAAATCAGCACGACCTTGGAGACACGCGAATGTGTCGTGATTAAAGCCTCTTGCCCAGTCGAGCAGACTTAAAACTCCTGTCTAACAGATCTCTTACCATTGTCTAACACCCCACCAGCTGGACTTACCGCATACTGCTGTCTCTCAGTCCTGTCAACCTGTTTGAGCGACAGATACTTGTCGCAGTAGGAGCCTTCCAGCAGGGCAACCCCGGAGGGTTTCTCAGACTTGTCGCTGTCGTAGTAGAACAGAAGGTTCTGGTAGAGCACGAAGTAGCGCAGCTGCCACTTGCCCGTGTCCAGACTGCGCTTGTGCAGCCAGCCAGCCTGATTGGCCGATCCTGACCGGGCTTTCAGCGACAGGTGCAGCAGTTGGGAGTCGTTGACTCGGATAGCCTTCTGCATGACTGCTGCAGCTGCTGCTGTTTGGCGACTTGGCGATTCTGAGCTGCGTCTGCGGATAATCGGGTAGTTGGGACTCGAATAATGCAATGTGGGAAGTGGGATTTAGGATTTGGGAGTTGGGATTTGGGAATTGGGATTTGGGAATTGGGATTTGGGATTTGGGATTCGGGATTTGATTTTGGGATTTGGAAATTGGGATTTGGGATTTGGGATTCGGGATTTGATTTTTGGGATTTGCAAATTGGAATTCGGGATTTGGGATTTGGGATTTGATTTTTGGGATTTGGATATTGGGATTCGGGATTTGGGATTCGGGATTTGGGATTTGAGAAATGGGATTAGACAATTGGGGTTTTTGATTTTGGATTTTGGATTGGAGAATTGGGATTCGGGATTTGGGGTTTGGGATTTGGGATTCGGGAATTAGGATTTGGGATTCGGTAATTAGGATTTGGGATTCGGGAATTAGGATTTGGGATTCGGGAATTAGGATTTGGGATTTAGGGTTTGGGATTTGGGATTCGGGAATTAGGATTTGGGATTCGGGAATTAGGATTTGGGATTTGGAAATTGGGATTCGGGATTTAGGGTTTGGGATTTGGGATTCGGGAATTAGGATTTGGGATTTAGGGTTTGGGATTTGGGATTCGGGAATTAGGATTTGGGATTCGGGAATTAGGATTTGGGATTTGGAAATTGGGATTCGGGATTTAGGGTTTGGGATTTGGGATTCGGGAATTAGGATTTGGGATTCGGGAATTAGGATTTAGGATTTGGAAATTGGGATTCAGGATTTGGGATTTGAGATTTGAGAAATGGGATTAGACAATTGGGATTTTGGATTTTGAATTTTGGATTTGGTAATTGGGATTTGGGGATTGAGATTTGAGAAATGGGATTAGACAATTGGGATTTTGGATTTTGGATTTTGGATTTGGTAATTGGGATTTGGGAATCGGGATTTGAGAAATGGGATTAGACAATTGGGGTTTTCGATTTTTGATTTTGGATTTGGTAATTGGGATTTGGGAATTCGGCTTTGGGATTTGAGAAATGGGATTTGGATAGGGATTTGGGGTGCAAGTTTTGGGATTTAGAAAACCGAATTCAAATTTTGGGATTTGTACTCGTAGTTGGAAATCCAGCTATTGGACTCAAAATTGGGACTTAAGTTCTGGTATCTGCGTATTCGAATTCGAAATTAAGATTTGAGTTCCGAGATTGGGATTTACACCTGTGTTGTGACCTCGTGCAATTTCGGTGCAAGAACTCCTATTTTCAAAGCTCGCTGCATATGCAGAATTTTCATCTGGGTTAAAAGAAGATTAGCATGAAATCCAAAATCTTGACAAAAATTGCTGAACTTGTGCCAGCTGCACTTCCCCTGGCAACCTCTCCGTCACTTCCCGTTCTCCCTCTGACGGGATCTTCTGTGCCTAACAACTGACTTCCGCTTCCTGTCGTCTGCTTTGACTCTCTTCTCCACCTCTGTCTCCACTCTCCCTCTCTTCCTTCGCCTGTCTCATCTCTACTCTCCCTCTCTCACTTCTCCACTCTAAAACCTCTTTTCTCCACTCTCCACAATTCTCTTCTTCACTCTCATGGCTCTCTCTTCTTCACTCTCACAGCTCTCTCTTCTTCAATCTCACGGCTATCTCTTCTTCACTCTCACAGCTCTCTCTTCTTCACTCTCATGGCTCTCTCTTCTTCACTCTCATGGCTCTCTCTTCTTCACTCTCATGGCTCTCTCTTCTTCACTCTCACAGCTCTCTCTTCTTCAATCTCACAGCTCTCTCTTCTTCACTCTCATGGCTCTCTCTTCTTCACTCTCATGGCTCTCTCTCCTTCACTCTCACAGCTCTCTCTTCTTCACTCTCACAGCTCTCTCTTCTTCACTCTCACAGCTCTCTCTTCTTCACTCTCACAGCTCTCTCTTCTTCACTCTCACAGCTCTCTCTTCTTCACTCTCATGGCTCTCTCTTCTTCACTCTCATGGCTCTCTCTTCTTCAATCTCACGGCTATCTCTTCTTCACTCTCATGGCTCTCTCTTCTTCACTCTCATGGCTCTCTCTTCTTCACTCTCATGGCTCTCTCTTCTTCACTCTCATGGCTCTCTCTTCTTCACTCTCATGGCTCTCTCTTCTTCACTCTCATGGCTCTCTCTTCTTCACTCTCACAGCTCTCTCTTCTTCACTCTCACAGCTCTCTCTTCTTCACTCTCATGGCTCTCTCTTCTTCACTCTCACAGCTCTCTCTTCTTCACTCTCACAGCTCTCTCTTCTTCACTCTCATGGCTCTCTCTTCTTCAATCTCACAGCTCTCTCTTCTTCACTCTCACAGCTCTCTCTTCTTCACTCTCACAGCTCTCTCTTCTTCACTCTCATGGCTCTCTCTTCGTCACTCTCACAGCTCTCTCTTCTTCACTCTCATGGCTCTCTCTTCGTCACTCTCACAGCTCTCTCTTCTTCACTCTCATGGCTCTCTCTTCGTCACTCTCACAGCTCTCTCTTCTTCACTCTCATGGCTCTCTCTTCTTCACTCTCATGGCTCTCTCTTCTTCACTCTCATGGCTCTCTCTTCTTCACTCTCATGGCTCTCTCTTCTTCACTCTCATGGCTCTCTCTCCTTCACTCTCATGGCTCTCTCTTCTTCAATCTCACGGCTATCTCTTCTTCACTCTCATGGCTCTCTCTTCGTCACTCTCACAGCTCTCTCTTCTTTACTCTCATGGCTCTCTCTTCTTCACTCTCATGGCTCTCTCTTCTTCACTCTCATGGCTCTCTCTTCTTCACTCTCATGGCTCTCTCTTCTTCACTCTCACAGCTCTCTCTTCTTCACTCTCACAGCTCTCTCTTCTTCACTCTCATGGCTCTCTCTTCTTCACTCTCACAGCTCTCTCTTCTTCACTCTCACAGCTCTCTCTTCTTCACTCTCACAGCTCTCTCTTCTTCACTCTCATGGCTCTCTCTTCTTCACTCTCATGGCTCTCTCTTCTTCACTCTCACAGCTCTCTCTCCTTCACTCTCACAGCTCTCTCTTCTTCACTCTCATGGCTCTCTCTTCTTCACTCTCATGGCTCTCTCTTCTTTACTCTCATGGCTCTCTCTTCTTCACTCTCACAGCTCTCTCTTCTTCACTCTCACAGCTCTCTCTCCTTCACTCTCACAGCTCTCTCTCCTTCACTCTCACAGCTCTCTCTTCGTCACTCTCACAGCTCTCTCTTCTTCACTCTCATGGCTCTCTCTTCGTCACTCTCACAGCTCTCTCTTCTTCACTCTCACAGCTCTCTCTTCTTCACTCTCATGGCTCTCTCTTCTTCACTCTCATGGCTCTCTCTTCTTCACTCTCATGGCTATCTCTTCTTCACTCTCATGGCTCTCTCTTCTTCACTCTCATGGCTCTCTCTTCGTCACTCTCACAGCTCTCTCTTCTTCACTCTCATGGCTCTCTCTTCGTCACTCTCACAGCTCTCTCTTCTTCACTCTCATGGCTCTCTCTTCTTCACTCTCATGGCTCTCTCTTCTTCACTCTCATGGCTCTCTCTTCTTCACTCTCATGGCTCTCTCTTCTTCACTCTCATGGCTCTCTCTTCTTCACTCTCATGGCTCTCTCTTCTTCACTCTCATGGCTCTCTCTTCTTCACTCTCACAGCTCTCTCTTCTTCACTCTCACAGCTCTCTCTTCTTCACTCTCATGGCTCTCTCTTCTTCACTCTCACAGCTCTCTCTTCTTCACTCTCACAGCTCTCTCTTCTTCACTCTCATGGCTCTCTCTTCTTCAATCTCACAGCTCTCTCTTCTTCACTCTCACAGCTCTCTCTTCTTCACTCTCACAGCTCTCTCTTCTTCACTCTCATGGCTCTCTCTTCGTCACTCTCACAGCTCTCTCTTCTTCACTCTCATGGCTCTCTCTTCGTCACTCTCACAGCTCTCTCTTCTTCACTCTCATGGCTCTCTCTTCGTCACTCTCACAGCTCTCTCTTCTTCACTCTCATGGCTCTCTCTTCTTCACTCTCATGGCTCTCTCTTCTTCACTCTCATGGCTCTCTCTTCTTCACTCTCATGGCTCTCTCTTCTTCACTCTCATGGCTCTCTCTCCTTCACTCTCATGGCTCTCTCTTCTTCAATCTCACGGCTATCTCTTCTTCACTCTCATGGCTCTCTCTTCGTCACTCTCACAGCTCTCTCTTCTTTACTCTCATGGCTCTCTCTTCTTCACTCTCATGGCTCTCTCTTCTTCACTCTCATGGCTCTCTCTCCTTCACTCTCATGGCTCTCTCTTCTTCACTCTCACAGCTCTCTCTTCTTCACTCTCACAGCTCTCTCTTCTTCACTCTCATGGCTCTCTCTTCTTCACTCTCACAGCTCTCTCTTCTTCACTCTCACAGCTCTCTCTTCTTCACTCTCACAGCTCTCTCTTCTTCACTCTCATGGCTCTCTCTTCTTCACTCTCATGGCTCTCTCTTCTTCACTCTCACAGCTCTCTCTCCTTCACTCTCACAGCTCTCTCTTCTTCACTCTCATGGCTCTCTCTTCTTCACTCTCATGGCTCTCTCTTCTTTACTCTCATGGCTCTCTCTTCTTCACTCTCACAGCTCTCTCTTCTTCACTCTCACAGCTCTCTCTCCTTCACTCTCACAGCTCTCTCTCCTTCACTCTCACAGCTCTCTCTTCGTCACTCTCACAGCTCTCTCTTCTTCACTCTCATGGCTCTCTCTTCGTCACTCTCACAGCTCTCTCTTCTTCACTCTCACAGCTCTCTCTTCTTCACTCTCATGGCTCTCTCTTCTTCACTCTCATGGCTCTCTCTTCTTCACTCTCATGGCTATCTCTTCTTCACTCTCATGGCTCTCTCTTCTTCACTCTCATGGCTCTCTCTTCGTCACTCTCACAGCTCTCTCTTCTTCACTCTCATGGCTCTCTCTTCGTCACTCTCACAGCTCTCTCTTCTTCACTCTCATGGCTCTCTCTTCTTCACTCTCATGGCTCTCTCTTCTTCACTCTCATGGCTCTCTCTTCTTCACTCTCATGGCTCTCTCTTCTTCACTCTCATGGCTCTCTCTTCTTCACTCTCATGGCTCTCTCTTCTTCACTCTCATGGCTCTTTTGTTCCCTCTCCTTATCTAATATCTTCGCTCTCACCTCTCTCTCATCTCTGCTCTCACGCACTCAATTTTACCCCTCTTATCCCATTATCTCTCTTAAAAACTGTAGCTCATCCTCATCTATCTCAACCCCCTCAGTCTCCCCCCACATCCCTGGCGCCTGGCAAGCAGAGCTGTGAAAACCACAAGATGGCTCACGAGGCTGGACTATACAGCGGCTTCACTGGGCTCTCCGGGGACGCGGGGCATCAGCTCTGGCATTTCAAAATGCCGATAATAATATGCTGTTGCTTTATACAGTGAGCCATCTCTCTGTTTTGCTGATACACCAGTACACTGAGCCGACTCTGGATGGATTTGAGCCTACTTTTCGTGATTCATCACATGGAGCAAAGTTTCTCATTTTCTGTAGCAATCACTGCTTTTTACATTTTTTACACTTTACTTCAAATGCCATTGTTTAAAACTCTATGACTGAGTCTGGGAAAAGACTGCCAAATCTCAGCATCTGGAATGGACAGTCGCAGGGGAAAATTACGGAATACAACTGTCTATGGCCAGGCTCGATTCCAAGTGCAGTCGCATTATTTTGGGGCTAAATTGGAATCTCGGCTTGGGCCAATCCCCAAGGCACAGGGAAGTGAACATGCTTAGCGATTAAGGTAAAGTTAGGGCCGCTGTACACTCCTGTGTGATTTTGTGCCTGTGTGTGTGCCTGCTCAGAGGCGTCGGCGGAGTGGGCAGTAATGGCTCTCGCCGGTTAAAGTGTGACAATTTGTCGCTTAAAGTGCGCCAGGGAGCCCCTGCCTCTTTATCTAAAAAAGTCAATGGCCAGCCCTTAGCTGCGAAAACTTCAGCGAAAGCAGATTTCGAGACCAATTGGCTGTCATTTCAACGGGTGCGCGGTGCACTAATCTGGGCGGAAAGACAAGAAATACAAAGGAGAAAAACTTAAGAGACAAAAAAGGGCTCACGAGAAGCAGAACTCCTGTTTGCAAAGGAATTGCACTATTACAACTCAACAAACTGCTTATTGACTGCAGGCAGGCGCGGGGAGAAGGAAGCCAGAAGGCGACTCAAAGAGAGGAGGCTGCGATTTTGGGGTGGGCGGTCGCAGTATTCGCTGCAAGTTTCCCCTATAAATGCAATCATTTTGCTGCATCAGCTGCTGCCCCGCCTAAGTCGCACCTGGGCCTGCACTGCAGCCTCCCCACCTACCCGACTGAGGTGACTGAGGAATCTGGCGAGAGAGAGGGACGCAGGGAGAGAGAGAGAGACGGCAAGAGAAACCGTTGCCATGGAGACGTGTATTTGGCAAACACACGCGAGACTGGATTATTGTACATGTATATTTAACGGGCAGGCGGGGGGTGGCAGCTGGGATGGCCTAAAAGTCTAAACTGCTTTTTGAACATGCCGGGTGGGCAGCGGGACCTGCCTATTCTGTGAGGGAAAGTTGTTTCAGAGAAAAAGATTTCCGGACCAGCCTGTTTACTGCGATGTGGGAAGAAACTTACGCAAAAAATATTTATCGGCGTCTGAAGCAAGGAGTGACTTTGCCGCGGCAGTAATTCACCTGTGTGACGGCTGCTCTTCAGCAGTGTGTAGCTGCCTCAGTCTACGGTTGACTGCCCTGCGGACGGCTGAGAGAGTTTTATTGAAAACAGAGTCACCCCAGGGACTGTCAGCCTGTCAAACTGTCAAACTGTCAAAGTGTCCGCCGGTCGCAGTCGGAGCCCCCGGAGCAGCGGCTGGGCTTTCATAGGCTTCGGCGACGCACGATTTGCGAGGCCTGGGGTGGGGGGACCGCTGCCAGGACTGGCTCTGGGCGGTGTCCAACCCCAGGCCTCGAATTCAACAACAGCCGACCGACCCTGCCTCAGCTGCATTTGCTCAGAGGGCGTCCTGCAGTCCCCCCCACAGTTCTCCCTCACCCCATGGGAGCGGACAGAATGGCCGAGAGAAGGGCGGCGGACCTGGAGGGGTGGCGAAGGCGAAACGGGGGAATTGTGTCGCAGCTCGCGTCAAAAGGAAAATAAGGAGATGAGGGAGAGCCGGGAGCAGGCTGATGGTGATGATAGCAGCATAGAAGAGCAGATTCTCTTCAGTAAAAAATCCACTGAGCTGTCTTGAACCGCGTGTGCTCTGCTCCAGCTCTCCCTTTCCCTGCTGTCTTTCTTGCCTTTTCAAACTGAAACAGCAGAAGAAATCAATTCATCAAAGAAAGCCACCGAACGGACGGCAGCTGCGCCGCAATGATGGGGCAGCGGGCAGATCTCAGGCTAGGAATATTGCAGAAATTCTCTTTGCGATGCCAGATTCGCGTCTGATTGCGCCTTGGGATTCGATTTTGGAAAATAATTATAATTTTCAACTACATTAAATATTCCTTGGAATTTTGAGCATCTACATTTTGATGACCAATTTGATAAGTTTCAATCATATTGCCGCCTCAATCACCCTCCACTGCTTCCCTCTATCCCCTCCGCAATCACCCTCCACTGCTGCCCTCTCTCCCCTCCTCAATCACCCTCCACTGCTGCCCTCTCTCCCCTCCGCAATCACCCTCCACTGCTGCCCTCTCTCCCCTCCGCAATCAACCTCCACTGCTGCCCTCTCTCCCCTCCTCAACCACCCTCCACTGCTGCCCTCTCTCCCCTCCTCAACCACCCTCCACTGCTGCCCTCTCTCCCCTCCTCAACCACCCTCCACTGCTGCCCTCTCTCCCCTCCTCAACCACCCTCCACTGCTGCCCTCTCTCCCCTCCTCAACCACCCTCCACTGCTGCCCTCTCTCCCCTCCTCAACCACCCTCCACTGCTGCCCTCTCTCCCCTCCTCAACCACCCTCCACTGCTGCCCTCTCTCCCCTCCTCAACCACCCTCCACTGCTGCCCTCTCTCCCCTCCGCAATCAACCTCCACTGCTGCCCTCTCTCCCCTCCTCAACCACCCTCCACTGCTGCCCTCTCTCCCCTCCTCAACCACCCTCCACTGCTGCTCTCTCTCCCCTCCGCAATCACCCTCCACTGCTGCCCTCTCTCCCCTCCTCAACCACCCTCCACTGCTGCCCTCTCTCCCCTCCTCAACCACCCTCCACTGCTGCCCTCTCTCCCCTCCTCAACCACCCTCCACTGCTGCCCTCTCTCCCCTCCTCAACCACCCTCCACTGCTGCCCTCTCTCCCCTCCTCAATCACCCTCCACTGCTGCCCTAGCAGTGATTACGGTGTGGTCACTCCTTCTCAAGCACCGTATCCTTAATCTCCAATACGAAGCTAGCACCTTGAGCATAAACAGCCAGGATCCCGATGCAGAGCGACCCGTTCCCAAGGATTAAAATTGTTTGGATGAATAGTGAGGGAACTCGGCAAGCTGCTCCTAGAGACACACGAGTGCCCGCTCGAAACCCAGCACAAGGAAGGAAGCAGGATGCAAGGGGCAGGAGTCCAGCATAACGAAGGCCTTGCAGCTCGGGTTCTCACACAGCTTGAGTCCACGCGCTTCAATCCCCCACCCCCCTCCCCCCAAGGGTCACCCAGCTTGCCATATTTGCAAGTGAGTGATTTTCTACTTTTTTCAGCGTCAGTGCATGCAGGAGTCGCAGATTCGAGTTCCGGACTGACGCTCTGAGGCTGCAATCCCCTGAATATAATATTGCATACTCACTCCTTGTGATTAGTTTCATATTAAAAATAAAAGTTTTTCGCGCACCTTTGTTAATTAAGAGTCAGCAGACATCGGTGGCCGAGCCTTGATCCCGGCCGTATGCTCGAGAGAGAGAGAGAGAGAGAGAGAGAGAGAGAGAGAGAGAGAGAGACAGGTGGACAGGCCGGACACTGTGGAGGATGCTGAGAGCCGGGGGAGATGGGGCACGTTCCCGCTAACTAATTAGGCAGGTAGGCTGGCAGGCAGGCAGTGTGTAAAAAGCAGCCGAGGACTGAGCAGGAAGCCAGAAGGGAGCTGGTCGGGGAAAGTTTGCCTGAAGGCAGCTGCGCTGAGCAGGGGACTCCGGAGCAGGGGCAGGGGGTGAGCAGCAGCTGACCAGCTTGAATCCTGCCGCGGGTACTTCGGGGAATGAAAGCATTGCAAAAAGGCAGGCTAAGAAAAAGTATACTGCCTGCTGCATAGAAAACAAGTTGAATTTATTCTCTGCGAATTCGACAAAGTGGTTGAATTTCAGTGTGTGAAGCTCAACACGTCCTTCTTTGATCGACAACCGTCAAAAAATGCGCAGGGCATAAGCGGGTAGATTAAGTCATTAACGGGAGGGGTTGGGTGCAGATAAGAAAAGGAGGGGTGGGGTGCCCGACAGAGGAAAGAGGCAAGAGCCAACAGCCAATCAGAAGGCAGCGAGGGAGAGAGATAAGATTTACTGGGTTGAACTGGACAGAGAGAGAGAGAGAAAACAGAGACGAGTGCAGATGAACTGAAGGACTGACTAAGAAATCCGCGACAGCGATATGTGAGCTGCAGCTTTGCTCTCCAATATCCATAAATTTAAATTTGTACTTTTTTCAAATAATCGCTTATGCATGCACAGAGGCAGCTAATTGTGCAGGTATCCGGGCTTATAAATCTTTTCGCTGAGCATAGCAACTCGGTCCTGCAGGGCTCTACAGATATAGCTAGATTCCCCCAGACCGGTAAACCAGTAGCTATATACCGTGCTGTCTTCAATAATTAATGAGCACACGAGTAGCGAGGACTAAAAGCAGGGTTGGCTACATTAGCTATGGAGAACTGCATGTCTGTCCCACCTGAGGACTGCGTGCAGTAAAAGAGGGGGAACCGGACAGCAGGTGAGATAAAGAATGCGATGCGGCTTCAGTAGTTATACGGGGGGAGATCGGAGGCGGGAGCCTGGCTCGCGCCCCTCTGACTCTGTTCTCAACGCTCCTTCGTTCGTAAATATTTTCTTCTTCAACTGGAATATTTCAATATAACGGATTCGACAGCCTTTGTTCCCGTGAATCCCGATCATCATGTGGCAAAGCACGATCCTTTGATGAAGATTTCTAATCAAAGGTCAGCGAGTAGTTATTTGGGGTGTATATGAAATTTCAAGACTCGAATGCCCTTTCCCAACTTTTTTATACGATGCCAGCGCTTTTGGGGAAAGGTCAATTTAACTGTTTACTTGTACAGTTACATACCCACAATACAATGTAATTTATTTATTTAACTGCGTATGTCCAAGGCCGTCTTGTCCATGTCCATGTCCAAAATGAGTGCCTGCAGTGCCAAAATGAGTGCCTGCAGTGCCAAAATGAGTGCCTGCAGTGCCAAAATGAGTGCCTGCAGTGCCAAAATGAGTGCCTGCAGTGCCAAAATGAGTGCCTGCAGTGCCAAAATGAGTGCCTGCAGTGCCAAAATGAGTGCCTGCAGTGCCAAAATGAGTGCCTGCGGCGCTAAAATGAGTGCCTGCAGTGCCAAAATGAGTGCCTGCAGTGCCAAAATGAGTGCCTGCGGCGCTAAAATGAGTGCCTGCGGCGCTAAAATGAGTGTATGCGGCGCTAAAATAAGTGCCTGTGGCGCTAAAATGAGTGCCTGCGGCGCTAAAATGAGTGTCTGCGGCGCTAAAATGAGTGTCTGCGGCGCTAAAATGAGTGCCTGCGGTGCTAAAATGAGTGCCTGCGGCGCTAAAATGAGTGCCTGCGGCGCTAAAATGAGTGTCTGCGGCGCTAAAATGAGTGTCTGCGGCGCTAAAATGAGTGTCTGCGGCGCTAAAATGAGTGTCTGAGGCGCCAAAATGAGTACCTGCGGCGCTAAAATGAGTGTATGCGGCGCTAAAATGAGTGTATGCGGCGCTAAAATGAGTGTCTGCGGCGCTAAAATAAGTGTCTGCGGCGCTAAAATGAGTGTCTGAGGCGCCAAAATGAGTACCTGCGGCGCTAAAATGAGTGTATGCGGCGCTAAAATGAGTGTATGCGGCGCTAAAATGAGTGTCTGCGGCGCTAAAATGAGTGTCTGCGGCGCTAAAATGAATACCTGCGGCGCTAAAATGAGTGCCTGCGGCGCCAAAATGAGTGTCTGAGGCGCTAAAATGAGTACCTGCGGCGCTAAAATGAGTGTCTGAGGCGCCAGAATGAATACCTGCGGCGCTAAAATGAGTGCCTGCGGCGCCAAAATGAGTGTCTGAGGCGCTAAAATGAGTACCTGCGGCGCTAAAATGAGTGTCTGAGGCGCCAGAATGAATACCTGCGGCGCTAAAATGAGTGTATGCGGCGCTAAATTTAGAGTACCTGCAAAATGAGTGCCTGCGGCGCTAAAATGAGTGCCTGCGGCGCTAAAATGAGTCCGTCTATCTATGCATGTCTCAGTGCTTGGTCTGTCTGTCTCTGCCGATCCACAGTGAAAATCTCACGCAGTTGAATCGCTCGCAGTTGGGATAAGCGACAATTCATTAACAATTTGCTGAATCGGCCAGAGTTTGCGGCTGAAATCTGGGACAATCCAACAGCAGATACAAGCCAGAATAGTGCACTCGCTAATAAAAAGGAATAATCCGATATAGAGGGGATCTCGCGTGGCCGGACAGGAGCTCTCAGCCCCTCTCCGTCCCCCAGGGGGAATTTCCTGGACCAAGGAACGAACTGTGGCCACGCAGGCAGACAGCCACTCAATCGGGCCATGATGAACATCTCAGCCTGCAGGCCGTCGCATCCGATTGTCCTCAATCACGGACCGATAGACAGCTCGGTCTGGGCAGCCACTCAGCGGCCCAGAGCAGTGCAGCAATAATTGCCTATGGAAATGAATATGCCTAGAGAGATAGATTTTTTAATAGCTGGCTCGAGGCAAGGCAATCCTGGGCTGAGCAGTCGGCCTCGGAGATAAAGACAGAATTCGACTGCAATTAAGCGAATGCCGAATCGCCTTGTCGCTTTGTGTGTGTGCGTCACTGCATGTAAGAATCGATGCTAGTGTTCCTTTTACTAAATTACTGAACTTTTGCATGTAAGATATCCATGAATAATGGTAAAATGAAGAATCAGCAGTCCCTGAATGCAGAGCGGATTGAAGAATCAGCAGTCCCTGAATGCAGAGCGGAATAAAGAATCAGCAGTCCCTGAATGCAGAGCGGAATGAAGAATCAGCAGTCCCTGAATGCAGAGCGGAATGAAGGATCAGCAGTCCCTGAATGCAGAGCGGAATGAAGAATCAGCAGTCCCTGAATGCAGAGCAGAATGAAGAATCAGCAGTCCCTGAATGCAGAGCAGAATGAAGAATCAGCAGTCCCTGAATGCAGAGCAGAATGAAGAATCAGCAGTCCCTGAATGCAGAGCAGAATGGACAATCAGCAGTCCCTGAATGCAGAGCGGAATGAAGAATCAGCAGTCCCTGAATGCAGAGCAGAATGGACAATCAGTAGTCCCTGAATGCAGAGCAGAATGGACAATCAGCAGTCCCTGAATGCAGAGCAGAATGAAGAATCAGCAGTCCCTGAATGCAGAGCGGAATGAAGAGGCCGTCCACCTGAGCCAGGAAAACAATCCAAGCAACAGGATGAAGTGCTGAAATGTAATTTCTCCAGTCCCGTATTGAAGCTGAGGCCAATATTACAGTTTTAGCGACAGCAAGCAGCCCATGGGGCGGTCATTTCGGGGCCTGAAAGCGGCAACAACAGCCCAAATTAGAACGCGGAAGAGCGATATTCCAGCGCCCAGATGCATATAGCAGTGCCAGGCCCCGCAGCTGAACACTTTAATAAACAGATCGGAATTCATACGCACGCTAATCAGACAAACTGGGGACAACATGGGCATAAAAATAAACTGACTCGGCTTTTAATTGCCAAGCGAGACACTGCAGCAAGCCGTATCTTGCAGCCAAAGACAATTTTGGCTAATTGGCTGAAAAGCCAATAAAAGGGCCACTTTGAAGTTCCATTTAGCTTCGCAGTCGCTTAAAATTCGAATCCCCCACTTCTGTGACAAATATAAGGATGGGAATAGAAAAATGAAAACAAAAAGCAGAATTTCAGCATCGTCATTTACAAAACTTGAAATAAATTGAATTATTATTAATGCAACAATACACAAGATATTACAAAATGATAAGCGATTTTTTACAGAGCAGATAGAAAAATAACAGAAAAAGCACCTTATACTACTGCAAGGCAGCAGATAGCAGTGATTAGTTAGTAGAAAAATGCTGGACATAAAAAATAAAGTTGTATATAATGCATTACCGAGTTTATAAATGTTAGAAAAAATTATTAATCCCATAAACAAAAATAAAGAAAAAATACTACTGACTTGGTTTTGAAATGTTAGTAGTGCAGACAGCGACTCGACATCCCGTCAGACATTTATCTCATCGAAAAACTCTTGACAAGCGGCATAGGCTCCGGTGAGGAAAAACGTTCGGTCCTGGTTAATCCTCTCTGCCAACCGGGACTGCAGAGCCTGGCAACTGGAATTAATGACAATTATGATTTATTATTATGTTGTTGAAAATATTATGATCTACCATTAGAACTATGATCAATCATGAGTCACAATGACCCAGTGACTGGTTACAGCATGGTGCTCAATCATGAGTCACCATGACCCAGTGACTGGTTACAGCATGGTGCTCAATCATGAGTCACCATGACCCAAGCCGCACAGCAACTCACTCCACCAAGTCGAACAGTCCTCCGACAGCCCACTGGGTGACGGCCACGCTAAAATCCTTGTGATGAGACTCCTCGGTTGCGAGGCCGGCAGAGTCCGAACCGGAGGCGGAGAAAAACCGATTGAAGTCTGGCAGGGAGATTCGAACCGACACGCGCCGGAGGGCTGCGGCAGCTCCAGTGCGGCTCATTGCCACGAATGACAGGCTGGCGGAGTGAGTGGGATTCTCTGGCGCTGAATGGCATTCCGGGTGTCTGCATTTCTGTCTGTCTGTCTGTCTGTCTGTCTATCTGTGTCTTCGTCTTTTGTGACTGTCTTTCTGTCTGTCTATCTGTGTCTTCGTCTGTTGTGACTGTCTGTCTGTCTGTCTGTCTGTCTGTCTGTCTGTGTCTTCGTCTGTTGTGACTGTCTGTCTGTCTGTCTGTCTGTCTATCTGTGTCTTCGTCTGTTGTGACTGTCTGTCTGTCTGTCTGTCTGTGTCTTCGTCTGTTGTGACTGTCTGTCTGTCTGTCCGTCTGTCTGTCTGTCTATCTGTCTTCGTCTGTTGTGACTGTCTGTCTGTCTGTGTCTTCGTCTGTTGTGACTGTCTGTCTGTCTGTCTGTCTGTCTGTCTGTCTATCTGTGTCTTCGTCTGTTGTGACTGTCTGTCTGTCTGTCCGTCTGTCTGTCTGTCTGTCTGTCTGTCTGTCTGTCTGTCTGTGTCTCCGTCTGTTGTGACTATCTGTCTGTCTGTTTGCCTGCCTGTCTTGTCCGTCCGTATCGAACGAGCTTGGAGACCGTTGAGAGTTTCGATTTGCTTTCTGTCGTTGTCGCATCGAGGCTGCAGCAGCTGATCACATCTATCTATCTATCTATCTATCTATCTATCTATCTATCTATCTATCTATCTATCTATCTATCTATCTATCTATCTATCTAACTATCTATCTATCCATCCATCTATCTATATATCTATCTAACTATCTATCATTGTTTAGTCCTGCTTTAAAGCCTGTGCTCTAAGATTACGAACTTACAGACCAGTACAAGTCACAGATACTACAATAATAAGATAGGCCACTCAGGCAATTAAAACAGCTGTCAACTTTCAGTTCACTAGCAAATAAGAATACATCAGCTATTTTATATAAAAGGCAATATAGCTCGTAATAAGAATTGGGGCGTGGCGGGTTGTGTGAAAAGGCGAGTTTGGAGGGTTTAGACTGGAGGGTTAGAGCCAATAAATGAGCCTTGACTATAAAAATATATTAAATACTTCTGTTTAACTTACTACTCAACTGAAAGTAGCTTACACGCAAATAAGATGAGCGGCCCATCCAGTTATTCCAGTATCTGTGGTACAAGCTAGCATTTTCTGTGGAATATGAAAACAACCGAGTGTGCTTACAACTACTACAGACAATAATTCAGAACTCACTCAACCGCGGTCTCGTCGAGACATTGCAGCTTGGCCAGGCAGCAGGCCTGAGTCTGCCTGAGTCGCAGAAACTCCAAAAGCAACAGAAAAGCCGGCTTAACAAGGCTGTAGGCCCGCTGCAGTGTGAGGTATCAATGGATAGTAGATGTGGGGTTTAAAAATGTGACAAGACAGTTATTACTCAAATACAAAATATCTAATAACAGTTATTACCCGTTCAAACTCGGACAGCGGCATATTGGGGCAGCAGTAGCCAAGGGAGTCCGTGACAAACTTTGCTGTGGACTTGAACAGCGGCACCAGCTGAGCGTACGGCCCCGTGCATCCGCCTGCGGTAGGGCGGTTTTTCAAGTCATCAATTATCTGCGTGCTCCCTTATTATAGAATAGAAGAATTCTAATTTTCACCACATTTTATCACATTCATCCGCCCTATAATATCACCTTTATCTGCCCCCTAGAATCACCTTCATCCGCCCTCTAATCACCTTCATTTGACCTCCAATCACCTTCATCCGCCCTTTTATCATCTACAACATCACCTTCATTCCCCATCCCCAAATAACCTTCATCCTCCCTCTTATCACCTGTATCCGCTCTCTAATCACCTTCATCCGCCCTCTAATCCCCTTCATCCGCTCTCTAATCACCTTCCTCTAAAATCGCTGCCATCCGCCCTCTAGAATCGCTGCCATCCGCCCTCTAAAATCACTGCCATCCGCCCTCTAGAATCGCTGCAGAATCGCTGCCATCCGCCCTCTAGAATCGCTGCCATCCGCCCTCTAGAATCGCTGCCATCCGCCCTCTAGAATCGCTGCAGAATCGCTGCCATCCGCCCGGCAGAATCGCTGCCATCCACCCTCTAGAATCGCTGCAGAATCGCTGCCATCCGCCCGGCAGAATCGCTGCCATGCAATCCTCACCTTCCCACACGGAGCAGGAGAAGGTCTGCAGTCGAAGTTCATCAGCAGATTCCAGATTCCCACCGTGAACCTGACTGCGGTTGGCACCTGTAGCATCTTCATCCTGCCTGTTAGGTGTCTGTCCATCACCGTCATCAGTCTCCATTGGCTGCAGCAGTTTGCAGTGAACCAGCAATCGGCTGTGCAGGTATTTCAGAGTCACACGCGGCGGAGACTCAGTCACAGCGTACTGGACTGTGTAGAAGCTGTTGGGTGTTGGCGTTGGCTATTGGTATGGGTTGATTGGCAAATGCATGAGGTAACAAAAGTGCATCTAGCTCGTACAGAGGCCAACAGGTGAGCAGTGACAGAAGCCTAAAATCACAGGTGAGCAGTGACAGAAGCCTAAAATCACAGGTGAGCAGTGACAGAAGCCTAAAATCACAGGTGAGCAGTGACAGAAGACTAAAATCACAGGTGAGCAGTGACAGAAGACTAAAATCACAGGTGAGAATTGACAGATGCCTAAAATCACAGGTGAGAATTTACAGATGCCTAAAATCACAGGTGAGAATTGACAGATGCCTAAAATCACAGGTGAGAATTTACAGATGCCTAAAATCACAGGTGAGAATTGACAGATGCCTAAAATCACAGGTGAGCAGTGACAGAAGCCTAAAATCACAGGTGAGCAGTGACAGAAGACTAAAATCACAGGTGAGCAGTGACAGAAGCCTAAAATCACAGGTGAGAATTGACAGGTGAGCAGTGACAGAAGACTAAAATCACAGGTGAGCAGTGACAGAAGACTAAAATCACAGGTGAGCAGTGACAGAAGACTAAAATCACAGGTGAGAATTGACAGATGCCTAAAATCACAGGTGAGCAGTGACAGATGCCTAAAATCACAGGTGAGCAGTGAAAGAAGCCTAAAATCACAGGTGAGCAGTGACAGAAGCCTAAAATCACAGGTGAGCAGTGACAGAAGCCTAAAATCACAGGTGAGCATTAGGTAGGCAGAGGCGCCCAAACTTACGCGCAGTGAGTCAGGAAACTGAAATCAATCCTGGAAGAAGCGGATTCGGCAACAAAGGAATCAGCAGCGGCGGTGCAGCAGGACGAGTCCAGACGCTGGCGCCGGCCTGGCTGGTGCAGAGACTGCTCAACCATGGCCTCAGCTTGAGCAGAGTACAGAGCGGCAGCTATGAGGCACTTGCTCTTGTCCATGAGGCACTGTCGCATGCGGCGGCGTACTGAAATATTTTTTTAGTATATGTACATCAATAAATATTCGGTATGCGAGGCCGTAGCCCAAGAGCGCCAACTCCCAAGGCACAGTGTAGTGTGCATGCCGAACGATAAATCAAGTCAAGGGGCCGCTGTACACTCCCGTGTGAGTGTGTGCCTGTGCGTATGACTGCGTACGTATCCGCGCGCTGATTCTATAACTCGAGCGACTCTGGCACGCCTCAGGCAATAAAACATATCTAAAAATTCTCATTACTCACAGTTAACTAATCGCTGCTTCCTTTGAGTTCTCGGATCGAGGTACCGAGCTCGAACCCCGACTAGAATCTGCTTCATCAGCTTGTCGGCAATCTCGCTGGCGGCCTCGCCAAGCCGACGACGGTAAATGGCAAGCAGGGCGGACTCGTCCAGCTGCTCATCCTGCTGCTGCACACTGCTCAGAGCCACGTCAGCCTGACAGCGCTCCAGCTCCAGTTTCAGACGGTTCAGTAGGATGTTCTTGAACCTGGGCGGCAGAGGTTGGCACAGCTGCCGCAGGCTGGCTATCAGCTCTGCGCCAACCCCAGCCTGCTCAGCTTCGAAGCCGGCAAAGAAGCTGAAGCTGGCCAGCCGCATCAGCTCATCTACGGTGCCGCTGGATTTCGAGTAATTCCCTGCCGCCAACTGACCGCACCGGAGCGGCAGCAGCGGTGACGCGTCCAGGGAGTCGGCGGCGCCGGCGCCCGAGGCTTCGTGCTGCTGGCGCAAAAACGACGGGGTGGCGACGAAGTTGCCGGACAAAGACCTGAGGTGGCTCGGCGTGGCCACTTGGGAGGACGGCGACAAAGACTTGAGGTGGCTGGGCGTGGCGACTTGGGCGGACGGCGACAAAGACTTGAGGTGGCTGGGCGTGGCGACTTGGGCGGACGGCGACAAAGACTTCAGGTGGCTGGGCGTGGCGACTTGGGCGGACGGCGACAAAGACTTCAGGTGGCTGGGCGTGGCGACTTGGTTGTGCGGCGCCAAGGGCTCGAGACTTCGTCTGTTAAGTTCGATTGGGTTAAAAGAATGCGCGACGTGACATCTCGTTATCGTGGTTATCAGCAGCTCGAGGCTTAGATAAATTGAAGCTGCAATAGAAAATTCTAATATCCAAGATTTCTGAATGCCAGTCCCAGAATGAGCCCCCAGTCCCTAATCCCAGTGTCCCCAGATCCGGAATCCCAGTGTCCCCAGATCCGGAATCCCAGTGTCCCCAGATCCGGAATCCCAGTGTCCCCAGATCCGGAATCCCAGTGTCCCCAGATCCGGAATCCCAGTGTCCCCAGATCCGGAATCCCAGTGTCCCCAGATCCGGAATCCCAGTGTCCCCAGATCCGGAATCCCAGTGTCCCCAGATCCGGAATCCCAGTGTCCCCAGATCCGGAGTCCCAGTGCCCCAGATCCAAAATCCCAGTGTCCCCAGATCCGGAATCCCAGTGTCCCCAGATCCAAAATCCTAGTGTCCCCAGATCTCGGATCCCGAGTCGATCCAGAATCCGAGTCCCCGCAGATCCCGAGTCCCCAGATCCCGAACCCCTAGAGTCCCCAGATCCCAAATCCGAGTCCCCAGATCCTGAACCCCCAGAGTCCCCAGATCCCGAATCCTAAAGTCTACATAACCAATCGAATAGTGCAGTAACACAATCACAACAATAGAAGCTTCTCACCCAGAGCTCAGCGACATGTGAGTAGCGGCATTAGCCGGAGCTGAGCACGCAGCTGTGAAGCGAATAATTTTAGTGGACGCGGAGGGTGGCGACTCGTGGCCGGCGTCCAGCTGCATGCTTTCGCCGCTGTCTTGGCCAGCTGTCATTGTCGGCGGATCATCGACACAGTAAGTGGCGTTCGCTTGTTGAACTGGCGGCGAATCTACCAGCTTTTTCTGATTTGCTGCTGCAGCAGGCTGGGCGGCCTCGACCTCCACTGGATCGGAGCCCGAGCTGCCAGCGCTGCCCGGCACTGCTGGAAATGCCAGTTTTTTAATTATAGATAAAAATTTTCGCATTTGAGTAGAAATTGTTTCAAAAAGGAGTTGCAATTTTAAGAAACAATGTTTTCCGTTTTGTTTTCCAAGAAACGATGTTTTCCGTTTTATTTTCTAAGAAATAATGTTTTCCGTTGTGTTTTCTAAGAAACGATGTTTTCCGTTTTGTTTTCTAAGAAACGATGTTTTCATTTTGTTTTCTAAGAAACAATATTTTCCGATTTGTTTTTTAAGAGACGATGTTTTCACTTGAAGTTTTGTTTTCTTAGAAACGATGCTTAAGATTTGATCTCGAAGAAACGATGTTTCCCGTTTTGTTTTGTAAGAAATGAAGTTTTGTATTTTGGTTTCTAAGAAACGATGTTTCCTGTTTTGTTTTCTAAGAAACGATGCTTGACATTTCTAAGAAATGAAATTTTCCGTTTCTGTTCGATATCCTGTTATGCTTTCGAAGAAACAAAACTATCTGTTTTTTCGAGAATTAAAATTTTCCGTTTCACTT
Source organism: Macrostomum lignano (assembly GCA_002269645.1). Classification (NCBI taxonomy): domain Eukaryota; kingdom Metazoa; phylum Platyhelminthes; family Macrostomidae; genus Macrostomum; species Macrostomum lignano. The sequence continues at coordinate 57,259 of NIVC01001159.1, forward strand.
AAGTTATCGTAGCATCGTAGCGGTCAAGGAGCTAGCGAACCGTTTTGAAAATGCGCTGATTGCCTAAGTCAGGAAGCCATGGCCAGTATACCAGAAAATAATATTTCAATAATATACCCACAACTTACAGTCAGACGCCTGAGGAGAGCCCTGCTGAGCAGCAGCCACAATGCTCATGCTGTCAGAGTCGCCAAACAGAGACCGCTCGATCTGGGCCAATATGGACGAGTCGGCGGCGGGAGGCGCCCGACGAGGTGACACCGCCGTGCAGGTGGCGTGGAACAGCTCTTCCAGTTCGCGGCATCGCTCCAGCACCGAGTCATTGCCTGTGTTGCCATTGGATACAGTTTGAACTGGGGGCTTCTGCTTTGGCTCAGGCTGCTGCTGCTCAGGCTGAGGCTCGTCTGGCGATATAATTAGCGACTCGTCATCATATCCTGCCAGGTGACTGACCGTGAATCTGCGTTTGAAATTCATACTGAGATGTGATGATCGCATTGAGTGAGTAGAACACATGGGGTTGTATTGGGCTGAAATAAGGCTTATTGCTGCAAACCAAAGGTCACGGATATGGTCATTGGGTCATGCTAGAGACAGGGGGGTCAGTGGGACTTATACCGTAATAGTGCAGTTACGGTCATAAACTGAGGCCAGGTGGGTCATATATTGAGGTCAGGTGGTCTTTTACTGACGTCAGGGGGTCATATACTGAGGCCAGGTGGGTCGTATATTGAGGTCAGCCGGTCAGGGAGGTCATATACTGAGATCAGGTGGGTCATATATTGAGGTCAGGGAGGTCATATACTGAGATCAGGTGGGTCATATATTGAGGTCAGGGAGGTCATATACTGAGATCAGGTGGGTCATATATTGAGGTCAGGGAGGTCATATACTGAGATCAGGTGGGTCATATATTGAGGTCAGGGAGGTCATATACTGAGATCAGGTGGGTCATAAACTGAGGTCAGGTGGGTCATATACTGCGATCAGGTGGGTCATACACTGCGATCAGGTGGGTCGTATATTGAGGTCAGGGAGGTCATATACTGAGATCAGGTGGGTCATAAACTGAGGCCAGGTGGGTCATATACTGCGATCAGGTGGGTCATATATTGAGGTCAGGGAGGTCATATACTGAGATCAGGTGGGTCATAAACTGAGGCCAGGTGGGTCATATACTGCGATCAGGTGGGTCATACACTGCGATCAGGTGGGTCGTATATTGAGGTCAGGGAGGTCATATACTGAGATCAGGTGGGTCATAAACTGAGGCCAGGTGGGTCATATACTGCGATCAGGTGGGTCATGCACTGCGATCAGGTGGGTCGTATATTGAAGTCAGGAGGTCATGATACTGAGGTCAGAGGGGTCATATACAGAGGTCAGGGAGTCACGCTGATAGCTGGAGTCATTTTGAGGCTAATGGGTCATGCTGGAGCTAAGCAGGTCACACTGAGGCCACACTCACGATGAGGCCAATAAATAATGAAAGCACAATGACCGGTTAACTGAGGCCTGCAGCCCCAAATTGCAGTAAAGCAAATAACTACCTTGAAGACGGCTGCCCCAGCTGATGCTGATTGCAGAAATGCTGGCTGACGGTGGCCGCGGCCGAGGACGACGAGGTGATCAACGTCATGCTGCTGCCACTTGACGAGAAGCCAGCAGCAGCGGCACCGGTCGTGGCGGCGGCGGCGGACACAGCGGCGGTGGCGCAGCTGCTGGCAGCGAATGCGGTCACAGCAGCGACCATCTTCAAGGACTCCGAGCTGCTCGTGTCGGAGTAGTTTGGCATAGGCAGGATCCGCTCAGCCAGCTCGTGATGCAGCAGCTGGTGCATCTGGCCAATCAGCTGACTGGCGCAGCGCTGCATCCGCAGCTGCCGGGTGGCCTCGCCTCCATCGTCCTGACTGAAGTCGTCGTCTCCGTCGCCGACAACCTCGTTGTTGTCCTCGACGTCGGCATCGGCGAGCTGTGGAGCCTCGTCACCAGCTGCTGCCCGCTGGCTGTTGTCTGCGTCATCGCCGTGAGCGGCCAGATAGGCAGAGAAGTCGTCCTCGATGTTGGCGTCGGGACCTTCAGCGGTGATGTCGGATGGAACTTGCGGTTGCGGCACCGGCTGCGGCGGCGCAGCTGCCGATGACATCGTGGTGATCTCCATAGCAACTGAGTCATAAAGGGTTCGATTCTCCGCCATTGCCGAAGCCTGAGCAGCCATTGAGACGCTGGCGGTGCCGTCCGCAGACTGCAGGGTGAGCATGTCGGACTCCTTGATGAATTCCTTCACTTTGTAGGTGCGAGCGAAGCTCACTCGCTTTGAGCGGCTGCCAGCGCCGCCGCCTCCGCAGCCGTCGTTGAAGTCGTCTGGTATGATGTCATCTTCGTTCAGTGTGCGCTTCAGGATCTGCGTTCAGCGGTGGGCATGAGGCGCATTTGTCTTCGTTTTCACTCTCACCTGCTTGTCTGCACCACTACCTGTCTGCTTGCCTGCATCTCTACCTGTCTGCTTCCCTGCACCTCTACCTGTCTGTTTCCCTGCACCTCTACCTGTCTGCTTCCCTGCACCTCTACCTGTCTGCCTGCTTCCCTGCACCTCTACCTGTCTGTTTCCCTGCACCTCTACCTGTCTGTTTCCCTGCACCTCTACCTGTCTGCTTCCCTGCACCTCTACCTGTCTGTTTCCCTGCACCTCTACCTGTCTGCTTCCCTGCACCTCTACCTGTCTGTTTCCCTGCACCTCTACCTGTCTCTTCCCTGCACCTCTACCTGTCTGCTTCCCTGCACATCTACCTGTCTGTTTCCCTGCACCTCTACCTGTCTGCTTCCCTGCACCTCTACCTGTCTGTTTCCCTGCACCTCTACCTGTCTGCTTCCCTGCACCTCTACCTGTCTGTTTCCCTGCACCTCTACCTGTCTGCTTCCCTGCACCTCTACCTGTCTGCTTCCCTGCACCTCTACCTGTCTGTTTCCCTGCACCTCTACCTGTCTGCTTCCCTGCATCACTACCTGTCTGCTTCCCCACTTGTCTACCTGTCTGCTTCCCCACTTGTCTACCTGTCTGCTTTCCCACTTGTCTACCTGTCTGCTTCCCTGCATCTATACCTGTCTGGTTCCCTGCATGACTACCTGTCTGGTTCCTTGCATCACTACCTGTCTGGTTCCCTGCATCACTACCTGTCTACTTACCTGCATCTCTCTGCTTCCCCACTTGTCTACCTGTCTGCTTCCCCACTTGTCTACCTGCAATATATTGCAAAATATGTACATAGAAAAACACTTACAGATGATCTGGATCGCTTCTGAGTGCGAGTCTTAGTTGTTGCATAAGGTACTAGATTTGACATCGCTGATTAATGTTTATCAGTGCTAAAAACAGTAATGAGAAATTTTGTCACTTAAGATTTTCTTTATCCAAGAGCAGTTAATAACAATGACATTGTTTTTGTCAGACAATATTATATATAGAAAAATAAAGCATATATTTAAGTTTTTTGTCAAAATCATAATGCCATTTGGCATAATGACATCAAATTTGACAATTTGTTATGCCATTTTCAATTTTGACATGCCATTGGCATAAAATGTAAAATAACACTTTGTGAGCCCATATTACTGTTTCCTTTCAAGGTAATACTTGAACAAGTTTAAAAGCAAAACTAAAATTTGGAATTGGGAATTTAGCATTGGCAATTTGGCAATGGCATAATGGCAAAAAATTGTTATGCCATTTTGGCATAAAAGCATCAAAATCATTATGCTCTTTTTTAATTTTGATAGCATGCCTATGACACAAAAAACCTAGGCATATATTAATACAAAATCCAAATTAATAAAAAACAAAAAAACATGAAAATAGTTCTTAGACAAGACAAAAAAGCTTAGCTACTATATCAGCTTATAAAATAAGATATATAATAAACAGTTATGATATCAGTTGAGAAAACTATATATGCCTAACCTTGGGAATCACATGGCCATTTCTATTGGCAATATACACATGTAAATTGCTATTGGCTATCATTTTACTTATTTTGTCTTGTGTGCTGCTAATAGAAACAGCCAAGTTAATTCTTAGGTTACAACCAAACATAGAGAAATCTCTATCATTAAGCAATAATGAAAATAAACTTAGTAAATTGTCTTATATATTCTGTTGTACTTTTGACTCTCAGGAAGGATGCGCCTACAAGGGTCAGAGTATGCAGGCCCATGTTGGCCTGCGTTAGGGCACGAGTGTATACATGGGACCCTAAGTCTAGGCTCTGGGGTATCAGGATGCACCCAAGTGGCTGGCACACATGTAGGGACACTGATGTCAATCACCTTTAGCAGGGTATCAAGGTGCATGAGCTGGCATCTACATACAATGGGCTTAAAGTACAGGGTGGTCCCTGGCTGACTACCTAGCCTAGTCCCCCTTGGCCCTTAGTTGGCCTTAGGACACACAAACTGCCCCTGCTATAGCCCCCAAAATGAAAGAGACAAGGCAGTGACTTACTTCATGTACAGCTTGCCTTTGTGCATGCGGTCAATTAATTGCAGCTGAAGTCTGTTCACAGCTAGCAGACATATGGCTATGGCATAGGCATAGAAGTTCAAAGAAAATTGGTTGAGTTGTTTTTTGCTGAAATCGATCACACACACATGCACACACACAGACAGACCCTATTTGGTATATGGATAAGGGATAAAAAAGCAAAAAATTACATATTTCTTGGCCTATTATTGTTTGGCAGATTGATATGGGCATAGAAATTGTTTAAGTTTATTTTTTTATTAGAGGCAGGGGGTTGTGTGCACCCTGACGCACTTTTAAGCGACATAGGCACACAACCGGCGAGAGGCATTACTGCCCATTCCGCCGACTCCCCTGAGCAGGCACACAAGCGCGCGGATTGTTTAAGTTATACAAAATTACAGAAAGTTATATAATAAATTGTTATTATAGAAGTGTCTTTTTGCAGAAATGAATATAACCCCATATAGTCGACTATAAAACATTTTTAGAACTTTATAAGTTTATTACTTGACCAATTTTTATAAGTAAGGGGTCTTCATACTTATGCAAATGAGATTTATCAGATGAATTAGAAATATACAAAAAATAATAATCAAAATATCGCTCACAATCCTCATAGGCTAATGCTAGATAGATCTAAGCACGCGTCGCGAGTCCGTGTTCTACTTGGCATGTTTCTAGGATTTGAATTTTTACTTTTTTTTAACATAGAAAAACAACTTTATTACTTTTAGTGTGTACCACAAATTTCTTTCACTGACCCATTAAAAATTTTAGAATAAATAATTTTTTGCTTTACAAAGCATTATAAAAAATAAAATAATGATCATACCTTTATATCGAAGAGTTGGGGTTTAATTTAAAAATACTGCATCATTTTTAAAGCGCTTTAAATAAACTTTAAAAGTGTACACTGAGCAAAGCTTCAGACAAAGCAAATATACTCTTAAGACATATGAAACGAGTCTATTGATTTGCATCACAATAATTTTGAATGCCTCTCAATGGCTAGGCCTAGTTATAATATCGTTATATTGCTTATTCATCTTCTAAAATTAAAGTTATTCATCTACCATTCTTACCATAGTTATTCATTTAACAACTATTTTAGATTATAATATTTTTATAACTTCTAGCTTAAACTAAATTTGTGTCTTCTTAAAGCAATTTAATATTATTAATAAAATAGCTTAGTCCTAATTAATCCAGTATTTAATTAATTTGTTTTATTAAAATTAATTATGATTAGATTATCCTATTTATTATAATATCGTTATATTGCTTATTCATCTATTCTATAATTAAGGTTATTCATCTTACCATTATTATAATAGTTATTCATTCAACAACTATTTTAAATTATAATATTTTTATCACTTCTAGCTTAAATTTGATTTTGTATACTTCCTAAAACAATTTAATTCTATAAAATAGCTTAGTCCTAATTAATCCATGAATTAATTAATTGGTTTTATTAAAATTAATATTGATTAGATTATCCTATTTAAGAAATAAATAGCCAAGACTATATTTTAGATTTTTCTATAACCAAAATTTTCTTGTATTGATATCTGTATCTAGACTATAGCTAATTAACTCATGTAGTAACTTTCTATAACTATTGACAATATAAAATCCAATGGCAGCAAGTCCTATATCATCATTAAGTATGGAGTTTAAGAAAGTTAAGAATGATTTAAATTTCATTTAAATTTATTGTACAAAAAACTATATTCATTTTAGCTTTAGCCCTAGCCCCCCAACCAGGGAGAGATTCAAAATCTCTGTTGCTTGAGTTATCTTAATATATGAATAAATTATAACATTTTCAGATATGAGTTATCAACATAAATGGATTAAATAATGCACTACAAGATCATTATCATTTTTTCTCTAATTGTCTTATTGACAATATGGAGTGCTACTTCAAGCTATGCAATAATTTTTACTATCAATAATAGGCACTTCTTTTCTTTTAAAGGTAATATTTAGCTACTAAAATATTGCAATGTCTTTGCCTTCAACTTTAATTTACAATTCAAGCATCATTTTAGAATTAAAAAGTCAACTGATCAATGTCACTCTTAATGGAGGCTCAATCAAGCTTGTAGCTTCAACAGCTGGCTTCTACTACCTTGGTGGATTGTAAGCATTTCATAATTTAGAGTCTAACAAATTGATACTAAATTTATTGATTCTCTATTGACATCATTTCTCTCGCTTGTTCATGCAGCAATGCTCTGTACCGAGTCAGCTGGTCTGGCAGCAGCAATTCACCACAGCTGGTGGCCGCAGTGGGATCTGAAACGCGGCCGGTCACTGTAAAATACCTGTACATACTTGGAGATCCAGCATCTGCAGCATTTGTCTGTTCATACACTGCGCAACCATCGGGACTGCCTATGGTTGGAGCAACCCCTTTGTGCATTTTGTTTAATGTAACAGCTGAGTTACCATGGAAACCAGTTAATCTGACTAATCGTCAAACATCGACTGTAAGTAAATCTAGTAGTAAATTTAATAGGGGTTGTAGCGTAGTGGCTAGAGCGTCAGACTCACAACTGAAAGGTCGGGGGTTCGATTCCCGATCCCACTGGAAGAATTCGTGTCCTTGAGCAAGACACTTAACTCTGCATTGCTTCAGTTCACCCAGCTGTAAAATGGGTGCCAGCATTAGCTGGGGTAATTGAGGCTGTGTGTGGCGACCCCCCAGTCCTTGGACTGAACAGCCTATTAGGACAGCAACAGCTGGGCAGGCATGTACATCTCTCTCTCGCACTCTCGCAGCTCCTGACGGGATTTCTGATGCCAAACTCTCCGCACGACCCGGAGCGAGTTTCCCTTCGGCTGAACGGCTCGCACGCCTTCATCAGCAACTATCCGCAGGTGCAGGACACCTTGGACATCATCGAGCTGCGCTGGCCTCGCTTCGATCGCATCGGCTGGCTCACCGCCGATTTTCTGTCGCGACGGAACCGGGAAGCCTGGATATCTAGGCTTGCTCAGCCGGTTGCTATGGCAACTAGAGGCGAGAAACTCTACGCGCTGTTTGTTGAGGAGGCCTTTGAAGCCAGCAATTATTATAGCAGCGTTAGCGGGGAAGCCTTCCGCACTTCCACTGCTGTTCTCAAGGTGAGCATTAGCCCCATCTGACTGACTGAGTAGCATTAGCCCCACCTGACTGTCTGACAATCCTCCGCAAATCTAATTCCCCGCAGCTGCCGCGGTTCACCCGTCTCGCTAGGATCTGCTTAAACGACCCCGGCGGCCAGCAGCCCTATCAGGACATGCGCATTATGACGTCATTCTTCAAGTTGCGTCTGATCTGTAGAAATGGAAGCGTGGACTACGATGTGCTGGGTGAGGGAGTGGACTGTATCCGTTATCAATATTTATGCTTGAGTTAACAGGTAAAACTCGCACTTGACATCTCGCCTTCGACTCTCCCTTGACATCTCGCCTTAGACTCGCCCTTGGTATCTCGCCTTAAAATATCCCTTGACATCTCGCCTTAGACTCACCCTTGACATCTCGCCCTAGAAGCGCCCTTGACACCTCGCCCTAGAAGCGTCCTTGACACCTCGCCCGATTGATCGATATTCTTTTAATTGTATTTGTATCGCAATTAACGCTAGCACAATCACCGGGGAGCCACGAAGATGACAGGAATGGGGTCTCACGGGGGTCCGAATAAATAGGCAGCAAACTGGAGGTTGAGAGCGCGGGATAAAGGCAGAAAAGGGCTTAGACATCAGCATAGGAAAAACATGAGCCGTACCAGCCAATCGCCGGGGCGCAGCACAGCAGAATGGGACTGGCAGCCAATCACAAACAGGGGCGGGGCAGCAAAGCTAACAAAAGAATGGGGCGGGGCGCACACAGAGCAAGGGGGGGTTGACTAAACGGAAGAGGCCTAGGCAGGGAGGGGGGTACGCACGCGCAGAAGTGCAGGTGGGTGAGTCAGAAAATATCTGAGGAGGGGGGAGAGGACGGCCGACTGGCCCGGCGTAGCAAAGTAGCAAAGTACACACAGTCATAATAACACATTCATGACAGTATCTTGCCTTAGAATCTCCCTTGACATCTCGCCTTAGAATCGCCCTTGACATCTCGCCTTAGAATCTCCCTTGACATCTCGCCTTAGAATCTCCCTTGACATCTCGCCTTAGAATCTCCCTTGACATCTCGCCTTAGAATCTCCCTTGACATCTCGCCTTAGAATCTCCCTTGACATCTCGCCTTAGAATCGCCCTTGCCATCTCGCCCTAGAAGCGCCCTTGACATCTCGCCTTAGAATCGCCATTGACATCTCACCTTAAACTCGCCCTTGACATCTCGCCTTAAAATCGTCCCCTTACAATGACCCTTGACATCCCGCCTTAGAATTCGTCCATCTGAGTTAATGAGTCCTGAGGACGTTTCAGATTACTCTCAGGTAGACCTGCTTCTAGTTGTTACTTTTTCAGACTCTTGTTTTTTATGTCAGACAGGCAGTGCGCTGTGGGGGGGGGGGTCTCAGCCCATACCCGGGTTGTAAATATTGATTAATAATAATGTGCTTCCCTATCCTGGCACGGCAGGATATTTAGTTATGTGGAGAAAGGGGAGCAGTTTTCCACCCAAGCTGGGCTGTTAGGGTGCATATTTTAGCACTGTTTCATGCTCTGCTCCCCACCCGGTCTCTCCCTCCCTCTCGGTGCAGTCCCAGTGCAAGCTATTCAACGCCAAGGCGCCACTTCCTGACCATTATGCGAAAGATTAAGTTCCTTGGTTTATTAGAAATCTAGCAAGTCTGTAGAAGTGCTTTGAAATTGCTTTACAGAAATTTTAGATCTCTCTTCTTCTGCCTTTCTCCCTGCCTGAGGTAACAAGTTACAAGTTACAAGCCAATTGACAACCGCCTTAGCAACCACAAGTTAGGAATTACGTAATCATAAACTCTCAAATCTGTCTTCACAATTCCAAAAGCCTTTCAAAGCGCCTGTCAACAAATTTCTCATATTGATGAAACACAAAGTGTCCATGGCTTCCTGTAGCAGAATGTGAAAAGCTTGTTTTGTGTCTGTCTGCATTTCGGCTGTTTCGGCTGTCGGTTGGCTGTTGTCGCTGACCTCAACTGACCTCAATGCAGCAGCTGCCGCTTCTTCCATTATCGGCATTTTGTGATCTGCGCACAGATTGCAATGGTGTTGCTTTTTCTGGCCAGATGTTTGGGGGGAAGCAAAGGAAAACTTTGTTTGGCAGGAAATCTTCCTGCTTTCTGAAATCTTTCTGGCAGGAGGTCTTCTCCCCCTCCCGCTCTATCTATATCTAATCTCATCTCTCTGTCTTCTCCCCCTCCCACTCTATCTATATCTAATCTCATCTCTCTGTCTTCTCCCCTCCCGCTCTATCTATATCTAATCTCATCTCTCTGTCTTCTCCCCCTCCCGCTCTATCTATATCTAATCTCATCTCTCTGTCTTCTCCCCTCCCGCTCTATCTATATCTAATCTCACTTCCCTCTCTTCTCCCCTCCCACTCTATCTATATCTAATGTCACGTCACTCTCTTCTCCCCTCCCACTCTAGCTATATCTAATCTCATCTCTCTGTCTTCTCCCCCTCCCGCTCTATCTATATCTAATCTCATCTCTCTGTCTTCTCCCCCTCCCGCTCTATCTATATCTAATCTCATCTCTCTGTCTTCTCCCCCTCCCGCTCTATCTATATCTAATCTCATCTCTCTGTCTTCTCCCCCTCCCGCTCTATCTATATCTAATGTCACGTCACTCTCTTCTCCCCTCCCACTCTATCTATATCTAATGTCACGTCACTCTCTTCTCCCCTCCCACTCTAGCTATATCTAATGTCACGTCACTCTCTTCTCCCCTCCCACTCTAGCTATATCTAATCTCACTTCCCTCTCCCACTTCAAATCCATCTAATCCAATTAATTCAAGATACTTCAAGAACCCCGAATTTTCTACTGCCAACTGTGTGCCAAGCGATATCAAACTCTTCTTTATAAGATAATGATTTTGATGAAGCATTTCATTCATTAGCAACAAGGCATGAGCTGTCCGTCTTTGGTAGGGGCGGGGGTCATTTCAGGTAGTTTTTCCTGCCAGACTGATTAACCGCGCGCTCTGAAAAGATAAGCCGAATCATGCTGCACCCAAGCCTGCCCCTCGGGCTGTTACAGCCGGTTCAAATATCAGCAGATCGATATGATCAAGTTGGAATTGCTTTTACATGTTGAATCACCCCAGCCCACCTTGAGGGGGGTATTTTCCTCGAATGTGGATGATGATGATGCTGGAGGCAGGCCGTTTTCGTTTGATTGGGGGCTCGCCGCCCTCCACATCGATAAGAGTTGCTGGGCCTGATGCGAAGGTAGGTACTGTATATTGATGGGGCTTTGGCTGGCGGATTCTGCACAGTTAGATACGCTTAATCTTGCTGTTTCTTGATTAATATGCCCCGAAAAACTGCCGAACTGGGAGGGATTGCAAACTTACCTCGGAGGTTTGTAGCAGTTTTTTATTGCTTTCTGAACTGCAGCTCTGCGATGCTTTCAGAAGAAGCAGCAGAAAACCAGAAATCTTTCCGGACCCCAAGCTTGTGACGTATGAGCTTGTGACTTATGAGATTGTGACTTTATGAGCTTGTGACTTTATGAGCTTGTGGTTTTATGAGCTTGTGACTTTATGAGCTTGTGACTTTATGAGCTTGTGACTTTATGAGCTTGTGACTTTATGAGCTTGTGACTTTATGATCCTGTGACTTTATGAGCTTGTGACTTTATGAGCTTGTGACTTTATGATCCTGTGACTTTATGAGCTTGTGACTTTATGATCTTGTGACTTTATGAGCTTGTGACTTTATGATCCTGTGACTTTATGAGCTTGTGACTTTATGAGCTTGTGACTTTATGAGCTTGTGACTTTATGATCCTGTGACTTTATGAGCTTGTGACTTTATGATCTTGTGACTTTATGAGCTTGTGACTTTATGATCCTGTGACTTTATGAGCTTGTGACTTTATGAGCTTGTGACTTTATGAGCTTGTGACTTTATGAGCTTGTGACTTTATGAGCTTGTGACTTTATGATCCTGTGACTTTATGAGCTTGTGACTTTATGAGCTTGTGACTTTATGATCCTGTGACTTTATGAGCTTGTGACTTTATGATCTTGTGACTTTATGAGCTTGTGACTTTATGATCCTGTGACTTTATGAGCTTGTGACTTTATGAGCTTGTGACTTTATGAGCTTGTGACTTTATGAGCTTGTGACTTTATGAGCTTGTGACTTTATGAGCTTGTGACTTTATGAGCTTGTGACTTATGAGCTTGTGACTTATGAGCTTGTGACTTTATGAGCTTGTGACTTTATGAGCTTGTGACTTTATGAGCTTGTGACTTTATGAGCTTGTGACTTTATGAGCTTGTGACTTTATGAGCTTGTGACTTTATGATCCTGTGACTTTATGAGCTTGTGACTTTATGATCCTGTGACTTTATGAGCTTGTGACTTTATGATCTTGTGACTTTATGAGCTTGTGACTTTATGATCTTGTGACTTTATGAGCTTGTGACTTTATGATCCTGTGACTTTATGAGCTTGTGACTTTATGAGCTTGTGACTTTATGATCCTGTGACTTTATGAGCTTGTGACTTTATGATCCTGTGACTTTATGAGCTTGTGACTTTATGATCCTGTGACTTTATGAGCTTGTGGTTTTATGAGCTTGTGACTTTATGAGCTTGTGACTTTATGAGCTTGTGACTTTATGAGCTTGTGACTTTATGATCCTGTGACTTTATGAGCTTGTGACTTTATGAGCTTGTGACTTTATGATCCTGTGACTTTATGAGCTTGTGACTTTATGATCTTGTGACTTTATGAGCTTGTGACTTTATGATCCTGTGACTTTATGAGCTTGTGACTTTATGAGCTTGTGACTTTATGAGCTTGTGACTTTATGAGCTTGTGACTTTATGAGCTTGTGACTTTATGAGCTTGTGACTTATGAGCTTGTGACTTATGAGCTTGTGACTTTATGAGCTTGTGACTTTATGAGCTTGTGACTTTATGAGCTTGTGACTTTATGAGCTTGTGACTTTATGAGCTTGTGACTTTATGAGCTTGTGACTTTATGATCCTGTGACTTTATGAGCTTGTGACTTTATGATCCTGTGACTTTATGAGCTTGTGACTTTATGATCTTGTGACTTTATGAACTTGTGACTTTATGATCTTGTGACTTTATGAGCTTGTGACTTTATGAGCTTGTGACTTTATGAGCTTGTGACTTTATGAGCTTGTGACTTTATGATCTTGTGACTTTATGAGCTTGTGACTTTATGAGCTTGTGACTTTATGATCTTGTGACTTTATGATCTTGTGACTTTATGATCTTGTGACTTTATGAGCTTGTGACTTTATGAGCTTGTGACTTTATGAGCTTGTGACTTTATGATCTTGTGACTTTATGAGCTTGTGACTTTATGAGCTTGTGACTTTATGATCTTGTGACTTTATGATCTTGTGACTTTATGATCTTGTGACTTTATGATCCTGTGACTTTATGAGCTTGTGGCTTTATGATCTTGTGACTTTATGATCTTGTGACTTTATGATCCTGTGACTTTATGAGCTTGTGACTTTATGAGCTTGTGGCTTTATGATCTTGTGACTTTATGAGCTTGTAACTCTATGATCTTGTGACTTTATGATATTGTGACTATATGAGCTTGTGACTTCATAAGATTGTAATTCAATCATTATACTGAACTTTTAGCTTCACAATTTCAAAGATTCGCCAGCTTAAAACTGTACGAACCTGAAACTTTACGCATTTTTTATTATTCAAATAATCTTTCTCGCAGCAGCTCGACTATTATTAAGCAATCTTTCTTTCAGGTGCTGGTTTCTCTGCATTCAAAGCAAATTTTATAGCTGTCTACCTTATGTGTGTCTCACGGTCCAATTTATTGTTTTTCTCGTCTTTGGAAGGCAAAAATGTGAAGTGCGCTGTTGACCTGCTCAAATAAATAACTTGAATAAATAAAAGCCACAGTTTTATCATTTGCAGGTGCAGCCCTCTTATAGCCGCCTTTTAATTAAGTTGCGTATAGAACTTATGCAACATTATTGCATAATTTTCTCTTAGATAAACTTCAGATGAATCTACAATGTTTAAATGCGTTTAATTTAACTGCAATGAATGTCTGTAGCTTTAAAAAGTTCGTGAAATATTCCATTATAAATTATTTAACTGTAGGCTATATGATCTCTGTTCATCTCTCTCTCTACCTCTCAGCCTATCTACGAGTATGATTTCTCAATCTACCTCTCAGCCTATCTATGATTTCTCAATCTACCTCTAAGCCTATCTATGATTTCTCAATCTACCTCTCAGCCTATCTATGATTTATCAATCTACTCTCAGCCTATCTATGATTTCTCAATCTACTCTCAGCCTATCTATGATTTCTCAATCTACCTCTCAGCCTATCTATGATTTATCAATCTACTCTCAGCCTATCTATGATTTCTCAATCTACTCTCAGCCTATCTATGATTTCTCAATCTACCTCTCAGCCTATCTATGATTTCTCAATCTACCTCTCAGCCTATCTATGATTTCTCATTCTACCTCTCAGCCTATGATTTCTCAATCTACTCTCAGCCTATCTATGATTTCTCAATCTACCTCTCAGCCTATCTATGATTTCTCATTCTACCTCTCAGCCTATGATTTCTCAATCTACTCTCAGCCTATCTATGATTTCTCAATCTACTCTCAGCCTATCTATGATTTCTCAATCTACCTCTCAGCCTATCTATGATTTCTCAGTCTACCCTCAGCCTCTCTATGATTTCTCAATCTACTCTCAGCCTCTCTATGATTTCTCAGTCTACCTCTCAGCCTATCTATGATTTCTCACTCTACTTCTCAGCCTCTACCCAACTCTCACTACCTCAATCTCTATCCATCTCACTCTACCTCCCAGCCGCTACCCAACTCACACTAACTCTACTTCTCACCCTCTACCCATCTCTCGCTCTACCTCTCATTCTTAACCCATAGTCTCACTCAGCCTAGCATTTTATTGATATCTACGCTCGTAGCCGTTTCCCGGTCGCTGATTGCTTATCTGCATTTCAAACTGCATTGCTTAGTCTCCCCTGCAGCTAATCCACTGTTTAGCATTAATCCCACCAGTGCAGCCCGGCAATCCCCAACGGAAAGGCAAATCTCAGCTTTAACAATGTCTGATCCTATTTAACTGGCAGTTTCTCCATCACTGTGCCTCATCTATCACCTTTGGGCAACTGCCTGCCTCTGGGATTTTGCACCTCGCGCTGCCTTCCACCAAGCCTTTTTTTAGACTCCGATATGCGCGCTGACGTTGGTTCGCATTCTGGGGCGGGATTTTATTCCCCTAATTCCCTTGCCTGGCCCTCTTAGCTCAGTCTGACGCCTCGCCTGCCTCTTTCCTCCTTATCTACTGCCCTGGCAGCTGACTGGGAGAGGATTCTGGGCGCCCGCCATCTCTCTCTCGCCTTGGTGACTTCCATGCCCACTATGGAGGCTGTATACTATTTTTTCCTCTTTCCCAATCGGCGATGTACTTTTGTAGAAGCCCAGTTTTCTAAGGCTCCGATGGTGCGCGCTTTGTTGGTTTCTGGCTTCTGCCTTTCGAAACTTATTATATTGTGCTGCTTGCAGGATGAAGTAAGCTGGATGATAGACGGTGTTTATCCATGAAGCTGGGGCTCTGCAGTCTCCAGTTACACGACTGTTCCATTTTCGGCTGCTTAAACTGGGGCATCGAGCTGATTTCTAAGAAATATTTTCAAGGCCCTTTTTAGCCTTTTTTAGTTTGAACACAGGTGACTGCTGAGGGAACATGCAGTCTCACTAAATTCTGTTCATTTAATTGGAATTTTCTCTTAAATAATTATCTCAGTATTGAACATCTCCAATCCCAAATGTCTACAGCCTGTATTGGAGTCTCCTATCCTTTCTAGGAATCACCCAGTTCCATTCCAGGAATCACCCAGTTTTATTCCAGGAATCACCCAATTCCATTCCAGGAATCACACAGTTTTATTCCAGGAATCACCCAGTTTTATTCCAGGAATCACCCAGTTCCGTTCCAGGAATCACCCAGTTCCATTCCAGGAATCACCCAGTTCCATTCCAGGAATCACCCAGTTCCATTCCAGGAATACCCCAGTTCCATTCCAGGAATAACCCAATTCCATTCCAGGAATGCCCGAATTCCATTCCAGGATTCCTGGAATTCCTGGAATTTCTGGAATTCCTGGAATCTTATTCTTTCTGGTAACTCCGCCTGCCCCAGATTAATACTCTCTTAATCTCCATCCCCATTGTGCAGAGCGCGTCACGGAAGTGTCCCAATCAGAGCCGGGCACTTTCTACGGCCTGTTCTCCCTGCAGAACTCGCCGTCGCCCGCCGGTCACCGCGCCCTCTGCCGGTTCACCCTGGCGGAGGCGGAGGCCCTGATCGGCAGCTCAAACTTCATCCAGCTGGAGCAGTCGGGCCTGCTGTCCTACACTGCCAAGCGGCTGTCCCGAGCCGCCTATGCCGCAGCCTCCGGCCGGCCTCGGCCCACCCTGTGCGAGTGGACTCCCGAGGAGGCCAGGCAGTTGAAGCTGAGCAATCTCAAAGTTGAGCACACGGCACCGCTGATGGCCAGGCCGCTGATATCCAACAGTTTGGTCACCTTTGACGCCGCGCCGATCGGCCAAGGCGGAGTCGCTTCGCTGGGCCGGGTGGCGGAGACCGAGCAGGGAGATGTGCTGGCAGTTGGGACAGGTGCGGCTGGGTGGCATCTGCTTGTTGCTATGCGAGATCTGCTTGTTTCTATGCGGGATCTGATAGTTGCTATGTGGGATCTGGTAGTTGCTATGTGGGATATGGTAGTTGCTATGTGGGATATGGTATCTGCTATGCGGGATCTGGTATTTGCTATGGAGGATCTGGTAGTTGCTATGCGGGATCTGGTAGTTGCTATGCCGGATCTGATAGTTGCTATGCGGGATCTGCTGGATTCTATGCGAGATGTAGTAGTTGCTATGCGAGATGTAGTAGTTGCTATGCGAGATGTAATAGTTGCTATGCGAGATGTAATAGTTGCTATGCGAGATGTAGTAGTTGCTATGCGAGTTGTAGTAGTTGCTATGCTAGATTTAGTAGTTGCTATGCGAGATGCGGTAAATGCTAAACTGGATCTGGTTTTTGCTAGGCTGAGGGTCCGATATTTCTTTGTGTAAAATGTAAGTTTCTCTGCAGAATTACTGTTTGGAACAATCGGTACAAGGCGATATTCGGTTCTGTTTAATGACACAGTACCGCCCACGTATTTTTTGGGTCTGAACTGCTACTTCAGGCAAAAAGCAATCGCTAGACAGTTTAGATCAAAAAGATCAATGCTAACTTATTCATATCTTCTGCTATTTAACTCTCAGTTATCTATATAGTTGTGCCATGCCTGAGGCGCGTGGGCGAACAAAAGTATCTGTTTTGCGTGGCTTTTTTACAGGGAGGATGCGGGGGAGTGACGACACTCGGATGGCGCAGTGCAGGCTACAGTTGAGGCCTGAGAGATCGAATGACTGCTTGCTTGGGTCTGGCTTGCTTCTTTCTGCTTGGCTGCGTCCTTGCTTTTTTGCGCACAGCTTGTCACAGTGTGCGACTGTCTCTCTCCCTGAGCTTCTCTCAGTCTCTCTGAGTTTCTCTCAGTCTCTCTGAGTGTCTCTCAGTCTCTCTGAGTGTCTCTCAGTCTCTCCGAGTTTCTCTCAGTCTCTCTGAGTGTCTCTCAGTCTCTCTGAGTGTCTCTCAGTCTCTCCGAGTTTCTCTCAGTCTCTCTGAGTGTCTCTCAGTCTCTCTGAGTGTCTCTCAGTCTCTCCGAGTTTCTCTCAGTCTCTCCGAGTTTCTCTCAGTCTCTCTGAGTGTCTCTCAGTCTCTCTGAGTGTCTCTCAGTCTCTCTGAGTGTCTCTCAGTCTCTCTGAGTGTCTCTCAGTCTCTCTGAGTGTCTCTCAGTCTCTCTGAGTGTCTCTCAGTCTCTCAGATTTTCTCTCCGTCTCTCCGAGTTTCTCTCAGTCTCTCCGAGTTTCTCTCAGTCTCTCTGAGTGTCTCTCAGTCTCTCTGAGTGTCTCTCAGTCTCTCTGAGTGTCTCTCAGTCTCTCTGAGTGTCTCTCAGTCTCTCTGAGTGTCTCTCAGTCTCTCTGAGTGTCTCTCAGTCTCTCTGAGTGTCTCTCAGTCTCTCTGAGTGTCTCTCAGTCTCTCTGAGTGTCTCTCAGTCTCTCTGAGTGTCTCTCAGTCTCTCTGAGTGTCTCTCAGTCTCTCTGAGTGTCTCTCAGTCTCTCAGATTTTCTCTCCGTCTCTCCGAGTTTCTCTCAGTCTCTCCGAGTTTCTCTCAGTCTCTCTGAGTGTCTCTCAGTCTCTCTGAGTGTCTCTCAGTCTCTCAGATTTTCTCTCCGTCTCTCTGAGTTTCTCTCCGTCTCTCTGAGTTTCTCCCAGTCTCTGAGTTTCTCTCAGTCTCTCCGAGTTTCTCTCAGTCTCTCTGAGTTTCTCTCAGTCTCTCTGAGTGTCTCTCAGTCTCTCAGAGTTTCTCTCCGTCTCTCTGAGTTTCTCTCCGTTTCTCTGAGTTTCTCTCCGTCTCTCAGAGTTTCTCTTAGTCTCTAAGTTTTTCTCAGTCTCAAAAATGCATCATGTTTATTTTTGTTTTGTCATAATGATTCGTCTCAAACTATTCTTCCAGATTCCGGCTCCCTCATTAAGTTTTTTGTCCCAGCAGCATCATCATCAGCAGCATCATCAGCAGCATCATCAGCAGCTGCAGCAGCGCAGGCGCACCAAATCGAAACCCTCCAGCTGTTCCCTCCGGGCAGCGGTGCCCGCATTGACAGTCTGTCCGCCCGCGCTGGTCGTCTGTTTGCCGTCTCGGACAGCGCGGGCGCCGCCGTGTGGCTGGCCGAGTCGCGCTGCAATCGGCAGGCCGGCTGTGTGGCCTGCGTGTCGCTGCGGGACCCCCGCTGCAGCTGGCGGTTGGACCTGCGGGAGTGCGCGTTTGCTGCGGAGCCTGAGGGGTGAGCAGCGATTAGGGCTTGGCGTTCACCGTGACTTTAGAAGGAGGCGTTCACTGTGACTTTAGGATGCGCTCACCGTGACTTTAGAAGGAGGCGTTCACTGTGACTTTAGGATGCGCTCACCGTGACTTTAGAAGGAGGTGTTCACTGTGACTTTAGGATGCGCTCACCGTGATTTTAGAAGAATGCGCTCACCGGGACTTTAGGATGCGCTCACCGGGACTTTAGGATGCGCTCACCGGGACTTTAGGATGCGCTCACCAGGACTTTAGGATGCGCTCACCGGGACTTTAGGATGCGCTCACCGGGACTTTAGGATGCGCTCACCGGGACTTTAGGATGCGCTCACCGGGACTTTAGGATGCGCTCACCAGGACTTTAGGATGCGCTCACCGGGACTTTAGGATGCGCTCACCGGGACTTTAGGATGCGCTCACCGGGACTTTAGGATGCGCTCACCGGGACTTTAGGATGCGCTCACCGGGACTTTAGGATGCGCTCACCGTGACTTTAGAAGGAAGGAGGCGTTCACTGTGACTTTAGGATGCGCTCACCGTGATTTTAGAAGGATGCGCTCACCGGGACTTTAGGATGCACTCACCGGGACTTTAGGATGCGCTCACCGGGACTTTAGGATGCGCTCACCGGGACTGTCTGATGCGTTCACTGGGACTCTAGAATGCATTCACCGGGACTCTAGAATGCATTCACCGTGACTCTAGTAGGATGCGTTCACCGTGACTTTAGGATGCGTTCACCGTGACTTTAGGATGCGTTCACCGGGACTTTAGGATGCGTTCACCGTGACTTTAGGAGGCGTTCACCGTATCTGCAGGGATCTTCGATGCATTCACTGAGTTTTAGAGGCATTCACGGGCGGTCAAATGTAAATAAAAGGCGACTATGCGAGAGTCACAGTGATGGATCACCGCTGGAATCTCATTAAAGCTTCAAAGCTCTTCACTTTCCAGTCTGACCAACGCGTCTTCCGGGCATCACAGCGGCTGCCCCATCAGCTCAAGAGACCTGAACAGCCGTGAGTTGCATTCGGAATCTGCTATTATCATTAGTACACCTGCACTTTTACCTCTCCCCAATGCTCTGCCGGCTTTTAACTGCTGCAGGCCTGCCATCGCTCGCTCCGCCGACTCGGGGAGGCTCGCAGACCTCGGCGCTGCCGCCCCTCCTTGGAGCGTCTGGCGGCAGCCTGACCGACTCTGCGTCACTCGCGGCAGCAATGAACTCCGGCGGAGTCAGCGGAGTCCCAGTCGGCAAATTCGTGGCCGCCCTCATCGCCCTGTGCCTGCTCGGCTTCTCTGCCGGCTTCTTCTTGGGCTGCTTTGTCCGGCGCCGGCGCAACCTGCGGCGGGATGTCGGCAGAGGCGGCGCTGACGGCAGCGCAGCGGAGAGGGAGAAGTGCATCGGCGAGGTTCAGGCCAACTGCCACGGTGCTGCGGCTGCTGCGGCTGCTGCGGCTGCAGGTGAGACTGAAGGACTTGCTGGGTCTGAGGTTGTCCGGTTCTTTCAGGTTCAGGGCTAATGTCAGGGCCAGGGCCAGGGCTATTGTCAGGGCTAGGGTCAGAACTAAAGCTAGGGTCAGGACTATAGAGTCAGGGCTAGGGTCAGGGCTAGAATCAGGGCTAGTGCCAGAACTAAAGCTAGGGTCAGGGCTAGGGTCAGGGCTAGGGTCAGGGCTAGGGTCAGGGCTAGGGTCAGGGCTAGGGTCAGGGCTAGTGCCAGAACTAAAGCTAGGGTCAGGGCTAGGGTCAGGGCTAGGGTCAGGGCTAGTGTCAGAGCTAAAGCTAGTGTCAGGGCTAGGGTCAGGGCTAAAGCTAGTGTCAGGGCTAAAGCTAGTGTCAAGGCTAAAGCTAGTGTCAGGGATAAAGCTAGGGTCAGGGCTAAAGCTAGTGTCAGGGCTAAAGCTAGTGTCAGGGCTAAAACTAGTGTCAAGGCTAAAGCTAGGGTCAGGGCTAAAGCTAGGGTCAGGGCTAAAGCTAGTGTCAGGGCTAAAGCTAGTGTCAGGGCTAAAGCTAGGGTCAGGGCTAAAGCTAGTGTCAGGGCTAAAGCTAGGGTCAGGACTATAGAGTCAGGGCTAGGGTCAGGGCTAGAATCAGGGCTAGTGCCAGAACTAAAGCTAGGGTCAGGGCTAGGGTCAGGGCTAGGGTCAGGGCTAGGGTCAGGGCTAGGGTCAGGGCTAGGGTCAGGGCTAGGGTCAGGGCTAGTGCCAGAACTAAAGCTAGGGTCAGGGCTAGGGTCAGGGCTAGGGTCAGGGCTAGGGTCAGGGCTAGTGTCAGAGCTAAAGCTAGTGTCAGGGCTAGGGTCAGGGCTAAAGCTAGTGTCAGGGCTAAAGCTAGTGTCAAGGCTAAAGCTAGTGTCAGGGCTAAAGCTAGGGTCAGGGCTAAAGCTAGTGTCAGGGCTAAAGCTAGTGTCAGGGCTAAAACTAGTGTCAGGGCTAAAGCTAGGGTCAGGGCTAAAGCTAGGGTCAGGGCTAAAGCTAGTGTCAGGGCTAAAGCTAGTGTCAGGGCTAAAGCTAGGGTCAGGGCTAAAGCTAGTGTCAGGGCTAAAGCTAGTGTCAGGGCTAAAGCTAGTGTCAAGGCTAAAGCTAGTGTCAGGGCTAAAGCTAGGGTCAGGGCTAAAGCTAGGGTCAGGGCTAAAGCTAGTGTCAGGGCTAAAGCTAGTGTCAGGGCTAAAGCTAGTGTCAGGGCTAAAGCTAGTGTCAGGGCTAAAGCTAGTGTCAGGGCTAAAACTAGTGTCAAGGCTAAAGCTAGGGTCAGGGCTAAAGCTAGTGTCAGGGCTAAAGCTAGTGTCAGGGCTAAAGCTAGGGTCAGGGCTAAAGCTAGTGTCAGGGCTAAAGCTAGTGTCAGGGCTAAAGCTAGTGTCAGGGCTAAAGCTAGTGTCAGGGTTTTCCTCAGCAGTTGAGCGCCCGTCCTCTCACCCGCCATTACTTTTCCCCGCCGCAGGCGACGTGCCGCTGCGGCTCCGCCGGTCCCAGCACGGAGAGCGCGGCCACCAGGCGGTGTCAAACGAGTACACGGAGCACCCGCCGCAGGCAGTGGCCTCCTACGCCACCCCGCCAGCGGTCCCAGCCGTGATGAGGATCGTCAGCAGCCACTCGTCGGCTCTGGACAGCTGGCAGAGCTGCAGCGCCGATGTGCCCGCCATCGATGATGTTGACGAGGACGAGGAAGAGAACCCCGGGATGCACACTCGGCGCGGTCAGCCGATCGGAGACCATCGAGACAATGACTGGAGACACATCTAGATGGCGCGCTTTTCTTGGTCATCGTTGGTTTTCTGGTGCATAAGAAGTGAATCCCCAATCCCCAATCTACTGTCTGCTTGGCTAATTTTATCGCTCACGAGTTGCTTCTTGCCTTGCCATCACAGTTAATATTTCAAAGCCTTGGAGAATTTTTCACTGCAGCTGCCCTGCAACAGCTGATCTGCTTTTAGCTGACTGGCTATTCATTGTAGGTCAAAATCAATATTGACAAATGGACAGATTTTTAATCATTTTTTCGTGCTAATCATACTACTTGCTTACGTTGCTGCTAGATAGTAGTATGTCAGATTTTTTCTGTGCAATCAGATTCTTGAATGAAATTTGTTAATTAAACCTTATTTTTTAAAGGCGATTCTCTGTTAAACTTTTTTATGTTTAAAAAGCACAATCAAAAGTTTAGGACCAAATTGTTTAATTTAGCATAAACTGTTTATCGGCAAATGTTTTTTAAATACTTTTTCTTATAAATGTATTTTTATAAAATGCGAGTATTCACCATATTTACTACTGGTCGGTAAGGTTTAAATAGTAGCAAATATTTCTAATAATGAATAAATTGCCAGCTTGTAACTCTGGGCTTTTTCTCTATTAAAGAGATCAGAAGAGAAAATATATTATAATTCTTATACGAGTATATTATACTTTTCACTATTTTCTTGAAAGATTTTAATTCAACCGGATAATCGTTTGCGGAGGGCGTTGGCAAGCAAGTCGGCTTTCATGGAATTCGCCAAATTTAAACAAAAAAATCTTTGATCTACGAAATTTTTGCACATTTTCGGCGAAATGCTCGCTAATTGAGCAGCAAATTGTAACAAATTGCGTCAATTCAAAAATGTATCAACTTGGCTATGGCTGCGACATGTTATAAAACAGGTAATTGCTCAGTTAACTGAATGAATCCAGCATTGAAGAAGCACAGCATGGCTTTAGTCAACTCTGCTATTCTCGGTCTCTGCTTGCTGAGCGTCCTGCTCAGTTTCGTTCCAGCAGGTCGCGCATGCTTTGGCAAATCTCCCAGCTTCAAGGCTACTTACCGCACTACCTTTGATCGCTCTAATCCCCGAACAGAGATGAACTTGAACAGCATCATCAACGCAAACATTAATGCCAGCAATGAGCAGCTGGCTTCGCTGCTGTATGCAAATGTCAGCAGAGATTTTCCCGGTAGTCACGTCATCGTGCTCGTCTACAACCCCATCGGCGGCGTGTCGAAGCACGAAAATCTGTTCTGCCCGTTTCAGCTGCACCTGACTCGCTATCGGGCTGAAGGGAAGAAGAACATTCATATTCAGGTGTCGAAAACAGCGTCTTCAATGCTGACAGAGCTCGGTCAGTGCTCACCACTCAAAAAGCTGCAGCGCAATAACGAGCCACCAGATGCTCAGAAGTGGATGTCCAGGCTGTGGCCTGCGTTGGACTTCTGCGGGGCTGTGAAGCTGGTTTCGGTCATAGACTATTGGACCAGCGACCTGGCTTACAAGGCCAGTCCAGGCTCTCTGGCCATCGATGTGGGCTATCACGTCTACACGAGCTACGGAGTCATGGGGCAGTCATTCAGGATTGACAAGAGGCGGACTTGGCGTATTGAAAAGCCTGTTCAGCACATTCTTTTGTTTGGGTAGACGGAATGCAATATACCAATATACCAAACTACACCGTGTGTCAGGTCTGTATTCCATAATTTCCTGAGTTAAAATAGGAAATTATGATAGAAATAAGTAATACGTACTGAGCAACATGTTCTACTTTTTCCATATTATCCATATTCCAGAAAAAGGAAAGGAATAGATTTTACTTCCATTTTGCCAGAAGTCTCCATTTGTCAGCTCCACTCTGAAACCGGTGGTCAACTTTTCTCAGATCTCAGCCCCAAGTGACGCAATTCCGACATGCACGCGACCGCCGTTCCCGTCTCAAATTACAGTTCTGCACTGACAGTAATCTACTGATAGTATAGTAATGCCACAAGCATATACTGGTGTAACTGGCCTTACTACTGCAGTAGTTTTCGAAAATTTGTTTTTTGAACCCGACATTTTTTAATGCTAAACTATTTCACCCAAGACGCCAAGAACGAGGATGTACGACTGATCAGCTTTAGCACTGCCTAGAGTTGTCGCGGGCTCTCGGTGGTTGGGCACTGAGCTTTGGAATTTTTCGTGCAGCGTTTCTTCAATGCACTTCACGATCTGCTTTCCCATTGTCTCGCTCTCACTCTGTGCCAAGCTTTTGTTTTGTTGCTCATCCCAGCAGCCTAGAATCGTGAAACCATGGAAAGCACCGCCTCTCTCTCTTGTCTCTCTTGTATCTCCCACGGACCACTTGGTATCTCCCAGACGTATCCCTAAACGTCTGATCGCGTACCTCCAGCTGTAGTTCCGAAGTGCTCATCAAGGAGTCACCAAGCAACCAATCCGGTTTATTTTGAGATGCGCAGGTTTTTCAGCGGCGATTGAACTTAATGTTTTCAACTAATATATTGTTTAAATATTTTTCTATTAACTACGAGCGTATTGAACTTTAAATAAAATCAATCACAGTTAGAAACTTTACGGAAACAATAAATAATATAAAAGATTCCTCTCGCGAATGGGAAGCAACTTCCGGCTTCCGCGACCGGCCTGAATGAAGATCAACACCTTTGGCTTTCCTTGAAGGACCTACTAGTTTGCATTCCAGTAGTTTCTGCTGCAGCAGAGATACAGGACTTGCCCCCAAGAAGTTGGCAGGCGGCATCTTGTACAGTTGTGCTGTAATTTTTTTTCTGTGCTCATCCGGCTGTCTGCTCACCATCAGCAGCCTGTTCAGCGATCGCTGGATGCTGGTTGAAGTGGCTCTGAAGGAGACGGACTACTAGTACACACCCTAACAATTCCCACGCCTTCACAATTCCTACAGAGTAGCAGAAGAAACCTCCAGCTGACTTTTTATGTATAAAGTGTACGTACGAGCGTATTCAAGTTTCAAGCTGACAGCCGATCTGAACACGGTATACTGTATACGATTTCTTATCTGACTACTACCAGTAAGCAGTTGAGGTTGCTTGCTCTGTATTTCTGAATTAAATGCCTGCATATTTTATTTACCAACATGTTGAGACACGTAGAATCAATGCTTAACCATGCATTATGAATTAATAAGCAACGTACATGTGAGCTGCCTTTTAATAGTGGAGTGCGAGCTTTGCCAAATACCACTGCAGTGTCAGTAGTTATTAATCAAATCATTAATCGAATCTGTACCCTGTCGTTCACAGCATCTGAGAATGAATCGGGGAGGCAGTTAACATAAACTTGTCTTAGGCTGTGGAGTTTTTACTTTCATGCCGTCTATTTTGAGTACAGCGCAAAGTAGATTAGCAGATTATTTCTACTGTGACGTTGCCAGTTTAAGGTGGTCCCGAAAAGGGCCGTTGGACTGCTGTTTCTCTATAGTTTCAACCCTTCAGTTTCACCGTTTCAACTAAACTTTTCCATTTGTTTATTGCGACGTTTACTTGTAGTAGTGCCCAACGATTTTGTGGCAATTTCTAATTCACTGTATATTTTGCTATCCTCTCTCGCGACCGTATAAAATTGGCACGATCGATAATTTTAAGTTCTCTCGCCAGCCAATGAAAACCACTCGTGCTTCGCGCTACGTGCTTCGCCCCTCTGCGCTCCTTTATTAAACCCCCGCCTGGCGGCGGGCACTCCTCTCTCCCTGTGTGTCCTTGGCCTTGTGTGTGTTTTTGCGTTCTTGTCTGGCTGCCTCGAGCCTCCTTATTTCTCGCCACGGCCCCTCTGTCTGGGCCAGCCTACTCACACGCTTACTTGACTGTCTCACGCCACGGCTGACGCCAATCTCGCCACTGCTACTCACTGCCTCCACTGTGCTCATTGCCATTGCTCACCACGTTACGTCGCCATTGCATCATTCGCCTGTCACTTGACTTCATATCCAAATTATATTCAACCCATTGTTGCAGCCGCCAGTGCCCAGAAGCTATAGTTTGTGTATTGCCAGTAACAACCAAACCTAATATTGATATTAACAATAAAAACAACTACGGCAGTTTCCTGCCTTTATTGCCAAGTGCTCCGCTACACAATCCGCTTTGCAAGAGTTGACTTCAACTTATTTTGGGACTACGACTTACTGCAACGCTTGTTAAAACGGCCCTTTTAAGGGCCACAGCCATAGTTAGCCGCTACGCCAACATCAATAATCGTGACACTACTTTCATTTTTTTACTTCCTTTTTGCATTTTCATTCAACAATACGCTCTTGTTCGATTTCCTAAATGTCTTTGCTTTCCATTTAGAGTTTTATACTTGAGTAACGTCGGAACGAGAATGAATTCAGACAATAAATGAAACAATACTACAGCCACAGTACTGTTACCTGCAAAAACCTGCTAAGGCAAGTTGGTCATCTATCTATCTTCCATCCGGAATGCTCCCATACTCAAGTCCGCCTTTCAATACTACAGCCACAGTACTGTTACCTGCAAAAACCTGCTAAGGCAAGTTGGTCATCTATCTTTCTTCCATCCGGAATGCTCCCATACTCAAGTCCGCCTTTCTATCTGTTTCATAGAAAGTCTCGTCCCACATTTGGCTCATGGAAGTCTGTTTTGTCAGGCAGTTCTTTACGTTTGGTAGCAAATACTCGTTACATGCAGCTCGTGTTTCGTTTAAATGTACTCATATATACGCATGTGAGCAGTCCTGCTCATCGGCTCACTTTTCCCTGTAATTTTTGCATCCGTCTCGTATGCATCTCAGGCGTACTGTAGCTATTGCCAACTGCTCATCAAGGAGTGACCAAGCAAAAAGCAATCTAATTTTGTCTGGATGAGCAGTATTTCAGTGGCGACAGAACTCAAACAAAATACTGGTTTATTATTTAAAAGCTTTTGATTAACTACTTTAGTTTAGAAGAATTAGTCACAGGGTTATAAACTTTACACGGAAACGAAAAATATCATGAAAATAAAATGAAACGATAATTGAGTACTTGAAGGTTAAGCAGATTGACTTGAGTAGACATCAGAGTCAAATAACCATTAGTCATATTCAGAAGGTAACACGATCGGTGTTTGAACAGCAGAAAAGTGTCCACATTTATCAATAAAGCTGCCAATACAAGTATATCAAATATTCCATCATTAAAGACAGCTCCGTGACATCGCCGCTACCTGAAGAAACTCACAGCGGCTTCAAAGGCTCGTCGAAGAACTTCTTGTCTTCGTACCTGAAAAAGAAGTGCAGAGTATAAACTCAGAGTGTGGATTTCAAATTGCACGATAGTTCTTACTGCCCATTTATACTACAAAAATTAAAAAATTCCACTCAGAGCAACTGCAGTCAGCTGCTCAAAATTCAATGATGAGCAATAATGCTTTTCAGCGATTTCGAGCATAGGTCAGAGAGACATTCTCAGTTGCCATGGAAACTCACCCACGCAGCAGCTCAGCCAGCTCGCTGTTTTCCGTCTGTGTGGCCAAATCCAGCGCAGTCCTGTCGTCTCTGTCCTTCAGGCTCCAATCCGCCCCTGAGTCCAGCAGAACCCGACCGACTGCGGCGGCGGTAGCGGGGGGCGCAATGATGGCTGCCAGCATGAGGGGAGTCAATTCACAGTATCCCCGATCAGTCCTGGCATTGGCGGAGGCTCCGGCAGCCAGCAGTGCGGAGGCTGCGGCAGAATTGCCACCGAAGCCTGCCCAGTGCAGGCAGCTGTCAGACCTTGAATCCACACAGGTGGGGTCACCCAGCTGCACCAGCTGCTCCCACAGAGCCTCATTACTGCACGAGCTGTTCCGAGCTGCACACATCAACGCGGTGACACCACATCTGTCAGGCAGGTCGCAGCTGCTGCGGGTCGCCGCTCGCCGCAGTCCAGCCCAGTCGCCGGCCTCAGCCAGCCGCTTCATTTCCTTTCGATCGACCTTCTCCTGCAAAGGCGAGCGGGAAATTTGAGCACCGCTGCTCTGCTGCAGCTGCATCGGCACCGCAGATGCCGCTCACCTGAGCTGTCAGGCCAGAGATATAGGCATATTTTTCCACCACCAGCCGCATCTCCCTGCAACCGTAAAATGAGCAGCGAATTTGCAATTTTATTTATCAGGCAACTACCGTTGCCAAAATAGAATTTACTTTAGTAGGATGAAATTTTCATGATAAATTTAGCAAATACGAGTAGAAAATCCTAATTATCTGAGCTGCTCGCAGATGAAGATTTTAGGAGAACTGCAGCAGCTCCGCAACAATCAGCATTGGCGAGAGCGCCTATGACTTCTCACACGCAGCTCATTTTCCATTTCTGCAGCACGAGTTTCCTTCCATTTCACAATGTCTCACAAAGCACTCACGCACAGCCTCCCAGTTCTCCATCTGCAGCTCGACCCACACACTCTCACTGCACACCGAGGCCCTACAGCTTCCATTCTCGACTGAGATCAACCGGACCCCCATTGGCTGAGAGGCTCCCGCCCATCAAGCAGTCAGCCAGAGACAAGCTCAGCTGACTGGCTCTGATTGGCTGGCCTGAGACTGCAGCTCTGGCCACCCCAGCCGAATGCTGCAAAAATTGATGGACACAGCAGCGAACTGCTCACTCACCGCTCGATGTAGCTGGCCAGCTCTGAGTAGCCGCTGAGTCTCGCCAGGTCCGACGCCGTCCGACCCTCGCAATTCTGCAGTCCGAGCAACCGCGACCTCTTCGAGTTTCCGTGCTGCAAGCATTCATTAAACTTCAACTGCCTGAGCAGGTGCAGCAGGTGCTTGGCGCATTTCCAGCTGCCAGTCCGCGCCGCCTCCATCAGCGGAGTGGCGCCGTTGTCGTTCCGCAGCCACTTCGCATCGAACCACAGCAGCGTCAGCAGCCGCAGGTGGTCCCGCCGGGCTGCCAGGTGCGCAGCCGTGTCGCCGTTCGCGTCAGCCGCCTTGGGGTTCGCGCCCAGCTTAAATAAGTACAAGATGCACTTTTCAGTGTGCACGGGAGTCTCAGGAGCGTCGGCCACCAGCATGAGGACGGTCCGACGATTTGCATCAGCGCTGGTGACCAGCTGGCGCGTTGCCAGCCGCCGCACCTGGCCGAAGTCACCTCGGATGACGTCGTGGGCGAGAGTCTGGAGATCGGCTGGTGAGTCTCCGACGCTTGCCCGGTTGCTGGGGTCCGGCTGAGTGAGTTCCTGCAACTGTAATTAAGCACTAAAGCTGCACATTGAAACATGTGAGTGAGAACCAAAGATATTTTTCAAATGGATTGCTTTAACTCACAAAAAATAATATTTCAAACAAAAGAATGCTACAAAACTTACATTCTTACAAATAATCACCCTATGTACAATATAAGGTAAAACTTACCTTGTAATCAGAATAGTATATCACCTTAGAGGCCGCACTGCCCATTTTTAAAGACTCGACCAGTTAATCAACTGGAAAATCAAAATGCATGAGCAGCTGCGTCAACTCAACAGATTATATAGCGGCCTCAGAAGACATTGTCAGAGAGATGCACTGCCTGCGCCTCATAGGCTGAATGCAAACCCAGTGTCTCTGTTTCTGATTCTCTGCCGTACAGAATGCATACTACTCACGGCAGTAGAAGTTAGATTGCAGATATTATTTTCACTTTCGCATAATACTTTTTTCTGAATTTCTCTGTTGTAATACATGGCATACAATGATAAAACAACAACAACAAAATACGTGCTCCGCGTCACAGTGCGCGCCTCAAAGGCAGGTCGCGAATGAACGCCCCGCCGCCGACCGAATCTGGGGCGCCGGCGTTAGCCAGCAGGCAGTCGACGAATCGCCGAGTGCGGGCTTGCCCCCCCCCACCGGTAGGGTGCCTGCAGCGTCATTAGCAGCACCTCCTGCATCGGTTGTGGGAAATACGTTCGGCTCGGATGATGTGGAATGCAAGCTGGAGTCGCCGACGGCGCAACAGGTCGCTTGGACGAACCAGGCCGTCATGGTGATAGAAAGCTGCGTTGGTCACTCGCTCGTTGCCGATCCTGAAGGCAGCGCTTAGCAGGTCAGCGTGCGCCGCGTCAACTTGTTGCTTGCGCAACTCCATCAGCGTCCAGGTCTCGGCGTTGTACAACAGGACGGTCTCGATCACCGCCTGGAAAAACGCCACCCTCTGGCGGTCAGGTAGGCCCTTGGATTGCAAGACTGCCCTCACAGAATAAAAGGCAGCCCATGACGTCAAGAACTAGACCGCCGAGGAAGTCGAACTGCTGACAACACGAAAGCTCCGTCGCCGGGCCATCTGCGCCTTGACTCATAAATGCAACCTCGATGTCGTCCGGCACGCAGGGCACAACGGTTTTCTGTGTATTGACCACCAGACCGACAGCTTGTACAGTTGTTTCTGGGCGCCCTCGACCGTTCAGGACAGCAGGACGAGATCGTCAGCGTAGCCAAGCACGCTGAGCCGCCTCTATCGTTGACGTCACCGCAACAGTTTTTTTTAAAATAATAAACGATAAACAAGAATACGTGTCTATTGTGTTGAGAATGCACCGTGCCTGGAGTCGTGTGACCGTGTAGAGAGGTGGGTGGATGGACAAGAGACGGGGAGGGAGAGAAGAATGGCAAGCCGAAAAGATGAGAGCGAGGGAGAAGAATTCTGATGTACCAAATCCTATAATAACTATTATACTATCTAAAAGTGCAAGTTTGGTGAAAGCAGGTTTCTAGTTGTGAAATGAGAGAGCATTATATTAAAGCCAGCCTGCAAAAGCTTATCGAAGAAACTACCTGGCATATTATTCTGCATTAACTTCATGGCCTAACTAAAAATTATTTTTATAAGCTTCGTTTTATAATTGTGTGCTGTAAAACGGTTGCTTACAGAAAAATACGTCTTCTAAATCTGGCTTTACTCAAGTTTACACGGCTTTCAGGAATTAACAAAATATAATTTCATTCTACTGCAATATAAAATGATGGCGAAGTTTGTTTATTATCCACAGGATTTAAAAAACTACGCCATCAAGAGCAAAAAACGACTGTAAACTCAATGATTGTACGCTCGTATAGAATTGTTTGGAGATGCAATCAACCGTAGAAACCTGTTAACACATGGATCTCACTTATGTAAAAAATGCAATACCCAGTTGACATCGTTTTAAAGAGAATTAATTTGACTATTTGAGACGATAATTACATGTACGTCGTACGCCACTCCTCTGCAGAGGACTTGAATCTGAGACTGGGATTAAAGGTGACCCTTAATTACCTCCCGTCGCCATCTTTGGTTGTTATCATCTCGGAAGCGTCAGCGCTGGAGGTCGCGGTTCATCACCGGATGATTGCGTCACCAACACCGCGTTTCAGCAGCCACTCTTGCATCATGCGCATCTTTTATTAGTACATGGATATAACTGCCTGTCTGCCTGTTTGTCTTGCTTTATTCTTTTTTAAAGGGGCGCAACGTTTTAATTGCGCTACAACTTTTCAGCAGTTTCTAGAAGAGTCTGTAAGGTGCTCTAGAATCTCCTTAGCAATACTTGCTAAATGTCATCTTGTACTTTTAGTATGCATCTCTATTGTATATCTCCAAGAGGCGGGCAGGAGGGGGCATGTCCCTCAGTAAATGCTTCGGGGGGACATTTCAATGCTTTGTCCCCCCGCACCAGCTCTGTGACCTGTTATGTAAATCAAGAATTTTGTTTCAGGACACCAAAATGCGTATCTGCGGCGCTAAAATGAGTGACTGAGGTGCCAAAATGAGTGACTCAAGTGGAAAATTCTTCACGCAGGAAAAGAGACCAGTGTATCTCCTAAAGAAATAGTTCTATCGGATCAATGCCCAGCTCTATCAGTAAATAATTACACCAATATTCTTTCAAAGAAGTTGCGTAACTCGCTGCTTATCTCGTTTCAGAAGACATCAAACCCAGTACACAAAAACTGCCAACCTGACTTAACAATAGGCTGAGCTGCTTCTACGAGTAAATCTAAAACTGTCCTTCATTCAAAACCAAAGAAATTCATTTTGCCACTATCTATGCGCTCGTAAATATAGAAACTGAAACACGCAAATGCAGCAATGCTGTTTATTGAGACGAAGGGGCACATGGCACGCCACAGCAGCTCCAGATTAAAGATTAAATGCAGACTGAAAAATAAAGGCAGAGAGACGTACAAGTATGACCGTGCGAACTCAGAAAAGAGTAAAATGCAGGGCTGAAACAGAATGCGGGCTGTGGTTGATGTGTGGGTGAGAAACTTCAAAAGAAAAGAGCGGAAAAGAGAGGGAGTCTATCTAGCAATATTTTTGAAACTGAAAAAACAGTTTCTGATAAATTTAGAAAACGAAAGCCAGAGCGTCTATAGACGGTGAGTGGAATATTAAAATAGACGATTAGGCATAAACAGAGGTCTTCAAAACAAAATTAAGTTGCCAAATCTTTTACACGCTACTTATGTTAGAGTCGCAGTTCGTTGCCCTGCATTTTGATGCAGTATCCAGATTGAATATCCAGAGCACAGAATATCACCCAGAATGGTCATTCACAGTGACAGGAGCAATGTGTGAACAGCAGTGACCGGAACAGTATGTGAACAGCAGTGACAGGAGCAGTGTGTGAACAGCAGTGACAGGAGCAGTGTGTGAACAGCAGTGACAGGAGCAGTGTGTGAACAGCAGTGTGTGAACGGCAGAATCGCCAGTCCTGGCTGCATGGTGCAGGCAACTGTTAGCCAATACAATCGCCAAATCCACTTATTGGTCAATGCAAATCTTCAAAATCAAAGAAATATACAGGACATCTATAGCTAGGTGACATTGTTCCCAACTCTTGTGCATAATTGCTTTCGTTAGCGGTTCTAAAAAACAATTCTTCAACAGCTGTAGAATAATTGAGTCTAAAAATTTCAATAAATAAGCATGAATAAGAGTTCCGTTGAAAAATTTATATGCTAGTCTCACTTATAGTAAATACAAAGTTTGTCTGATAATGAATAATGAATTATGATAACGAAATACAACGTAAAGACGAGCTACTCACTAAGCAACATGTTACATTTTCCACCCCCGACACGTGCGGCCAACTTTTCTCACATCTCAGCGGTTTTCCTCTCAACTGTGGGTGATGCAGCTTCCGTCACAATAAGTCCCCAGTTTATTAACCTGATGAGGAGAGACAGGAGAGCTATGACCACAGAGTTGGATTAAGCTCGACCACTTTCAGTTCTCATGCAGACCTCATGAACGGGTCTCATAAGCAAAAACGTTCTGAAATTAAAAATTGCATGTATGAGTAGATCTCATCTGAGAGTTTTTTTCTCTATTTGATATCTATCTCAATTGCTTCGATCCTTTGGCCCTCTTAATACATGTATACGTATTATACAGGCTGCCAATCGGGACCCAAAAACCATGCTACTTGTAAATTACTGTATCAAGAGCGAGAACGAGAATTTAATCACCTGTAGCACTGCCTGGAGTTGTTTCTTGGGCTCTCGGTGGTTGGGTGCTCATATATGGAAATTTCCTTTCTCTTGCTCTCTCACTCTGTCAAGCTTTTGTTTTATTGCTCATCCCAGCAGCCTATAAAACCGCGAAAAGCACCGCCTATCTGTATGCACCTGGCTCAATGCTAGCTTCTACTTATAAGAACATCGAACTTTTTGCCCTATCGTCCATTTATTTCTTGCATTTTCTGCAAGCCGTTTGCATTTTGCAGCAAATTTGCGAGCCGTACTTGTCCAGCTAGTGTTTCGTTTAGCTATGAGCGTGAGCAGTCCTGCTCACGGCTCTCTTCATCAGTTTCTCGTACATTTGCACGTGTGTTAATTAACAGAATTCATCAATACACCCTCGCTTTGACCACTGACCAGATGTTCCACCTTTTCTGTGTAATCCTTCGTCTCGTCTCTTGTTTATATCTACGCATATTCCTAAACGTTCTAGTTGTCAATTGCCCATAAATGAGTCACCAAGCAAACAACCAGTCCGATTTTGTTTGTAATGTGCAGTTTTTTAGAGGCGATAAACCTTTAACTACGAGTAACTACCAATTTATTGTACAGAAAACTTGTGATTAATAATTGAACTTTAAATAAGGTAGACACGGTGTTAGAAACTTTAAATATAGGAACACAAAAAACAATTAAAAAATCAACCGTAACTGAGTAGCTAAAAATTTAAAGCAGATTAACTTGAGTAGACGTTGGAGCAGATCAACAAGTAGCTTACGTGAGCTCTTGGGCTGAAGGGGCAACCCAGCAGTCGGGAAAGCAAAAACTTGAATAAATAATAAAAAAACACGTCGGATCAAAAAAAACTTATAAATATAAAAAAATTGCGGCTAAATATGGATAGGCACGGCACACAAAACAGAAGGCTGCAAGTACAGGAAAAGTTCGGTTGCTTGAGTAAACTGGAGGACAGTGTTTCAGCAGCAAGAACGATTGTTTGTCATAAGATAAACATATCGATTACAAATTTTTAGCTAATTTTCGTGGCTACTGGGCTACATTTGCTTTGGGTTACAAAGCTGCTACTTTCAATTCTAATTCTAACTCTTCTCAAAGCTACTACTTAGCACGTTGCTGAGTGAATATATAGTGTTGACGTCTCAGAAACCGCTAAACAATTTCATTGAGCAGCTTTTAAACTTTCTGAGCTTTTTCTGGATCGAAGCTAACAAGTCGTGAAAGCTGGTCGACCTTCTGTGGCACAACATGGTACAGGTTGTTTTTCACCCGAACAGGGTTTTCCTGCAAGTGGCCGCTCACCTTGGTCATGATGGTACTTAGGTCGAGCTCACGGAAGTTTTTCTCGATGAAATCGCAAACAGTCTGCACGTACAGCGAACCCGTGTCGATGTTTCTAAAGGCGGCTGAGCCTGGAGTGTTGGCGTAGCAGAGCAGAAAGTCGCTCTCTGCAGGACGGACCGCGGTGTTGTACACCGGAGCGGGTGCTTCGTCCGTTTCCTCGCGAGAATTGGGAGCAACAACAGCGCGGTCGAGACGGCTTCCGCGACAGGCCTGGATGAAGAACGCCTTCGGCCTGCCTTCAAGTCTGCGGCAGACAGAGCTCTGCGATGCGATGACAGTGGCGGTGAGGTTTTTCGTCTTAGAAACATGGTATACTGTCTAGTCTCCGCTTCTTTGATGAATTAGATTGAAGGCGTGAGACACGCCTGTTTCAGAACTCAATTCAGAACTCAAAATGAGATTTCGGCTCTCTCATGCGCTTGTATATTTTTCCGCTAGCGTTCGCTGGCTTCAAGCCCATACCTGTAAAGCGCAAATCCCCCAACATGTCTATGAAAATATTTTACGTTAATAAAATGCACTACATGTATTTGTCATCAGTGCCACAAAAGTCTACACAGACTTTTGTAAATGCGAAAACGAGTTCCTACACTCAATATTACCTTTCGGCTCAATACTATACATTTCTATTCAGAGCCCTTTTTAATATTCCTGTCCTTGCTCATATCAAGATAAAAAACTATCAACAGGATATTCTCGGCGATAGCTTACCTGGAACCTGTCTGTCAGCTTTCGAATTTCGTAGGGACAGCCGTCCCTACCGTAGATGCAGTCGTGGCTGCCGTGCGCCATCAGGAAGCAGACAAAGCTGCCATGCTCGCCAAGGTCCGGTGACTTTTTTATCTCATGGAGGAAATCATCCACCTGCTCAGCGGTAAGATCCTCTTTTACCTTGACGATGAAGCGCAGACTCTCGAATACCTGTTTCACTCGTTCAACATCACGAACTGAACCTTTACGCTCGGTATGACTGAATGTGATGTCACTTCCGGAGTCGTACTTGCTGATGTTGATGATCAGACAGTAGCCTTGCGGGTCCGTCACTGGATAGAAGTCTCCCTCCACCCTGGAATACAGTGAATGCTCAATACATTTTTTACGAGCTCGTACTTTAACAGCGCAAAACATAAAATTTAGTATCACCTTGACAGCTGATGGCGAGCGGTTTTGACACGCATGGCTCCTCCGAAGTCTCCAAAAGTTCTTTTAAGTGAAAAACAACAATTTGACTATGCTGTTACTGAATATTTGTGGCATGCTTTGCCTGATGACTAAATAAAACTTCGACTCACAGATCTGGTTCCTCATCGCTTGGTATCTCGTCATCAGCATGGTCTGTAAAAACTTTTCGTCTGAAA
This sequence comes from Macrostomum lignano, assembly GCA_002269645.1. Taxonomy (NCBI): domain Eukaryota; kingdom Metazoa; phylum Platyhelminthes; family Macrostomidae; genus Macrostomum; species Macrostomum lignano. Next base: position 93,311 of record NIVC01001159.1, read on the forward strand.
AGGTAAAAAAGCCATGCAGTTTTCGTAGCTGTGTGCTGTAGCTGTGTGTTGTAGCTGTGTGCTGTAGCTGTGTGCTGTAGCTGTGTGCTGTAGCTGTGTGCTGTAGCTGTGTGCTGTAGCTGTGTGCTGTAGCTGTGTGCTGTAGCTGTGTGTGCTGTAGCTGTGTGTGCTGTAGCTGTGTGCTGTAGCTGTGTGCTGTAGCTGTGTGCTGTAGCTGTGTGCTGTAGCTGTGTGTGCTGTAGCTGTGTGCTGTAGCTGTGTGTGCTGTAGCTGTGTGCTGTAGCTGTGTGTGCTGTAGCTGTGTGCTGTAGCTGTGTGTGCTGTAGCTGTGTGTGCTGTAGATGTGTGCTGTAGCTGTGTGCTGTAGCTGTGTGCTGTAGCTGTGTGTGCTGTAGCTGTGTGCTGTAGCTGTGTGTGCTGTAGCTGTGTGTGCTGTAGCTGTGTGCTGTAGCTGTGTGTGCTGTAGCTGTGTGTGGTGTAGCTGTGTGTGCTGTAGATGTGTGCTGTAGCTGTGTGCTGTAGCTGTGTGCTGTAGCTGTGTGTGCTGTAGCTGTGTGCTGTAGCTGTGTGTGCTGTAGCTGTGTGCTGTAGCTGTGTGCTGTAGCAGTGTGCTGTAGCTGTGTGTGCTGTAGCTGTGTGTGCTGTAGCTGTGTGCTGTAGCTGTGTGCTGTAGCTGTGTGTGCTGTAGCAGTGTGCTGTAGCTGTGTGCTGTAGCAGTGTGCTGTAGCTGTGTGCTGTAGCTGTGTGTGCTGTAACTGTGTGTGCTGTAGCTGTGTGCTGTAGCTGTGTGCTGTAGCTGTGTGTGCTGTAGCTGTGTGCTGTAGCAGTGTGCTGTAGCTGTGTGCTGTAGCAGTGTGCTGTAGCTGTGTGTTGTAGCTGTGTGCTGTAGCAGTGTGCTGTAGCAGTGTGCTGTAGAAGTGTGTGCTTAGTGTGCAGTGTCTGCGCTTGAGCTGAAGAAACTCACCGTGGCTCCGAAGACTCGTCAAAGTACTTCTTGCCTTCGTACCTGAAATTGATTTGGATAGTTTGAATCAAGACTTTGGCTGATATTTTGTTTTCACGTGAGTATTTAGGAACTCAACAGCAGATTTCTGATTTCAAGATGGGATTCAGGGTCTCGAAACAAACTCATTTTTTACATAGATTTTATATTAAGCCGTAAATTTTGAATTTTATCTTTAAATTGAAGATTTTGCTTAGATTTATCAGCAATAAAGTTATAAAGTTATCAACTGGCAATCTGCAGTCAAACTGCACTGCAAACTTCCTCAATGCAGCTCAGTCAGTCCCTGCTGCCCATTTGGACTACAATAATTAAAAAATTCCCACTCAGAGCAACTGCCGTCAGCTGCTCAATATTCAATCATAAATTACAGCAATAGTGTTTATCAATCGGGATAAATCAAAGTCAAAGAGAAATTCTCAGTCGCCATGGAAACTCACCCACGCAGCAGCTCAGCCAGTTCGCTCTTTCCCTTCTCTGTGGCCAAATCCAGCGCAGTCTCGCCGTTTATGTCCTTCAGGCTCCAATCCGCCCCTGAGTCCAGCAGAACCCGACCGACTGCGGCGGCGGTGGCGGGGGGCGCATGGATGGCTGCCTGCATGAGAGGCGTAGATTCCATTCCACTCGTGGCATTTGCGGAGACTCCGACAGCCAGCAGAGCGGAGGCTGCGGCAGAATTTCCAGCGCTGGCTGCGTGGTGGAGGCAACTTTTATCATAAAAATCTGCCAATGTAGGGTCTCCCATATGCACCAGCTGCTCCCACAGAATCTCATCACAGCAGGACCTGTTTTGAGCTGCCCACATCAACGCGGTGCAACCATATTGGTCAGGCAGGTCGCAGCTGCTGCGGGTCGCCGCTCGCCGCAGCGCCGCCATTAAGCCCTTATCGGCCAGCCGCCGCAGTTCCTGTCGATCCGACTTCTCCTGCAAAGGCGAGTGGGAAATTTGAGCACAGCTGCTCAGTTGCAGCTGCATCGCCACTGCAGATGCCACTCACCTTGGCTATCAGGCCGGAGATAAAGCTATGTCTATCCACAACCAGCCGCATCTCCCTGAAACAGCAGAATTGAGCAGCGAATTTGCAATTTTCTCAAATCTGGCAACTCACATAGCTATATTATAATAAAATTTTATGATAATTTTCATGATATTTGTCAACAGAAATTCTAAATAATGTGAGCTGCTCGCGAATGGACTTTCCAAGAGCCCTCAAGCACAGCCTCCCAGTTCTCCATCTGCAGCTCAACCCACACACTCTCACTGCACACCGAGGCCCTACAGCTTCCATTCTTGACTGAGATCAACCCGCATCCCGTTGGCTGGAAGGCAGCTCTCGCCCATCAAGCAGTCAGCCAGAGACAAGCTCAGCTCAGCGAACTGCTCACTCACCGCTCGATGTAGCTGGTCAGCTCTAAGTGGCCGTTGCGCCTCGCCAGGTCCGACGCCGAGTGTAAATTGCGATCGCACAGTTTGAGTAGCTCCGACCTCTTCGAGTCTTCGTAGATAGTGGACTCATTGAACCTTCTCTGCCTGAGCAGGTGCAGCAGGTGCTTGGCGCATTTCCAGCTTCCAGTTCGCGCCGCCTCCATCAGCGGAGTGGCGCCGTTGTCGTTCCGCAGCCACTTCGCATCGAACGATAGCAGCGTCAGCAGCCGCAGGTGGTCCCGCCGGGCTGCCAGGTGCGCAGCCGTGTCGCCGTTCGCGTCAGCCGCCTTGAGGTTAACGCCCTTCTCAAATAAGTACAAGATGCACTTTTCAGTGTGCACGGGAGTCTCAGGAGCGTCGGCCACCAGCATGAGGACGGTCCGACGATCTGCATCAGCGCTGGTGACCAGCTGGCGCGTTGCCAGCCGCCGCACCTTGCCGAAGTCACCTCGGCTGACGAGCTGGGCGAGAGTGTGGAGATCGGCTGGTGAGTCTCCGACGCTTGTACGGTTGCTGGGGTCCGGCTGAGTGAGTTCCTGCAACTGCAATGGAGGCACCTGGCTTTTAGAACCAGAAAAAGGGTATAGAACTCCGGGGTATTGTCGTTTTTTATCCTGTTGAATGAGGTTAAGGATTACACGTCGAAATGGTCGAGGTAGATTCCATGGAAGAGAAATACGTGTCCATTATGAGCGCTACTGTCGCGACTTATAATAAGGATACGGTCTAAAGCTACAGACCTACAGTTTATAGTTCTTGTTTTACTGCAAATGTACCAACAGCTAATAGTAATTTATTAGCTCACCGTGTTATTCAGAGAGGAGGCCGCACTGCCCATTATTCGCACTTCAACCAGTTTTTCTCCACTCAGGCCGGAAAGCAAAATGCATGAGCAGTCGACCCTAGGCAACAGATTATATATCGCCCTCAGAAGACATTGTCAAAGAGATGCCTGATTGGCCTAATGCAAAGCCGGTGCCTCGGTTTAGGGTTTATCTGTCATACAGAATGCATACTACTTACGGCAGTAGACACCCTCTAGGCAAATGAAGATCATCGTTGCAAAATTATTTTTTATTTCGTACAAATCAACAAATTTTCTGGCTTCTTCCACTAAAATTGCATGATTTTTTTTGGTAAATGCAAGACTTACCTTCTAAAAATAAGCACAATGTTTGTAATTAGTGACAGACACACAGAGACTAAGAGCTGAAATAATGGAAATGAGGAGAGATATGCCTCTAAGGTTTTGTCGTTACGAGTATATACATGCCATTGCTTGAAATGGCGCAAAATGAGTTATTGCATTGCCAAAATGAGTGACTGCTGTGCCAAAATGAGTGACTGCTGTGCCAAAATGAGTAACAGCTGTGCCAAAATGAGTAACAGCTGTGCCAAAATGAGTGACTGCTGTGCCAAAATGAGTGACTGCTGTGCCAAAATGAGTAACAGCTGTGCCAAAATGAGTAACAGCTGTGCCAAAATGAGTGACTGCTGTGCCAAAATGAGTGACTGCTGTGCCAAAATGAGTGACTGCTGTGCTAAAATGAGTGACTGCTGTGCTAAAATGAGTGACTGCTGTGCCAAAATGAGTGACTGCTGTGCCAAAATGAGTGACTGCTGTGCTAAAATGAGTGACTGCTGTGCTAAAATGAGTGACTGCTGTGCCAAAATGAGTGACTGCTGTGCCAAAATGAGTGACTGCTGTGCCAAAATGAGTGACTGCTGTGCCAAAATGAGTAACAGCTGTGCCAAAATGAGTAACAGCTGTGCCAAAATGAGTGACTGCTGTGCCAAAATGAGTGACTGCTGTGCCAAAATGAGTGACTGCTGTGCTAAAATGAGTGACTGCTGTGCTAAAATGAGTGACTGCTGTGCCAAAATGAGTGACTGCTGTGCCAAAATGAGTGCCTGCTGTGCCAAAATGAGTGACTGCTGTGCCAAAATGAGTGACTGCTGTGCCAAAATGAGTGCCTGCTGTGCCAAAATGAGTGACTGCTGTGCCAAAATGAGTGACTGCTGTGCCAAAATGAGTGCCTGCTGTGCTAAAATGAGTGACTGCTGTGCTGTGCAACAACCCCAGGATTTCCAAAAATATGGGTAACTTTTTGGTTTGGAACTGGTGGCTTTGCACCCCTTACGCCATAAAGTCCAAGGCAACTCCCCTTCTGCAGCTATATTGTTGGTATAGAAATTTTTTTCAAAAATGCAGGACCCATTAGAAGTAATTTTTCTGACTCTGTTTCAGCCGTGTTACCCATAGGCTGTTTTTATTAAAAATCATCAATAACAGTATTCGCATGCATTGCTTCATTACAAAAGACATTTTGAAAGAGGAGAGGATGCGGAATATGATTTTCATATTCTAGTCTAATCTTTCTTCTGCTTAAGAATTTCTTGGCTATCATAGTACTCGAAATAATCAATAATGATTTATTAAACATGCCCTAATGGCCAGATGTGCAACCGACAGCTCAGCCGCAGCTATTGCGCGGCGCATCTGAAGGTTGCGTACGGCTGTTCAATCCAAGGACTGGGGGGGGGGGGTCGCCACACATACCCTCAATTACCCCAGCTAATGCTCGCACCCATTTTACAGCTGGGTGAACTGAAGCAATGCAGAGTTAGGTGTCTTGCTCAATGACACAAATTGTTCCGAGTGGGATCAGGAATCGAACCCCCGACCTTCAGGCCGTGAGTCCGACGCTGTAACCACTAGGCTACAACCCCACTCTTCAAATACACCAAACCGTTTAACTTCCACCTTTGCATAGCTCTGTGCCTGCTTGGAAATATTTCAAACAGGAAAAGGGGTCAGTTTATCCCCTAGACAAAGAATTCTGGAGCAATGCTGAGCTCTGCTCTTTCAAACAAGATCGGTGCTTTTTCGTTTTGGAAGACATCAAATGCAGTACAGAATTTCAGCTATTCAGGCTGACCGCATCTGCACAAACTCTGCCACTTTGCTTAACAAAAATGCTGCATGAGCTGCTCTAAAACTGAGCCGTCTTTCAGAACAGAAAAAATATTTTTGCCACTAAATATAGAAACTGAAACACGCAGTGCAGAATGCTGCTTATAGAGGGGCATGGCAGCTGCGCACACTGCAGCAGCTCCAGATTCGAGTTTAAAGACAGACAATTGCATGCAGAAGAGAGTTAAATGAAGGGGCTGAAACACACTGGGGAGGTGCAGTGGAGGTGTAGAAGATAAAATTCGAATAGGAAAGAGTGGAGAAGAGGAGGAAGACTGAATGGCCTTGTTTTTGAAATGGAAAAATAATTCACTGATAAATTTAGAAACCGAAACACAGAGCGTCTGTAGGGGTGAGTTGAGGGTGAAAATAGACGATTGGTACAGACGGCTGTAATAAATATATAAAATTGTCAAATCTTTACTTCACCTTCACCTTTAATTTACTTCAAATCCAGATAGAATGTCCAGATAAAATAGCCAGATAGAAGACTCTAAAATGAGGGCGCCAAAATGAGTGACTGAGGCGCAAAAACTAAATATTGACAAGCTCAATTTACAAAAATATGGGTAATTTTTTGCTTCGAACTGTTGGATTTGCATCGCCTCCGCCAAAAAATTCATGGCAACTTCCCTGCCGATGTTTTACGAGCGTACTGTTGGTATGAAGATTCTTATCAAAGATGACTTATTAAAGTCATCACTTCTTCATTGCAGAAGACATTTTGAAAGAGGAGAGGATTCGGATTATGATTTTCATACTCTAGTCTAATATTCCTTCTGCTCAAGAAATTTTAGGCTGTCATAGTAAATCAATAATAGTTGATTACATTTTACAGCTGGGTGAACTGAAGCAATGCAGAGTTGAGTATCTTGCTCAAGGAAACAAATTGTTCCAGTGAGATTGGGACTCAAACCCTCGACCTTAAAGTCGTGAGTGTGACGCTCTAACAACTAGGCTAAAACCTCATTAAATACACCAAACCGTTTAACTTTCACCTTTGCATAGCTCCGTGCCAGTTTGGAAACATTTCAAACAGGAAAAGGGGTCAGTTTATCCCCTAGAGAAAGAATTCTGGAGCAATGCTGAGCTCTGTTCTTTCAATCAAATGCAGTACAGAATTTCAGCTATTCAGGCTGACCGCATCTGCACAAACTCTGCCACTTTGCTTAACAAAATATGCTGCATGAGCTGCTTTAAAACTTCAGAACAGAAAATATATATTTGTCTGAATGGCCTTGTTTTCGAAATTGAAAAATAATTCTGTGATAAATCTAGAAACCGAAACACAGAGCGTCTGTAGGGGTGAGTTGCAGGTTGAGGTTTGAGGTTGCGGTGGAGGTGGGGGGAGAGAAAACTCCAGATAGAATGAGTCGAAAAGACGAGGGAGGCTGAATGGCCTTGTTTTCGAAACTGAAAAATAATTCACTGATAAATTTAGAAACCGAAACACAGAGCGTCTGTAGGGGTGAGTTGGGGGTGAAAATGGACGATTGGGCATAAACAGAAGGCATTAAAATTATTTAAATTCCCAAGTATTTACCACACTACTTATAGTATTAGTCGCAGTTCATTATTGATCAAATTTTGTAATTTTGTTTAACCTCTGACTTGAAAAACATTACCCTGCATCTTGATAGATTATACCGATACGAGCTAGAATATCCAGATAGATTATCTAATAGAAAACACAATCGGCTAAGGACTTCGTCACTCTGTCCAAATTCGGTTGTAGCCATAGACATGGATAGTGCTCGGCCTTCTTAAGCCCTCGATCGGTGGTAGTCGTCAGGCCTAGGAGCAAAGAAATCAATCACTTATTGAATACTCTGGCCTCTCAATTCTATCAGATGGTCTGCCCTCGGGCAGCTGAGATGTGGGCAAGCAGAACAGCACAGACCCTGTGGCTAAGAGAAGACAGCAAGAGACAACCAGCAGGGAGACTTTTAAAGGTAGAGATTAGCTAATCCGGAGATTTGGCTAACCCATGCCGCCACCAAACTGGCTCTAGAACTAATTTGCAAACTACAGCTGTTATAAGTGACACTGCTGGGACTGGATCGCTGTCCAATCTAAAGATTTAAGGGTCGCTAGCAAGTCTCTCTACACCGCTCAGTGTACTATTACATTATTGACTTCCCGTGAAAGTACATCTACATGCATTTTGACGCTTCTCCACGACTCTAAAGAACGCATAGCGCTGAATGGGGTTTTGCAATAGACAATTTTGACTGAAGAAAATCCGACTCGTGCGTTCTTAGATGACCTATCCCTCGACACATCCATCAGATGCCATCACCCACATAGTCTGCCCGAGATAGACCTCTGACACCAGTGAATCTTCCTACTTCTGACTAAGCTGGAGCACTCAGAGAGAGCAACGCATCCAGTTAATGCAGACAAAATTCGTACTCATTTCTAACTGAGTAGTTTCATTCTCCTCTCCGTATTTCACGCACTCATGGTTCGAGCCCTTTTGGAAATATCTCAAACAGGAGAATTCTATAGGCTTGCCAACATGAGAATTTGTGTCCTAAAACTATTTTACATGGCCCAGAGCAATGCCCATCTATTTTGGAAAGCGCTGTAGATTAAAACACAATGGATGAGCCAGTGCTTTTTCAAGGCCGAAAGAGCCTGTATATGCAATGCACAGTCTTCTCTGCAAAAGCTCTGCCCTCACTTTTGTTCAACAATGGCATTAGAAATAGGCGAACTGAGCAAATGCTGGGCAGCTGCATGGCTGAGTAATGAATTCAGGGTGCTCAAAACTCCACTCAGTTGTACGGGTGGCCAATTCGTATGGGCCCGGCTCAAGTGGCGGGCTTCTTGTGGTCATTGCCAATCTGTCTTTAGTCTCAGCAGGGTCTGTTGCAAAGCGTTTTTCTACCTGCATGTGGAATCTGTGCCACCCACCTGCTTAATACTCGCGACTGATGCAGGTGTAACTAAATAAAAAACTTGACAAATATGCATTTAGCATACTTTAAGTATCGATTCTCAATCCTTCAACTTTCTACGAGAAAACTGACATTTAATTAAAACCGTTTGTGTTTTGGTGCTGAGCTTATAGTAGGATAAAGGGCGGGGCAGGCTTTAAAAAAACAGATTATGAGAACAGGGGCCCGTGCTATACAGCACTCTTAACTGCTTAACAAGCTTGCATGAAGTCGAAAATCGTGGAAGAGACTGAAGTACAAGGACGGACCGTCTGCAGAGTACGTAGCTCCGGTATGTGCTGCGACCCCACTGCGTTCCCAAGGCTTCAAAAATAAAGATATGACAACGCGGGCACCGCAATCTCGGGCATTGAGTCTCTGAGGTGCGCAAACAAATATATGCTAAATCTCTTCATCAGCTTGAGCAGTCTCACAAAAGTGTACAGAGAAGATTGAGTGCTGGCTTGCATATATTAAATATATAAAATACAAAAATCTGTTCCGAAATTTCAAGGATATGAAACAAAAATAACTCAAAGCATAGAGAAAACACAGAAATTTCAGAAAAAGAGAAAAGGACAGTATAGTATTAGGAACCACCTCA
>NIVC01001159.1:104196-166710 GCA_002269645.1 Macrostomum lignano
CAATTTATTGTTCAGAAAACTTGTGATTAATAATTGAACTTTAAATAAGGTAGTCACGGTGTTAGAAACTTTAAATATAGGAACACAAAAAATAATTAAAAAATCAACCGTAACTGAGAAGCTACAAATTTTAAGCAGATTAACTTGAGTAGACATTGGAGCAGATCAACAAGTAGCTTACGCGAGCTCTTGAGCTGAAGGGGCAACCCAGCAGTCGGGAAAGCAAAAACTTGAATAAATAATAAAAAAACACGTCGGATCAAAAAAACTTATAAATATAAAAAAAATTGCGGCTAAATATGGATAGGCACGGCACACAAAACAGAAGGCTGCAAGTTCAGGAAAAGTTCGGTTGCTTGAGTAAACTGGAGGACAGTGTTTCAGCAGCAAGAACGATTGTTTGTCATAAGATAAACATCTCGATAACAAATTTTTAGCTAATTTTCGTGGCTACTGGGCTACATTTGCTTTGGGTTACAAAGCTGCTACTTTCAATTCTAATTCTAACTCTTCTCAAGGCTACTACTTAGCACGTTGCTGAGTGAATATAATAGTGTCGACGTCTCAGAACCGCTAAAAAATTTCATTGAGCAGCCTCTAAACTTTCCGAGCTCTTTCTGATCGAAGCTAACAAGTCGTGAAAGCTGGTCGACCTTCTGCGGCGTAAGATGAAATAGGCCGTCTTCCATCCGAACTTTCGTTTGCTGCAAGTGGCCGCTTACCACAGTCATGATGGTATTTAGGTCGAGCTCACGAAAGTTTTCCTCGATGAAATCGCAAACAGTCTGCACGTACACCGAACCCGTGTCGGGGCTTCTAAAGGCGGCTGAGCCTGGAATATTGGCATAGCAAACCAAAACGTCGCCCTTTTCGGGAAGAACTGCAGTGTTGCACACTGGAGCGGGTGCCTCATCCGTTTCTACACGAGAATTGGGCAGAACAACTTGTCGCGATGGCTTCCGCGACAGGCCTGGATGAAGAACACCTTTGGCTTTCCTTCGAGGCTGCGGCAGACAGACGTCTGTGAAGTGGTGGTGAAGTCTTGGGCCTTTGAAACAATAAGTATGCAGTGTACACTAGACTTTTCTAAATGCGAAAAACAAGTTCATTCTACGTGACCTACGCGCACTCGTTACCTTGGCCGTTAATTTAAACTTTCGCTTCAAATGACCCTTCTATTGATTCAATATTATGCATTTCTATTTGGGAGAATTTTAATATTACAATTTTTGTTTATGTCTTGATAAAAATATAAAAGATGATATTCTTGGCAATACGCTCGTAGTTGGGCTTACCTGGAACCTATCAGTCAGATATTGAATGTGGTAGGGCAACCCGTCCCTACCGTAGATGCAGTCTTGGCTGCCGTGCGCCATCATGAAGCAGACAAAGCTGCCGTGCTTGGCAAGGTCAGGTGATTTCTTTATCTCACTGAGGAAATCATCTATCTCCGCAGCAGTGAGGTTCTCTTTTATCCAGACGATGAAGCGCAGACTCTCGAATACCTGTTTTACTCGTTCAACATCGCGAACCGAACCTTGACGCTCTTTGTGACTGAATGTGATGTGACTTCCGGAGTCGTACCTGCTGATGTTGATGATCAGGCAGTAGCCTTGCGGGTCCGTAACTGGATAGAAATTTCCTTTGAGCCTGGAATGCAGCAGATGCTCAATATCTCGTATACATGTACTTTCTATTGTATCAAGGCCAAACAATACAATGTAGTGGCACCTTGAGCGTTGAGGTTGGACTGGTCTGCCACGCACAGCTTCTGTAGGATTTCTAAAAGATTTTCATATTGACATAGGAATAAATTCAATATAGGCTGGTATATTGAATATTTGTAAGCACTTCCCCAAGACCACGAGAAAAATATCTTTAACTTTGACTCACCGATCGGGTTCATCATCGCTTGGTTCCTCGCCAGGGGCATGGTCCGTGAAAACGTTTCGTCTGAAATGGCCAAAAAGGGTAAGCAGTTCTCTCAGCTGTGTGCTGTAGCTGTGTGCTGTAGCTGTGTGTGCTGTAGCTGTGTGTGTGTGTGTGTGTGCTGTAGCTGTGTGTGCTGTAGCTGTGTGCTGTAGCTGTGTGCTGTAGCTGTGTGCTGTAGCTGTGTGTGCTGTAGCTGTGTGTGCTGTAGCTGTGTGCTGTAGATGTATGCTGTAGCTGTGTGTGCTGTAGCTGTGTGTGCTGTGGCTGTGTGTGCTGTGGCTGTGTGTGCTGTGGCTGTGTGTGCTGTAGCTGTGTGTGCTGTGGCTGTGTGTGCTGTGGCTATGTGTGCTGAGGCTGTGTACTGAGGGAACTCACGGCAGTGCCAGAGGCTTGTCGAAGTAAATCTTGCCGTCGTACCTAAAAGGCAGTGCGGTTTCTGAAGTCAGGGAAAGTTGCGTGAGCCGATGCTCTTTGTTAAAATCTATCTGTTTTATCGATTGTCATTCTGTTGAATTTGTGGTTATCGTGCAGCAGCCGTAAATTACGAGCTTTATACTCAACAGCATTGAAAAAGTCGCCACTCTGCACCAGTGAACAATTTCTCTTAAACTATTCTGAAATCAAAAAAATACGAGAAAACTGAGGGCTAGCTTTAATTCGTCCTCGCACCGTCCGATTCCCCCCACTTCATTCCTCAACCCAAGTATGTGGCGTGGCGTAGCCAAAGTTGCATTACTAGCAAGACTGAGAGACTTCATCTGCACACTCGAAGGTGGCGACCATAGACGGAATCTTTCAGATGCTGCTGAGTATATATTGTTACTATGGTTTACCATAATACTTGTATGTCTATGGTTGAAGTTGGGATGGGGGTGTGGGGGCGAAGCCCCCACATTCTTACCATAGAAAAAAATTTCATTAAGAAATTTCTCGAGTCACGAAGGAAGAGAAGAGAGAAGCTCGCTTATTTAGATACATATAATAATCCTTGCAATATGTCCGGGAAAGTGATCGATTAAATCCCGCAAAATAAAATCTATGTCAATAACCTCCCTGAAAGTGAGCTTTAAATTGGTTTAATGACATTAACTGCCCGCTAATTTGCATTAAAGCAAGTTTGACTCCTGCAAGCGGGCTTAAACGTAGTCTATGGGATTAAAAAGCAAGAATAAGTGCCCAGCGGGCACAAAGGTCATGGTACAATGCAAATTAGCGGGCAATTATGTCATTAACTGCCCGCTAATTTTGTCCCACTTTGTCAAGGACACAAATGTCTATGTTTATGGCACAATAATAGTAATACCCATGCTTTGCGGGCGTTAATGAGAAATCCTCCTAACGCCGCCCTCTGATTTTCCCATTACGCTCGTAACGCCCTTCAAGCATGGGTATTAATGTACTATCACTCCTTGTCTTTGAGTTATTTTAATAATTGAATCATTTACTGTTTGTCAATGATAGATCAAAGTCAGAGAGACATTCTCAGTCGCCATGGAAACTCACCCACGCAGCAGCTCAGCCAGTTCCTTCCTACCCTCCTTTTTGGCAAAATCCAGCGCAGTCCTGCCGCGTCCGTCCTCCAGGCTCCAATCCACCCCCGAGTCCAGCAGAACCCGACCGACTGCGGCGGCGGTGGCGGGGGGCGCATGGATGGCTGCCCACGAGAGGGCCGTGGATTCCCACTGATTCCTGGCATTGGCGGAGGCTCCGGCAGCCAGCAGAGCGGAGGCTGCGGCAGAATTGCCAGCCCTGGCTGCATGGTGCAGACAACTGCAAGCCCATATATTCGCACAGGTGGGGTCACCCAGCTGCACCAGCTGCTTCCACAGAGCCTCATCACGGCACGAGCTGTTCCGAGCTGCGTACATCAGTGCGGTGAAACCCCAGTTGTCAGGCAGGTCGCAGCGGCCGCGGGTCACCGCTCGCCGTAGCCTCGCCGAGTCGCCCGCTTCGGCCAGCCGCTGCAGTTCCTTTCGATCCGCCTCCTCCTGCAAAAGCAAGCGGGAAATTTGAGCACAGCTGCTCAGCTGCAGCCGCATCGGCACCGCAGATGCCGCTCACCTGGGCTGTCAGGCCGGAGATATAGCCATTTTTTCCCACAACCAGCCGCATCTCCCTGCAACAGTAAAAAAGTGAGCGGCAAATTTGCAATTTTCCTAAATCTGACAACTGGCCGCCAAAATTAAAATTTATTATTTACCATAGAAGTTTTATGGTAAATTTTAGAAAATATAAACTGGCAATTAGGCGGTTAAGGCCCCTTCGGGGGACCTGTACCTCCTTGTATGCCCCAGAGTATTTGTGAGACATTTGTGAAAAAGCATCCCCAGATGGCAAGTATATCCCAAAAACAAGCACCCGGATCCCCGATATAAATGCAACATAGTTTTGAAGCTAAAAATGGAATAAAGAATTTAAATAAACTACATGTAGCTTCTGAGCTTTAAGTCTTGACATCTCAGCAATTCCCCATGAGCCTTGACATCTCAGCAATTCCATTATGAGCCTTGTCATCTCAGCAATTCCATTATGAGCCTTGACATCTTTGCAATTGGCCTTGACATCTCATCAATTCCCCCCAAGGTTCGCTTTTAAATGTGTCACACAGACACTCACTCTTGGTATATATTGGATTCCTAATTATCTAATTAGCTGCTCACAGATGGACTTTTCAAAAGAACTGCAGCAGCGAACTGCTCACTCACCGCTCGATGTAGCTGGCCAGCTCTGAGTGGCCGCTGAGCCTCGCCAGGTCCGACGCCGTCCGACCCTCGCGATTTTTCAGTCCGAGCAGCCGCGACCTCTTCGAGTTTCCGTGCTGTCTGCACTCATTGAACATTGCCTGCCTGAGCAGGTGCAGCAGGTGCTTGGCGCATTTCCAGCTTCCAGTCCGCGCCGCCTCCATCAGCGGAGTGGCGCCGTTGTCGTTCCGCAGCCACTTCGCATCGAACGACAGCAGCGTCAGCAGCCGCAGGTGGTCCCGCCGGGCTGCCAGGTGCGCAGCCGTGTCACCGTTCGCGTCAGCCGCCTTGGAGTTCGCGCCCAGCTTAAATAAGTACAAGATGCACTTTTCAGTGTGCACGGGAGTCTCAGGAGCGTCGGCCACCAGCATGAGGACGGTCCGACGAGCTGCATCAGCTCTGGTGACCAGCTGGCGCGTTGCCAGCCGCCGCACCTGTCCGAAGTCACCTCGGATGGCGTCGTGGGCGAGAGTCTGGAGATCGGCTGGTGAGTCTCCGACGCTTTCCCGGTTGCTGGGGTCCGGCTGAGTGAGTTTCTGCAACTGCAATTGAGACACCTGGGAGTTACATCAAAGTACTGAAATTTTTTGAGTCAACTTGCACAAGCAACCGGAGTCGCCGACTGTAGATAATTACTACTACATGTATTCAGTTTCTGTCGCTTCAACTTACCGCAGAGTTAGGGAAGTCGGTAATTATTTCTTCATCTTCTGACGATGAATTCGAATCGTCTGAGGAGCTTGACATGGCAAAGCGCGGGCTTCTTAATTGTTGGCGCAGGATGTTGTCCGCAGCTTTGCATCCTGCTGAGCAGCAGATTTTATTGCTTTGCGGCGGCTGCTCGCAGCGGATTGGCTGAACAAGTTTCCATGTCACTGATGCACATTACACAGCTATTTCGAACTCTGCTCGTATCTCGTCTCACCTGTTTCTTTAATTAGCAACGAAAGCTCTTTCAAAAGCTGTGTCAGAAATGTACGGCATTGCTGTACACAATAGATAGCTATGTTCTATAGAATATCCTGATGGAATATCCAGACTATTTGAGCTGACTGAGACCCTTACTCTACTAAACATAAGCACCCACCTCCTGGCATATATCAATTATGGTAATTAATGCAAAAACTATATTTCGGACTAAACAATATAATAAGCACAATGTCAGCTGAACCCGCACACAGGCACACTGAGATTAACATTATTAGTAAGGAGCAGAGAATATGCGTCTATAGTGTTGAGACTGCATCGAGCTAGCCTCATGAAGGCCTGCGTGCCGCCGGTGAAGAGGTGGATGAGAAGCATGAGAGATGAAGCCAACAATTCCTGGAAATCGGATGCTGCTAGAAATTCTATTTAAAGTACATGTTCAACTTTATGACAAACTTGCGTCCACAACACATGAATGTGGATCTCAGATGCAAAATCGGCTCTCAGTTTTTTTCTATCAACCCGGATTCCACTGATTGTACTTGAAGGACCTGTTAAGCTCATAAAGTGGAGCTCGAGTAACATGTACGCAAATTATAAGCATTGTGATAAACTTTTATTTAGTTAACAAATTCACTTTTTTACGAGCCGTCAACGGCTGAGCCGCAAATGTCTATGAGCATTTCGTACAGTACGAGCTATGCTCACTAACTAAAAGAGCCACGAAATATAATGAAGAGAACACTGTCTGTTGGGGTGAGTTAAAGGCTGCTACTCAAAATAACTAAAGGATTGGAAATCAATTCTTAAGAAGACCAACACAGATGACACTAGGAAGCTATGCTTGGCAAAAAAGTGACGAAAATTTGACTTGGAATAGGGGAGAACAAGCAAGGGAATATTTAGGGAATATTTAGGGAATATTATCCCCTTGATTGTTCTCCCAAGTCTAACTTCTTAGTGCCATTGTGAGCAGAATGACAAAGATTCATTTCTTTGCGTGCATAGGTTACTCGGGTTCCACTTTATGGTCTTAAAATTAACAGGTTAAAAAGTTTAAAAAGAGGTTTAGCAGTGTCAATGGCAGGGTAGAGATTAAGGTATTTTATTTGATTTTGAATTTATATAACTGATGCCAGCTGACATACTGAGTTCTTCTAGCTCGACAATGGAATTAGTAGTCAGTACTCTGTCAGTAGTATAAAATCGCTAAACAAAAAATGAACCATTAAAAAATCCACTTAAGCAGACAAATAAAATGCAAACTTGAAATTTGAACTCAGGGGTATTTTAATCAATGCATCAGCCATAAACAGCTGCTGAGCTGATTCTCACGGTTTATTGTAAAAGTCGTGACTGACTCAAACAAAATGCGGCACTGCAGTCTGCAGATACAATGCGATTGGTAAAAATCATTTAGAACACCAAGTCAGGAGGTCATGTGAGGACACAGCCGGGCCACATTGTAGGCATTGAGCAGCTCGGGCTTGAGGAACTTCCTGGCCCGCCAGTCCAGCTCGCCAACCAGCGCCGAATCACCCCAGCTGTCCTCGAACTCCAGGTAAGCCGCCCAGAAGGCCACCGAGCCGGGGCCGAGTCGGCCAGCGAGGCGTTCGAACTCGCGACGTACTCGAGCGATTGAGGCGGCGGAGCGGCTCGATGCGGCCTCCAGCTGGCAGTAGCGGCGCAGGGCACGAACTCCGGCCGTGTCCCTGGTAGGGGTGGCGGGAACGGTGGGAAACTGCTAGACGATATGTATAGAAAACCACTTTTTTAACTAGTGGACTCAAGTCAAGATTCCTACCGATATGTATCGAAATCATCTTTCAACTTGTTGACTGAGTATAACCAGGACTCCTTCCGATATGTATAGAAAACCGCTTTAAAATCTAATAAACTGGGTGTAATCAGGACACCTGCCGATATGTATTGAAAACGACTTTATAAACTAAAACTGGGTGTAATCAGGACTCATGCCGATATGTATCGAAAACCGCATTATAAACTAATAAACTTGGTGTAGTCAGGACACCTGCCGATATGTATCGAAAACCGCTTTACAAACTAATAAACTGGGTGTAGTCAGGACACCTGCCGATATGTATCGAAAACCGCTTTATAAATTAATTAAGGTATGTAACAAAATTAATTTTTTCGAATTTAACAGATATTTTAAATAACTATGACTATACAGATGTATCTACCCAGAAGCTAAATAAGCAATTCTAGCAGTCAAATCATAACTGAAACCCACCTGGAAGCCGCCCAGACCTCTCGGGTCGCGTCCAGACCATCGGCAGCATCCAGCTTGGCCACAACTTCATTGTCAGGATCCGCAGCAGCAGCTCCGGCTGCATCAGCCACGCTCAGCATGGAGGCGTCCTCAACCTCCGCAGGCAGTGCGGCCAGCCGAGCCCGCAGGTCATCAGCGAACTTGTCAGCAACGGGCGGGCAGGCCTGAGCAGCTGACAGCAGCCCCGTCAGCAGCTGCCGATCCTCTCCTGTAGACCTAGACGTCGAGTCGCCGAAGGTCTCCAGCAGGGCGGACAGAACCAGCGCGGCGGGCTCGCCGGCAGCCACCGAGTCCTCGTCGATGCCCGAAGCGGCGGGCAGGTCCTGGCGGCGGTGCAGCAGCCAGGCGGTGAGGCCGCACTCCAGCTTCAGCAGGCCGAACAGCAGGCGGCGGCTGCGCTTGTGCACCCGAAGACCGCGCAGTAGGAAGGCCCGCGCCAGCTGGGCGGACTGCAGCACCTCCTTGGCTGGGGCTGACAGCCGGGCATCGGCCTGCGGGGTGGGGGAGACCCTTGGCTGGTGTCATTGATGATGAAGCTTACCTCATTAACCTGTGATGCTGCCGATCGAGCCCATAGCTAAACTGTTAAATCCTCAGCCAGTAAAATTACAGCCAACAGCCGGTAAAAGCTACAATCACAACCGGTGAAACCTACAATCCTAACTGGTGAAACCTACAATCACAACCGGTGAAACCTACAATCCTAACTGGTGAAACCTACAATCCTAACCGGTGAAACCTACAATTCTAACTGGTGAAACCTACAATCCTAACTGGTGAAACCTACAATCCTAACTGGTGAAGCCTACAATCACAACCGGTGAAACCTACAATCCTAACTGGTGAAACCTACAATCCTAACTGGTGAAACCTACAATCCTAACTGGTAAAACCTACAATCCTAACCGGTGAAACCTACAATCCCAACCGGTGAAACCTACAATCCCAACCGGTGAAACCTACAATCCTAACTGGTGAAACCTACAATCCCAACCGGTGAAACCTACAATCCCAACCGGTGAAACCTACAATCCCAACCGGTGAAACCTACAATCCTAACCAGTGAAACCTACAATCCCAACCGGTGAAATCTACAATCCTAACTGGTGAAACCTACAATCCCAACCGGTAAACCTACAGTCCTAACCGGTGAAACCTACAATCCCAACCGGTAAACCTACAATCCTAACCGGTGAAACCTACAATTCCAACCGGTAAACCTACAATCCTAACCGGTGAAACCTACAATCCTAACCGGTGAAACCTACAATCTTAACCGGTGAAACCTACAATCCTAACCGGTGAAACCTACAATTCCAACCGGTAAACCTACAATCCTAACCGGTGAAACCTACAATCCTAACCGGTGAAACCTACAATTCCAACCGGTGAAACCTACAATCTTAACCGGTGAAACCTACAATCCTAACCGGTGAAACCTACAATTCCAACCGGTAAACCTACAATCCTAACCGGTGAAACCTACAATCCTAACCGGTGAAACCTACAATTCCAACCGGTGAAACCTACAATCTTAACCGGTGAAACCTACAATCCTAACCGGTGAAACCTACAATTCCAACCGGTGAAACCTACAATCCTAACCGGTGAAACCTACAATCCTAACTGGTGAAACCTACAATCCTAACCGGTGAAACCTACAATTCCAACCGGTGAAACCACCTAATCAACAAAGCAAATGAAACTCACAGGCACCCCATCAGCGTCAGTCTCCATTCCCAAAGCCTGCTGTTCACTTTTCTCTTCATCTTTCAGCGACTTCTTTCTGCCCTCCTTCTGTCGCAGCCAGCGAGCCCGCGCCTCCAGCCGGTCGGTCCAGTGCCAGTCTGCAGCGGCCAGCCAGAGGTCCTCGCGGCCCGAGTGCACCTGCAGCATCCGAGCCAGAACTTTGCTGGCCATCTGCGGGTGTCCGATCTGCTCGCAGAATCTGGCGTGCGCGAGCCAGCAGTCCAGGCGCTCCTGGAATCTGTAGCAGGCCTGGCGGTGCAGCCGGTGCAGACGCTGCACTATGGAGGCTTCGATTCGATCCCGCTTGAAATAATAGCTGGCAGCGGCCCGCCTGTGCTTCAGGAGCAGCAGCAGCCCCACCTGGGTTTGGAGTGCGGGTGGAGGACAGTGAGTTGATTAGGGGGTGACTTTAGGGTTGATTAGGGGTGACTTTAGGGTTGATTAGGGGTGACTTTAGGGTTGATTAGGGGGTGACTTTAGAGTTGATTAGGGGGTGACTTTAGGGTTGATTAGGGGGTGACTTTAGGGTTGATTAGGGGGTGACTTTAGGGTTGATTAGGGGGTGACTTTAGGGTTGATTAGGGGGTGACTTTAGAGTTGATTAGGGGGTGACTTTAGGGTTGATTAAGGGGTGACTTTAGGGTTGATTAGGGGGTGACTTTAGAGTTGATTAGGGGGTGACTTTAGGGTTGATTAGGGGGTGACTTTAGGGTTGATTAGGGGGTGACTTTAGGGTTGATTAGGGGGTGACTTTAGAGTTGATTAGGGGGTGACTTTAGGGTTGATTAAGGGGTGACTTTAGGGTTGATTAGGGGGTGACTTTAGAGTTGATTAGGGGGTGACTTTAGGGTTGATTAGGGGGTGACTTTAGGGTTGATTAGGGGGTGACTTTAGGGTTGATTAGGGGGTGACTTTAGAGTTGATTAGGGGGTGACTTTAGGGTTGATTAGGGGGTGACTTTAGGGTTGATTAGGGGGTGACTTTAGGGTTGATTAGGGGGTGACTTTAGAGTTGATTAGGGGGTGACTTTAGGGTTGATTAAGGGGTGACTTTAGGGTTGATTAGGGGGTGACTTTAGAGTTGATTAGGGGGTGACTTTAGGGTTGATTAGGGGGTGACTTTAGGGTTGATTAGGGGGTGACTTTAGGGTTGATTAGGGGGTGACTTTAGAGTTGATTAGGGGGTGACTTTAGGGTTGATTAGGGGGTGACTTTAGGGTTGATTAGGGGGTGACTTTAGGGTTGATTAGGGGGTGACTTTAGAGTTGATTAGGGGGTGACTTTAGGGTTGATTAGGGGGTGACTTTAGAGTTGATTAGGGGGTGACTTTAGGGTTGATTAAGGGGTGACTTTAGGGTTGATTAGGGGGTGACTTTAGAGTTGATTAGGGGGTGACTTTAGGGTTGATTAGGGGGTGACTTTAGGGTTGATTAGGGGGTGACTTTAGAGTTGATTAGGGGGTGACTTTAGAGTTGATTATGGGGTGACTTTAGGGTTGATTAGGGGGTGACTTTAGGGTTGATTAGGGGGTGACTTTAGAGTTGATTAGGGGGTGACTTTAGGGTTGATTAGGGGGTGACTTTAGGGTTGATTAGGGGGTGACTTTAGGGTTGATTAGGGGGTGACTTTAGGGTTGATTAGGGGGTGACTTTAGGGTTGATTATGGGGTGACTTTAGGGTTGATTAGGGGGTGACTTTAGGGTGGATTAGGGGGTGACTTAAGGTGGATTAAGGGGTGACTTCAGGGTGGATTAGGGGGTGACTTCTGGGTGGATTAAGGGGTGACTTTGGGGTGGATTAGGGGGTGACTTTGGGGTGAATTAGGGGGTGACTTTGGGGTGGATTAGGGGGTGACTTTGGGTGGATTAGTGGGTGACTTAGTGGATTAGGGTGTGACTAAAGGGTGGATTAAGGGGTGACTTCAGGGTGGATTAGGGGGTGACTTCTGGGTGGATTAGGGGTAGCCTTCCCCAAGGCTACAAGCCTTCAGGGTGATTAGGGGGTGACTTCTGAGTAAACTAGTATGTGACTTTAGGGTGGATTAAGGGGGGCTTACTTAAACGTGGATTAGGTGACTCAAGGGCGGATTAGGATCGCGTTATCAAGATTCACATTCCTAGAAATCAGGGAAATACTGATGCGCCAACCTCGTGCTGAGCATAGGCCTGATAATCCCGCAGTCGCTTCTCCCTTTTTTGCAGCCGGTATTCGAACCCGCGCCGCTTTCGCAGCAGCTGAGCAGCTTCATCTGGGTTCAGCAGGCCGGATATGGTCAGCTGCTGCAGTTCCGGCAGCTGCTGTTCGAGCTGCTCTTCAGCATACTCAGCCATTAGCCAGCGGTTTCCAGTTGGTCTGCAATGGGTATTGATTGATGGCAGCACTTGAGTAAAATTTGCTAAAAAACACTAAACAAAAGCTTTGCTAAATAAACCAGTGTTTCAATGATCTAGCATAAACTAGCTTTAATATATTCTGCTATAGTTCATTATTTAACATTAGCAACAGCTTATTAAGATTTTGACAAGGCTACAAGTGAACAGTTTCATAGGCTAGAGCAAACTTTGAATGAAAAATTAAAATTAAAAAAATTAAAAAAATACTTTCTAAATCAGTTTTATTGTTAATGACTAAAGTGAATGGTTGAAACTTGGTTAACTTAACTAATATTTTTATCAATGTCAATTATGCAACAAAACAAATGTTATTAGCAATCTGGCTTATTTAAAGTTGTCTCTTCTTTGCTTAAATTATCTCTCATTTGTACAAATTGTCATTTTTACCTTTTATCTTGCTAGTCTCAACTCTGTTTTTCTTTCTTCTCATTTTTTATTCCTTTCTTTCCTACTTATTGCACTACTTTCTATAGTGTGCTAATGCAAATTTGTTAAATTGAAACACTACTATTTATGGCATATGCATTATTTAAAATTAAATATTTTTAACAATATGGCTATATTCATTTCTGTTTGCACTTGCCTATGGTAGCTAGCTGCTCTTATAGCTACACCTACAGAAATATGGTAGTTGCTGTCACATTCCATAGATCCCTAAATTCCCATAGCCATAGTTATTAATTTTTTTAAAAATGAAAAATTATTATAAACAAGTAGAGTTTAGTAAGAAACAAGTACAGTTTACAAAGACACTTTAGTAAACTGTACTACCAACTTAGAAACTCATAGAATATACCTAATAAAGTACAATAAAACACTAGCAAACTCTAATTTTTATTAATGTGAAAAGTACAACATTAGTACTTTTAGTAGCAATTAAGTATTGTTGCTTTGTAAAAAGACAAAATATAATCTTACAAAGGCAATCAAGTGTTTCTTTTATTTTCTAACTTAATTTGCAGTTGTTTAAGCACTAGGTTATCTTCTTGATTCAAATATTTTGTTTTCTAGACATTTTGTTAAAACTATAGCTATGGCTATAGGAATTATAGGAATATGGTAATATTGGGATCTCTATGGCTACAGCTACAGTACATGGACTCCCCTTACAGCAGAACACTAGATTATAGTGACAATTCAATCTTTTCTTATATCAACTTTAAAGTCTTAAAAATAGACAATTCAAACAAAATTATGAACAAAAATGTAAAAACTCAAGGATATGACTTATATAGCAATTCTAGGACTATAGTACAAGCTAGGCTAGGCCTAGCAAAATTTTGAAGTGGTAGCTAAGAAATAGGTTATTAGTTCTTATTGTGGTAGTTGGGTACCACCGATTGATTATTGGCTCATATGGTTTCTTAATAACATTACAGTTTCTGGACAATAAAATTATGTGTACCCTATTCTGGTCCCCGTTAGTCCACTCCCTGGCGCAAGTCATGACGTATTTCTGCCCTCTTTCTGTTCCCCTTGCCCCATTTTCTGGCTCTATATGACCAAATTGTGTTTTCCTTTTGTTTTACTATGTATTTCTGCGGTAATTTTGTTGAATCCCCTTTTTGGCCTTTTGAGTTTCGCCCTTCCCAGTTTCTGGGCCTTGCAAGCCTTTTTGTGACCTGTTTCCTGGGTATTTATTCCCGCCCCTTGTGCCTGTCCTCCCCTCAATCTCCTTTCTCCCTCTCTCTTGCTTTTTTCCCCTTTCTTCTACTCTTTCCGACACGCCCCTTAACTTAATAATGTTTAGTTAACGTAGTCTATTACTTGAAGGAAAGAAAACCTAACTTAGTTTTATTTAAGTAAGCCTGCACCGCGGCACCCCTGATTCATCTGTCGTCGGTGGTCTCTTATTTTACACGCGTGAGGCCTAGTTTAATATTTTCAGTTTTTTTATACTAACTCGATAAGCAATAAACTCGCATTAATTTGCTGCAAACCATTTTCGATAAAAGCCATAGCTTAACTTAAGTCATTTGCCCATGGGGCGTAAAATAACCCAGTCTCACCTCAAAGCAAGCTCTGAGACTTTTTCAACATTCCGTAATACGCAAATTACGGTGGTGGCAGCGCTACTCTACTGTTAGTAACACAACAAGAATACGAGACTCATTCAATCTACGGTGTCTGAGGACCCGCCATCTGAACGCTCGCGCCAAATGAAGGCCGCTCGCCTACGACCAAAACTACCCTCCCCCCGGGATTGAGGACCCCGGCAGACGGAGTATCTACGAGTTGTTTTCATTGGGATCCATTCACGCAAACTTTCCGGGTTTAATTCGTGCGAAATAACGACGGCGCCCAATCGAAGGCCCGAGCCGCTCAAGTTCGACATTAGATCAAGTGAACACCGGACAATCCCGACCACCCCCAAGTCTAAATCGCCCCCACCTCATTGGTGTCAGCTAAGTGGGATATCGAAATGCCACAATCCATTCGACGAGTCATTCAGAAACTACGCTATGGCTTCAACTACTACTAATTCAACGGCTGCGGACGCGACAGCCGACGCCGCAGGCCCTGACAATTCAGCAATGAGACCGACCTACGACGAGATGATTCAGGCGGTGACTGACGAGGTGCGACGGCGCTTGGAGCAGACCAGCCTGGGCCAGCCGCAGCACCACCACCACGTGTATCAGCAGCCCCAGCAGCAGGATCGAGCTCCAGCGCCAAAACCAGTTAAGATTCAGCAGTATACTCAAAACCAGGAATTCGACGTCTGGATCCAGGCTCTCGAGGAGCGTTGTGAGCTCAACGGGATCACAGACGATAGACGAAAGAAGGCAGAGGTCCTTGTGAATTTGGACATCGCCACAACCTATCCCGCAGTTGTCAGGATGGAGTTGCCAGACAACCTAACGTTTGGCGAGTTTAAACAGCGCTTGTCCAAACGTTTTACGCATGTGGCTGACACGCTGGAGTACCGGGAGCAATTCCGATGCTGCTAGCAAGGCAAGACTGAGAGCGTAGATGACTACGGCGATCGATTAATTGCTCTGGCCAACAAAGCGTTCCTGCACTTTACTCCGGTGCAAAAGCAAGCTGAGCTGGTGGACCAGTTCACGGTTGGAGTGCGAATCGCCCAGTCGGCCTGAGAACAGTTAATCCTGGTGAGACCGCAGAATCTGACTGCTGCGAGAAGGGCCGTGCTACGCCTGGAGACAGCGGCTAGCCTGGCTCAGCGAGTAGCACCGCCGCCAGCAGCGAGACATGTACGGGTTCTTGAGGATGACGACAGTCAGACGCCCACTGCAGTGCAACACGACGCCAAGTCATCTCGGCCCAAGGAGAACTGGTTGCGGGAAGTGATGGAACAACAAACGGAAACTCTGCAAGAGCAGCGACAAATTCTGGAAACATTAAGCAACGAAATGCGAGAGTTCTACTCGCGGGGATCGCGCGACAACGACACCCCGGAGCCATGGGAACCAGCTTGCCATTAGCCGCGGGACTCGTGGGGCCAACGCTCCAGATGTTTGGTACCTCCGACTCCTCGCCGCAGCGCCGACGGAAGCGCCCAATTTACGACACCCGGCACACGCCATGTGTAGCATCAACTGTTCCATCGACTTCAGCAACCACGAGACGGCAGCAACCCGCCACCAAGGACACCACCAGCAGGAGGTCAACGTCAACAACATCAGCAGCCACAGCAGTCGCAGCAGCAGACAAGTTCGCGCCTGCCGCCCTATCAGCTGCGGCGGCAGAGCGCCATGTGCTACAGGTGCAATTGTGAGCATCGCGGCGAAGAGTGCCCGCATCGATGGTCGGCCAGCACCGTGCCCCAGCGAAACGGCAGCTCGGGAAACGGGACGGCTGGACGTGCCATCGGGGGCAGCGCCATCCAGCAGCCGAGCCAGCACTAAAGTCCCCGCCGAGGACTTTAGTCGCTCAGCAGGCCACTGCTGAGACCGCCTCTACACCTGTACAGAACTCTGCACCCAAGCGACCTTGAAGGGATCCATATCTGACTGGTAAGATTCAGGGCCGCTATTTTGCTTTTCTACTTGACACCGGCTCAAAGTGCGAAGTCTTAGGATTCAGCACCTGGCACCGTCTATGTACTGATGACCCAACCCTGCCAAATCGAGCCCTGCCAACAACGCATCGTGACCTACAATGGCGAACCAATCCAGATGGCAGGCCAACTAACTATGAAAGTTAAAATCGGAAGTTTTGAGCCGACAGTTAAGTTTCTGCTAGCAAAGGGATCACACGACAACATCCTAGGCTTCGAGTTTCTAGAGAAGTACAGCACCTCACTAGATCTCGCTGCCGGGATGCTGTTCTTCAAGGACGGCACTGCCGCACCGCTTTGCTACACGCGAACTGAAGCTACCCCATGCAGAATTTATACAGCCGAGAGCACTACTGTGCCACCATTATCTTCAGCCCGAATCAAAATCAAATTAGCAAAAGGACGCGAAGAAAACCAAGGGACACCAGCTATGATCGAGCCGCTGAAACTGGCTCGGCGCAAAGACGATGTGCAGCATCTGGACGCCGCACCTGCCCTGATATCAATGGCGAATGGAGAAGGCGCAATTGAGATGATCAATCAAGGCACTACGGCCATCAAAGTGCGAGCGAACGCCCTAGTCGGGATTGCGAGACCAATCAGACTGCCCGAGTTTCATTTCTTTCCACTGCCGAAGCCAGAAGACTCTGTAAACCAAATCCAAGATGAAGATCCTGATGCTTGGATCAAGGAGATCGACATCGGCAAGGATTTGACCAGTGACCAGCGCGCTCAAGTCATTGAGCTGCTAATGAAGTACAAGAACATCTTTTCCCAGGGGCCACACAATCTCGGCCGAACTCACCTGGTCACCCATAACATCGTACTAAAGGACAAGGATCCGGTACACCTGCCGACGCAAAGGATTCCGCCACATCTGTTACTGAAGGTGGATCAGCTGCTAGACGATCTTCTTGCCAAAGGTGTGATCAGACCAAGCTTTTCCAGCTACAACACCCCGCTGGTGATCATCCCGAAGAAGGACGGCAGCCTGAGGATTGTACAAGACTTTCGGAGTTTGAATCAGAAATGTGAGTACTTTCTATACCCGATTCCTAATATTCAAGAAGCATTTGCCAGCCTTGAAGGAAGCCAGCTGTTTAGTACATTCGATTTAAATAGCGGCTACTATCAGATTCCTCTGCGTCCAGAAGATCAAGATCTGACTGCATTCGCTACGCTGCACCGCGGACAATTCGCCTATAATGTTATTCCTATGGGACTCAGCTCAGCTCCAGCCAGCTTCATGAGACTTATGAATGCTGTGCTCAACGGGATAGCCTACAAAAGTGCAATTGCCTATTTAGATGATGTCATTGTCTACTCCAAGAAGTTCAACGACTCTTCAACATATGGAAGAAGTTTTCAAACGAGTGCAAGACGCCAACTTAAAGTTCAAAGGCAAGAAGTGCCATTTATTTTGGGAAAGTCTAAATTATTTGGGACACCTAGTAACTAAGGACGGCATCAAGACCGATCCGGCGAAAATTGAAGCAATCCAAACCTGGCCAAGACCAAGAACAGCCCGGCAACTTAAAAGCTTTGTCTGCACGTGCGCTTATTATGCTAAATTTGTACCCGGCTACGCAGAACTTGCAGCTCCGCTCCATGATTTGATCAAAGAAAAGAAAATTCGGAATTTCAATTGTCTATGGGGAAAAGCCCAGCAAGACGCGTTCAACCAGCTCAAGGCAGCTATGACTTCGACATCAGTGCTCGCGTATCCGCAGTTCAGCGAGGATTCTGAAGTAATGTTTATCTTGAACACGGATGCTTCTGCGACCAGGATCGGAGCCTGCCTGAGCCAACGCCAAGCTGATGGAATCGAGCGCCCAATTTCTCCCGGCGACTCAAGCCAGCCAAAGCCCACTATCCGATTACGAAGCAGGAACTATTGGCAGTCGTAGACGGAATGCGACACTTCCGCTTCTACCTGCTAGCCAAAAAGTTCATCTGCGGAACCGACCATGCCGCACTAACCTGGATCCTGAGACAAACTCAACAGGTTGGAATTTTTGGAAGATGGCTACAACACCTAAGCGAATTCGAGTTCGAGATCCAGCACCAAAAGTCGAGTCAGCATCAGAATGCCGATGGCCTCTCGAGACGGCCTGAGGACGACGCTGAATGCATGGAGGAGGCTCAGCCCGAGGCAGCTGCAGTCGAGGACCAAAGTAAGCAGCCAGCCGCGATAACTGGCGCAGCGGCGCCAAAGGTCCACGACAGCAGCCACCCTAGTCCTCCACCGAGCAAGAAGCGACCGACCCGCCGTCACCGACGAAAGCCGCCGACGAAATCAACTGAGTCCAACGGCGAGACTACGCCGCCCGCAACACCGACAGCTGAAAGCAAGCCGCTGACAGAGCTGCATCCGCCGGCGACGAAGTCGAGGCCATCTGCCAGTCGTTACCGGGACTCACAGAGGTCGCCCACCAGCTTTAGCAGTTTGACATGTTGCCCCATTAGGAGCCACCGACTACTAGCTGAAGGTGACGAGGACAGCGACCACAGTGCAGCCAGAGATGACCACTGCCAACCCGCTCGCTGCCCTAAGTTCAAGAAGGTAAGATTCAGCAGCAACGCCGACAGCTCCGCTGACTCATCATTATCTGCTGACGATTCAAATTCCAACGACAGTGACGCCGAAGCCACCGACACGGATCGGCCTTTAAAGACAGCAATGGCCCGGTCACCGGTCCAAGTAGCGACCATGCGTAGGGAGCTCCTGACCCCGAACCATGCCGCCACAGCCGATGCCGCGCCAGCAAATCCTACAGACAGACGCCGTACTCTGAATCTAACAGATCACATCCCGAGGCCAGTCACTCGCGAGGAGCTCCAGACCCATCAGCGTGCTGACTCCGCCATTGCCATGGTGATCAATCTATTGGAAACCCGACAACCAAAACCGCCGATGAACCAATGTCTGAACATGACGAGAAATGAACGGAACCTGTTAGCATTTTACGAACAATTAGAAGTCCAAGACGATGGACTATTAGTTATACATCTCGACGATGTCGGAGAAGAGGACGAAGCGCGAATCATCCTGCCGAAGAGTCTTGATGCCACCGTGTTCGCTGACCTGCATGGTTCGCCCTACTGCGGACACATGGGCCGAGACCTTACCATCGCTAAGGTGCGCGAGCGTTTCTGGCGACCTGCCCTGGCCAAGGCAGTGTCCGACTATGTCGCTTCCTGCCAGACCTGCACTTTAAGCAAAGGACGGCGGAGAATTCCGGCGCATGTACAGTCATTCCCGGTCTGCAAAATCTATAGGTGATGCGCTATTGACATCTTGGGCCCCACTGGAGATCCGACAGATCGAGGCAATAAGTACATCCTCACCTACGTCGACACGACGTCGAAGTACCCATTCGCTTTCGCCATGAAGAACCAGCGCGCTAAGACAATAATCACGCTCCTGCAAGAGCAAGTCTTTCCAATCACCGGAATTCCCGCTTGGATTCACTCGGATCAAGGCAAGCAATTTACAGGGCATGAGTTCCGACACTTCTGCGAAGTCTACGGTATCAGGCAGACAACGACGCCACCATACTGGCCCTGGGCAAACGGACAAGCCGAATTGTGCAATAAGAATATTAAGAAAGTGCTCACCTGTCTCCTTGAAGACCACCAACAGTGGGACAAAATGTTGCCAGCTGCTTTGACTGCACTAAGATCCGCCGTCAATCGTACCACCGGGTTCTTGCTGCACTATGTAGTCTACGGAGTGCCTTATCGATACCCTATCGACAACACCCTAGACCGCCTAGACGTATCAGCTGACCTCCCAGAGTACATCGCTAAACATCAGCACAGACTGGCCGAGACTGAGCGCATTGTTCGCCAGCGACTGAGAGCAGAGATCCAACGCCAAGAAGAGTTGTACTATGAAAACCGGCCGAAGCCAGTAGAACTGCAGCCCGGAGATTTGGTCTGCCTGGCCAACCCGAAGCTCGAGTTGGGAGAGCTGCCAAAATTCCACTGGCCGTATAAGATCGTTAAGAAAGTCGGCAAAGTCGCTTATTGGATTAAACCTGCCACAGCACGATGAGGACGCCCAGCCGAAGTACTTGTACACTGGAACAATATTATCAAAGTGCCGCAATCAATGGCTGAACGACCACAGGAGCCGCCGCAACCAACTGAGCGGCCGATGTTGCCCTGCAAGTCGAGCGAGAAAAGCGAAACGGATTCAATTAATCAGTCCGCACTAGAGCCGCAGGCCGCAGCTCAGCCTGATCTTCAAGGCAGCCAATTATTCGAACCTAGCCTGCGCCATCCTGAAGTGCTAGAAGAAGACGACCCGGACCTGCCAGACATTGGAATGGAGGTTGAAATTCAAGGTAATTAACTGCGAAATTTATATATGTGCGCTTTCTGCGAATTTTACTTGCGCACTACTGCCAGTAGCCACGTTTGCGAATTTGTTTATTTCCCTGCCACTGTAAAACCTTCTCTGCACCCGCTAATGTGCTGAAGGTTAGTGTTTTTCTAATTTGACCTTATGCCTGAGGGATAAAGGCAGCTTTTCTTTGTAATTTTACCTTATGCCTGAGGGATAAAGGCAGCTTTTCTCTGTAATTTTACCTTATGCCTGAGGGATAAAGGCAGCTTTTCTCTGTAATTTTACCTTATGCCTGAGGGATAAAGGCAGTTTCTCTGTAATTTTACCTTATGCCTGAAGGATAAAGGCAGTTTATCTAATTTGTCCTTAAGCTTTCCGGTTAAAAGCAGCATCTATCTATTTCTACGTGCTCATGCTTATGCGATGCGTTACAATAAGCTGCACCCTCGCGTTTCCTATTTAGCCTTAGGCTTTCTGGTAAAAGCCTGCACAAGTGCGTTATTTATCCCCATGCGATACAATATTTCGGCGTGAATTTTCCCGTTTGATCTGCGAAATTTTGCTGTAATTTTCTGTTCATGCCCAAAGTGCTGAAAGTGGTATGAGCATGCTCATTTCTGTAATATATATTCGCATGCTAAATTTTCATTATTTTGTAAACCTTCTCAGCTCCTTGATTAAAGCTGAAGGTAATTTTGTTCAACCCGCCATTTTGACTGCCCTGCCGCACCCGGGTCAGGCCAACTTGTTTGAGGCTCTGTTCCTAGTGGGGGCATCTAAGGTGACTCGAGGCTCCAGATCTCTGTTCAGATCGAGCCGAGCTTGGGAAAATTCTCCCAGTGTCTTTTTCCTTTTGTTTGTATAGCTTCTCATGGAGATCTACCTACTATTTTGGTTAAACTATTATTCAGCTACTTTCCTATTATTAAAGCTAGTTAGGAACCTCAGTTTGTTACTAATGGTCAGTCAGTTGTCTAAATTTCTAACTTGTATTTGCAAACTCTGATGCGCCGCCCCTGTGCTACCCCCCCCATTCGTGTGAGCCCATTTGGGGCCTTCTCATTTTCAATTCCTCTGGCATCCAGCCTAAACCCTAAACAGGCGGCACCGCAACCCCTCTCTAGAAGTTTATCATTTTATTGCCCCTTAATTTCTCTCCCCCCCCCAATCTCCAAGCCACTTGGCAATGCGCGGTGGAAGGTGTGTGTGTATTTTTTCATTGACCGTTTTCTGGCCACCTTTGTTCATTATCTGGCCTAACCATAGAAGTATATAAGCAATAAAATTATCTCTGCGCTAAATTTCTCCGAATTGGACTTGACTAGCAAATCATCAGGCCATTGGTCTCCTATTAAGAAAATTTATCGCCAGCTCAAGTCGCCACTTTAATTGACTACGGACTAATCACCTAGAGCAACTGCCAACAACAAGTCAAGCCGAGATGTTTAATGAGCACCAGCCACCAGCAGTGAATAACGGCTCCGCCCAAGTCAACCTCGAGGCTCTGGCAGCTCCGACCGCCGCCTATTGGCTCCGCCCCGGCGAGGCCGAGACGCTCCGGGCCTACGTGGCCACTGCCACTGGGACCGCCCCGGCGAGGACCCGGCTCAAAGACGAGCTTGAGAATGAATTACATCAGGTGGCCCGGCGGGGGAGACTAAGAATTGACCGGCCCTGGCGCCTGTTATGCCGAATGATGGAGCTGGAGAACGTCCGAGACATTCTGGAGAAGATTCTCCGGAAGGCTGAAGACTGTCTACAATAGCGACGAGGCCACCCCCGCCCGGCGATGGCTCTTTTTGTTGCCATCGCCTTCTGGGAGGCTGGCCTCCTGAGTGGCGGGTGGACACCTCGGCTCCGCGCCTTCTGGGACGCAGCAGTCGAGAAGCGTCCCGAGAGACTACACTACTAGGACGGCCGGATCTATGTCATCAATCAGGACTACGACAACAGTGAGAGCGGGGACAGCAGCGAAGAACAGCCGAACGTGGCCAGCGGCCATGGGGACTTGTCTGGCGCCAGACGCAGCGCCACCCACGGCGCGGCCCGCGGCGTAGCCCGCAGTACTCGCCAAGCCAACCAAGGCGGCCGGGCCACCACCAACCGCAGCCGACACCCGTAGCGCGGGAGCGCTTCGGTTTCGTCCAGTCGCCCATGGCCTGCCGGCGCATGTGGTAGTTGGGTACCACCAATTTATTATTGGCTCATATGGTTTCTTAATAACATTACAGTTTCTGGACAATAAAATTATGTGTACCCTATTCTGGTCCCCGTTAGTCCACTCCCTGGCGCAAGTCATGACGTATTTCTGCCCTCTTTCTGTTCCCCTTGCCCCATTTTCTGGCTCTATATGACCAAATTGTGTTTTCCTTTTGTTTTACTATGTATTTCTGCGGTAATTTTGTTGAATCCCCTTTTTGGCCTTTTGAGTTTCGCCCTTCCCTAGTTTCTGGGCCTCGCAAGCCTTTTTGTGACCTGTTTCCTGGGTATTTATTCCCGCCCCTTGCGCCTGTCCTCCCCTCAATCTCCTTTCTCCCTCTCTCTTGCTTTTTCCCCTTTCTTCTACTCTTTCCGACATGCCCCTTAACTTAATAATGTTTAGTTAACGTAGTCTATTACTTGAAGGAAAGAAAACCTAACTTAGTTTTATTTAAGTAAGCCTGCACCGCGGCACCCCTGATTCATCTGTCGTCGGTGGTCTCTTATTTTACACGCGTGAGGCCTAGTTTAATATTTTCAGTTTTTTTATACTAACTCGATAAGCAATAAACTCGCATTAATTTGCTGCAAACTGTTTTCAATAAAAGCCATAGCTTAACTTAAGTCATTTGCCCATGGGGCGTAAAATAACCCAGTCTCACCTCGAAGCAAGCTCTGAGACTTTTTCAACATTCCGTAATACGCAAATTACGGTGGTGGCAGCACTACTCTACTGTTAGTAACACAACAAGAATACGAGACTCATTCAATCTACGGTGTCTGAGGACCCGCCATCTGAACGCTCGCGCCAAACAAAGGCCGCTCGCCTACGACCAAAACTACCCTCCCCCTAGGATTGAGGACCCCGGCAGACGGAGTATCTACGAGTTGTTTTCATCGGGATCCGTTCACGCAAACTTTCCGGATTTAATTCGTGCGAAATAATGATGGCGCCCAATCAAAGGCCCGAGCCGCTCAAATTCGACATTAGATCAAGTGAACACCAGACAATCCCGACCACCCCCAAGTCTAAATCGCCCCCACCTCATTATATTGTGTAAAATTATTATAGGCCTGGTAAATGACAACATTAGATTTAGGCATAGGAGTCAATAAATTATAAAAGGTATGCATAAAGCTTATCTAGACTATGCTTTATCTTCTTTAGGGTATAAACTATAGTCTGCTAAGCAACACTTAAAAAATGCATAGGGGGCCTATTTATGATTTTTGATGTAGCCAAAATGAGAAAACAAAAAGCAATGAGACTAAAGCCTAGTAGAAAAATGTGATGCTACCTGAGTGCCTTCTATTGCTTTACTCTACTGCTATAAGTCCATGGTCAACTGTCAAGTTCTTACTATATTTTTGTTTATAACTTATAACTTTAGGCCTAGTTTTAACTATTGTCTTTTATTAAATTTATTTAATATGCCTATCTTATTAAAGATAGGCCTATTAATAACTTTTAGTATTAAAGCCAAGCCAATATAGAGAAAAATTTTTACAATTAAAAATAATACTACTTTTTTAATAAAACTGTAGCCCTCATAGCCATAATTCCCTAGCCTAGGCTAAGCTAGGCCTAATTGAAGGCTTATAAAAATTCTCTAAGGTCCCCAAGGCAAGGGGTATCCTTGGGATTAGGAATAGATTTTTAAGGTTTAAAACTTAAAGATTAGACCCTAAGGAGTTTGTAGACTTGCAATCATGCAATGTTGCAATACTTTGCTGAAACTTCACACAGGCGTTTGCAACTTAAGTAAGTCTAATTGCAATTCCTTAAACAATTACAAGAAATGGCAATCCTACACTTCCGTTCGGTAAATTATTTTGACACTGAATTTTGAACAGGCGTGTTAAATAACAATGTAACCAAACAAAACTGAAACAGTGGAACATGGTAGCAGTCTGTTAGAGTGCATAGTCACTTAGAGTGTGTCTGCAGGTCATTAAGGTGTCTATAATGGATAGTAATGTCCAATCCAGTACAGGATAGCCCCAAATGGACATTGGGGATATAGACAATGCCAGAGGAATTCCTCAATGTGTGCATTGAAGAGAGCATCGCTCGTGCTATGCATGTTGCAGATCTTGCACTTTGCGTGGGCCTATGTGCCCTCCACGGTGTTGGTGTGGACTATTGGGTCTGCTGGATCTACGAAGTGCAGCCGATGGGAAATGAGAAATTGAAGCTCAAAAAACAAGCAGCTCACAAGCAACAGCTCCCTTAAACTGACACCCCCTTAAACTCTGTTCGCTCAAACTTTTGGCCATAGACACATTGCCAATTGACGTCATTTGACTCGGTGGTACGAATTCAAATGTTAAAATAATTTACCGAACGGAAGTGTAGGATTGCCCTAGACTATATGTGAGAGATCAAGTAGATGAGGGGAGAAGAGAAGAGAGATGAGATGAGAGGCGCAAGAACCGAGAGGAGAGCTGAGAAGAGAAAAATCTTGAACAGGGCCAACAGGCTAGATTATGTATGGCTGTATGCTACTGACTAGGCCTACTGCAATAGCAGTAGCAGTATGGGAAAGTTTCAATCAAAGGACCCGACCCGAGTGGCAGATGGCCCGGGAGCCAGAGCTTGCCAACCCCTAAAGTGTATAACAGTGTCTTCAGTTATTCTTATTCAGCTATCATTGATTCATTACTTAGTAAATAATTTAATTAGTAATAGTAATTATTTTGTTTGCGAGAAATTCGTTTGAGTTTATTTCCGTCGACTCGTGTTTAGCGTTTCTGGGAAAGAGCTCTTTTTTTGCTATTTGAAATTACTATATTATCACTATAACAAAATGCACATAGGGCTAATGTTTAGGGAAGGAACCAAATGCTCAAATGACCTTGGGATTACCTCTATCGAAGTTTAACTTCCTGGTTTCTTATCAGAATCAGAAACAAGTAAATAAATTAATTCGAATCCACTAACTCTTTGGATTTGTAAGCAGCAAAAAAGCTTCGGATCGGAACCTAGCTATAAAAATTGGAACAAGCAAAATGAACTGTTCTGGATGTATTTTTAGTTTTGAATTGTCCTTAAAGTTACGAACAATTTTGACGCAAATGAAGCACAGTATGTACTCCTTCTTTCGATCTTCCTCCTAGCTGAGAGCTAAGTGTAGCATATCTTGACCTGAGATCACTTATTATTTAATTTATAAGTAATACTTTATTGCTCACAGTAACTGTGATATTAACACCAATATCCCAGTTAATGTGTGCCAGTTTGAGTGCTTAGAGGCGGGACCCGCCATACCTCGCACTATATTTCATGCTTGCACATATGTATCTATAGATATTTTTACGAAAAAAATAATGTAGCTTAAACGCTTATGCAGCTCTTCTGAACCAAGTGCTGAGCTCATGAAAAAGTAGCGCATTTTGAAGCATTAAAATCAATACAATGCCTCGATGCTTGCAGTTATGCATCACAAAATTCTAAAAGCAAGCGGCGCGGCTTTCTCTGCCAAAAAACTGCCTTTGAAAAACAACAATTCGATCCTTAGCTATTCACACTAAAAGGCATTTAAAGGCGATGAAAAAAGAGAGTTGCCTGCCAAATAATCTAGCTGACTCGCTATGCCAGCTCGATAACTATCGGGCTCCGAGCATTATGTCTGCTCTCTGCAGAATTTTCATAATTGTTCCTATCTTGAGCTGCCTAGTCGGCGTCTCTCACTGCCGGCAGTTCCACGCCTCAGACATGGGTTGTTTCTTCGACTTCAACAACAGCGTCAGAGACTTCAGCGGACCGAATTTCCTGGGCCTGACGCGCGTTGGTGCCTTTAGAGTAGAGCAGTTTGAATTCAATTCAGATGCAGGTATGGTTTACAGCAAAAATATGAGTCAGGAGTTCTGCGGCAGCATCTGTGCCCTGGGAGGCTTCAAATTCATGGCTCTGCAGGCTGAGACATGGTGCTTCTGCGATGAGTCCTACGGGTCGCTGGGCAAAGCGCCTGAGAGCGAATGCAGGTCACCCTGCGCTGCCAATTCCACCCAGAATTGCGGCGGAATTTACAGAAATCGCGTGTTCCTTCTGACCTACGGCGGTGGAGAGCTGCACAATGTCGATTACAGTACCTGCAGAAGTAGGTGATTCTTTGGGGAATTATTAGGAGGGAAAACGTCAACATCTAATTTAAAATTGTATTCGTTCATTGCAGACCAGAACTTTTTCGTCCTCGGAAATCGGACCTTCGTTGAGATCAGCGCCCAGAATGTGCCTGCCTTCAGGACTTTCGCCGCTCCTTCGCTACCCGACTGCGTGCTGCTGTGTCACTCCGGTTGCCAGGCGGTGATATTCAGCCAGCAGCAGCTCCTGTGCCACCTGCTGGACTATGCTGTCGTCCCGGCCGCTCTCAGCAGTGCCAGCAGCGGCGACTTCTTTGTCCGTGGCTGAGTGGAAAACTTCTAAAGATCCGATAAGTCTGAAATCAACTCACGACTTTTTATTAACAAGTTTAATAAGAAACAATAATGCCAAATTCATTGCTACCCAGACACTTTTCCTATAGGAGCCATTCCTTCCGTTTATGACTTCTGTAACTACCTGACAGAACAACTTTCTTTAGATAAAAGTAAGGTCGCAAGCTAAATTGAAGCATTAAATAAATTTTTCAGCAGTGAAATGCTTGGCCAACTGTATGCTTCATTCTGAAAAGTGTTCTTTGACGTAATTTTTGTCAGTAGTCATTCCAAATTTATTACGCTCACGTATGTGCAAACATTGATGTCTCTCGGTTATCCACGGAAGTTTTATTTTAATGAGTTAGTATTGGAACGATCGTTATGAATGATTTACTAATATCAAGTAGTGACAACAACAACAACAACAATAACAACAACAACAAAATACGCTGTCAGGATGGCAAAAGTCAGCGTCACAGGGCGCGCTTCATGGCTTGGGCGCGAACAAAGGCCGCGCCACCGGCAGTGTCCGGGGCGCCAGCGTCAGCCAGCAGACAGTCGACATAACGCCGAGTTCGCGCTTGACCTCGCCGGTAGGGTGCCTGCAGCGTGAGCAGCAGCACCTCCTGTACCGGCTGTGGGCAGTACGACTCGGCGCGGATGAGATGGCCTGCGAGCTGGAGTCGCCGACGGCGCAGTAGATCAGTTTTATTAATTAAGTTATTGCTACTTATAAGTGATAACAGAATATGGAAAGCGAATTTTTTATAATACACGAGTGTGCAAAACATTCGTGCACACTGACTTATATTGAATGTCGTATAACTTCGAAAGGTGTCTTCTCCAAAGTTTTAGGTTCAAGCTCAGTGGTTGAGACCATGCAGCTGACGAAGGAAGGGTAAAATACACGGAAACCTTAAGTTTTATTAATTAAGTTATTGCTACTTATAAGTAGTCCTACTACTTAGAAGTCGTCACAAAAAGCAAAAAAAACAATTTATGAACAGCATACGCCAGCATATTATATGTTAGTTTTTTATTACGATCAGTATAAGCAGAAATACAACATTATTCCTTTTGTTCAGATTGTGCTCAATTACCATGCTTATGAAGTGCGTGCAATTAATAGGTACTTTTAAAGCCATCTTTCTTACTGGAGATATTCTTAGGTTAATGTCACATTTATGTCTTGACAAACTGAAGATGCCACAGGCTTGGTACATTATCATGTGTAATCATCATTTTAACAACAATGAAGCCACTGCTTTACAGGTGGCGGGCTTATAATTAAAGTGCAGACTCCGAAAACCTCGATCCGCCATAAACAATTACTAAACAGAGGTGCATTTGGTAAAGAGAAAAGTATACTACATAAAAAACTAATTTTGTAATTAATTCGATTAGCAAGCGTTAGAACGTTAGTCGCTAATACTCTACTTCATACGCCTATTCGCGGGTTAAAGCAGACGTCAGCGATGCAGTTCGATGTTGCCGGCGTCCATCAAATCGTAGGAAAATTGCAAATGGGTATTTTTACACAACACTGAAATTGTGATCCGGCACGTGAAAATGTGAAAATACCCATTTTCCAGCGACTTCCATCAGCGTGGGGGTAGGTCGCGCGGGATGCTGGTCGCTGCATTCAATAAGCTGTAGCAAAGATCGCTTAATTTCTATTAGTGCTTTTACAGGCTTCTTCACCCTGCCAATCTAATCGAGAAAGTTGGGATCAAGAGCCGACTGTGTGGACGGCTGCATTCCAACAGTAAAGCAACAGGTGAGCCAGATGAGCCACCCGCGGCTTCCAATGTGATTTGGCATCTAAAGTAGCCCTTTCATAACTTTTCCGTGTGGACTCTAGCGGAACGAAACTGAAGCAAGATCAACAGTCTATCTCAAAGTTTTTCGCTGTTATTATCAGGAAATTAAATTAGCAAATACGAGTATTGAGGCTCGACTCAAAGCGCCGTTCACTTTCTGGCCAGGCTGCCAGCTAAGCGAGCCACAATTGCGGCATCTCTGTACGCAATAACGCCCTGCATGTTGCACCACGCGTTAGAGCCTGACGCCTTGGCCTCCGGCTTGTGGTAGGTCACCTGCAGCTCAGACAGGTCGCCAGTCAGCTGGGGGGCAGCCAGCGCCGGGGCCTGCTTCACAACACCACCGCCCATAGCTCGGAGCACGGCGTGCGGCGCGCACGTGTCCCACCTGTAGGTGTTGTCCTTGGACAGCACGTAGGCTGAGCACAGGCCGTCGATGACACACAGAAGTTTGTAGCCGGCTCCCGGCGCCGTTCGAATATCGAAGCTCTCGCACAGGTAGGTGCCCAACTTCTTGCAGTCCGACATCGAAGTGAGAACTGTTGGCTTAGAAGCGTTGGCTGCGGCCGCAGTCGAGTTGTCGCCGTCGGCATTTGGAGCGGCGCCAGGCGTTTGCCAGATGCGCAGGTCGCCAAGGCACGCGCCCCAGACCATCCGGCCTGTCCAGCTGAAATGCAATTTATTTTATTGATAGCAGATGTACCAATAGCAGGCCTGTGAATAAATGTTCAGTCTACTTCTAGATCGGCAGCTTTAAAACCGATTCGTTTATTATTGACTGACTTCACTTTGAAAAAACCCCTTTTTTCTATGGAAGCCTAATTAACCGATTCAGTTTTCATCATCCATTAAGACAGCGGTTTTCATCGTGAAGGCAATAAAACTGCGTGCAGTTACTTCGAGAAGTTCTCGATGGCGACGATGGCCCGTTTGATGATGTTGTGCGCAATCTCGACTCGGCAATGGAACAGAGTCGAGGAGGCTGGTTTTCTTTACTCTCTGAGCATACCTAGCTTGCCGTGTATTTAGCCCCGAAGCAAGTATACCTCAGCGGTTATTATTGAATTTTTCGCTGTGCCTCCTGCCCCGAAAAATCGCATGCTTTCTGCCCTTGCAAGCAGCGAAAAAAGGTAGGTGAAGGATAAGGTGAGGTAGCGGCCGCCTTCGCTAACAAACCCTGACAAAATCTAATCAATCTTTCGCGCAGCCCTGTCCCTGCATGGTCACTCCCGACACGTCGGATGCTTTCAAAGAATGAAAAATTACCTCGGATCCTAATGCCTTTGAAGAGCTTGAAAAATGGGCATTGGCAATTCGCATCCTGCAGCTTTGAAACTAATTTTCCTGCTTGTAGCATCTTCTAGCACTGGGTTAGAAATCTTTGATTCTGTCAAACACACTTAACTAACCATCAAAGCAGACTGTTGGATGGCTAGTTAGCCAGATGATCTATTCAGATAGGCAGTACTTCAATGCCTGATGCTCCTGGCATCTCAGAAAATCACTCGCTTTGGTGCATAAAGGCTATTATATGGCGTGTATCGGAGAGCTGATAAAGCGGCTTCGATGGTAAAAAAATTAAAACCCGACCAATAGTCCGTATTTTAGTGTCTGGCTCCAGCTGGATAGTACTACATCAACTTTGCATACACACCAGTCAGCAGATAATAGTCAACTTTTAGTTGGCATGGCTGAGCTAAAAGTTAATGACCAAGCGCGTACAGAAGACGCCAGCTACATGTACATGTACTCACGCCTTGCCGTCCATTGTCCGGAAGAACGGCTGGTTGATGACGCCCATGATCGGCAGGCCGGTGGCTTTGTCGAACACGCCGATAAGCACGGTGACATTCGGTAGGCCGTTCTGACTGACCGTCTCCCCCGGCCGGAACTCGGGGTCCCTGCCACCGGAGATGTACTCGGCCGTGCCGTCTGGAAGAGAATTTTTAAAGAATATTGAGTCAAAACCGTACAGTAATCTGACGTCGATACGTCCGATAAGTCAACGGACGTTGTAGGAAGTCAGAATATTTGTATAAAAAAATCGTACAAAGCTGCTCGTCAGATCCGGCCTCAACTCACCAATGGGATCAATCCATAGGCCGATGGACTTTTTGTCCAGCTGCACCGAGTCCAGCTGATCAGCTTGTGCCGGCCTTGGCACCGTTACCTCCTCGTGAACGAGCCCGGTAAGAACAGTGGCTGCTCGATCATTGCCATCCAAGATTTTAGCTGGAAAAAATCATTAATAATTTTTATTCCAGGTGTTCAAATTGCATATGGTTACAGTGACGTTATAAAGTCATGGAGCTATGCGCTTATAATGATAAAATTTTTGAAGGGCTGAAGGGCTATGACGACTGCCTTTTGGCAACATCGTCATAGGACCACTTTTGAGTCAATTCTGCCGATTCTGCTAGCTCCTGGGCATCATACAAGTGGGTAGACGATCACATAGGGTGCACGGCAGCCCTGAATTTCCAATAGTTAGACATGTACACTGTCTGTGCCTTGGGGGTTAACCCTGATGGGTTTGAATCGAACGGCAACCCCTCGGCCAAAGGAATGTGACTTTGCACGGAATCAAACCTGGTGTCGTGGAGCGAGAGTCAGATCGTGTTTACCGCTAAGCTTCTTTGTTCCCTGGCTATCCATGTATGCTTTTTTATGCACCTCTGGCTGAACCGCTTGTTTCCGCGTTTCTTAATTACCGGATGTTTACTCTGTCGCCGAGGATAGCTTAAGATATAGAGCTCCAGTTATCTGCAAAATTCTGCTTCAGACCAGCAATGGTTTCTTACTGAGCACGGAGTGAGTCTTCTTGCGATTCTCCTTGATCTCCACGGTGACCGTGTCACCCACAGTGTTGGTGAATTTGTTGTTCTCTTCGCCCAGAACCCGCTTGCCGAGGCCGGGAAACTGCCGAAATTGTTTTACGGGAGCAAAATTCATTCGGGCGAAGTCTTGGCAGTTGCGTTTTTTAAGCAAGCCAGCGCCATAAAACCCTTTGTGACGTAAATAAGCAGTGTTGAATGTATTCGATCCTGATAAACTTATTATTAAGTTGATACTTAAAAAACCTGGGTCACTGGAGCCAGCTGTGCCCCACAAAATCCTGGTCTTCTACCGTTTCCATCGCAGCAAAACTGGGACAGAAAAGTTTTAGATTTTGCGTCGAAACTGACTTCTAAAAGACTTCACAACTCGTGACACCGATTGCAGACAATTTTACAGTATAATCATAAACTGATCTGCATGGATTTGGCTATTTTGGAGCTTATCTAGACAGGCAGTGAGTGCTGCACAGCGGTAGGTTCGCGTCCGTTTAATTTTATACGCTTGTGAAACACCTGCAATAGAAGAGTTTTCCCAAGTCATAATAATAATCATTCTGCAACTATTGGATCTTAGTGAGCGAGGCTACAGTCACTGCGTGTATTCAATCAAATAGAAACTCTCTTGAATCAATTTTCATACTCATCAGATTATATGCGTACACACGGCTGACCGAGAAAAAATTTGGCTAGCTAGTCGAAATTCTGGATGTCAGGAGAAAGTTCTGACGAAGCAAGAAGACGATGAGCGAACATGTACCTACGCTTTTATCATTAGAATGACTGCCTTTTTTAAATTGCGTATCTTCACCCGGAACCTCTCTTCCTTCGCTCTTTGCCCCTTCCTTTCTATAGCCAAAGCGATGCCTCTCATTTTCATCCCTGCTGCACTTTTTCAGCTCCCTAGAAGCCGCTAAGCCCCCGTCGCCATGCAGCCACCGGGTCAGGGTGTGTTGTGCAGAATCTTTTCCTGCAAAGGATTAGCGAGGCAAAGCTTCTGTACACTGTTGGCTTTCACAGCGAGAAAGAACTGTTTTAAACAAATACAGTCGATCTAATTCCGACAGAAGCTCCCCATCAAAAATACCTGCTGGCGTAGAACAAAGGAGAGGCAGGAGAAAAGCCCTCGGTAGGAAATGGCGCCCATTGTTCTGTCTCAGTCAGTTCAGTAAATTTTCACTCAGTTTCAAGCAATCTACTCACGTCAGGCTTTCAACTATACAGTTTGTTGTTGCCTTTGCTGGCTTAATCCTCTTGGGGGGCAGAAGAGAATGAGGAGCTTTTCCTCGCGGGTGATGGAGCACTGGCCCGAGACGGAGGTCCCAGAAGGGTTGCTGGCTTATTTCGATCTGGCCGTCTGACGCGGGATTTGTCTGTCCAACATTTGAGAAAAAGCTTTCGGCCAGAAAATTGCTTACGAGCTATTTTGGATTTTAGTCTTTATTTGTTCTCCCGTTCCACTTTCACTGAGCTTAGCTGAGCTTCCAAAGGCTTCGGTTTTTACAAGAGAAACTTTTTACCGCTGGAAGGATTTACTTATGCGGGATTTTGGCCAGAAATATGGAGTCTGGACCGGTCAGCCTTTGCTTTCGTGAGAAAGTCGAGCAGCCTCATGAATCCCCAGTGGTAATTAAAACCTAGGCCGTC
The DNA here is from genome assembly GCA_002269645.1 of Macrostomum lignano. Taxonomy (NCBI): domain Eukaryota; kingdom Metazoa; phylum Platyhelminthes; family Macrostomidae; genus Macrostomum; species Macrostomum lignano. The sequence goes on from NIVC01001159.1 coordinate 137,522, forward strand.
AAGTGATGATTGAATGGCATGCAGATTCAAAATCTAAACTGAATTGTTTTCCTGATTGAGTATTTTTCAGTGGCAAAATTGTTTTCAAGTTTCTGAAGAATTGACTGCAGTGACATGTTTAGCTCTTACCTTTTGCATCTATTTAACAAACTTGAGTTAAACTATTTAACATGTACATGTATTTTCTAAATTTTATTTGTTTTCTGAGTTTTAATTAGCCATGTAGGACGAATACACGGGCATGATTTTGGTTGCGAGAAGACGTAATGGTGAGGCACTGTGTGATCAAACTCATTGGCTGATTGAGCAGTTGTTACATAGTCTTATTTATCCATTGTTGGTGCATCGAAGTTCGAAAGTACGTCAAGAGAATGATAAAACTACGAGTACACAGTGCAACTAGTTCAACTGGCTCTTAGTGCCATAAAATCAATAAGCTTAGAGCAAAGTGTTTTTCCTTCTTAAAGAAGATGACGGCCTTTTATGTTGATTGGACGCCAAAGTCATTTTTAGGATCAGGTGAGTTCAGTGTTTAGGCCCTTGCACGGTCCAAAACTGACTCCAGAACGCCAAGAGATCGATTTCACGAAGCAGCACAGCAACTGCCTGCGTGAGCTCAGTGCTTTCCCACTTGGTCAGGAGGAACCCACCCAGAAACAGCTTCAAGCCGCCGTGTGTCAGATTTCCTTCTCCAAGAATTTTAATTTCAAATCTCGACGCCAGAAAAACTTTCCTACTTACAAAAGAAACTTCGCTAGCTCGCCTGGCCCTGAGCCAGCGGCGGAGAAATCAATTTTCGGCTTTGCCTGGAAACGAGTCAGCCGGTCGGGCGGGAGGAGGATGTCCAGAAGAAATCCGTTCGGCGGCCACGCCCGTCGGCAGGGTAGCCGCTGAGGCGTCTCAAATTTCACTCTCTTTAGCGGGAGGGTCAGTCAAGACAAATCTGAGCGCTCAGATCGACCCTGTGTGGGACGAACAGAAATCGATTTGGATGGGAAAGGGCAGATTTTTGTTAAAGTCTCTCTTCGCTAGAATATCAATTTAATTGATACAGTCTGGTGAAATACTTAAGTCAAAATTTCTGACACGATAGCTGCATGGGCCTTGATCTGGAAGGAGCTTGAAAACTAAAAAGTTAAAAAAGACTTAACAGCAGATTCAGAATAAGATTCGATGTAAATAATTAGCAAGCATCTTAGACAGAGCGAACGGTAATTCAATTGAAAACCAATTTTGTTAAAATTCGGAAATTCCCACGGGCGATCTTTCTCGCCTTATCTAACTAAATTTCCTTCGTCAATAAGTCCCTGAGGAGGTCAGAGAGCCCTTTTTTTCCTAATTGAATTGGTCTGTTTCACTGTTACAATGCAAGCATCGAATTGAATGAATTTTGGCGCTTTCTCACTAGCCATGATGTCTTTGCTCGGCAGCAGGGGCCATTATAGTTAAAGAGTTGGTTAGTTGAGAAGACAGAGACAGTTGGAGAGCAAAGTAAGAAGCACTTGCAAGTTTGTTGTGCATAGAGATTAGAGCGGTAGAAACGCACCTTCTTCTCCAAGTCATGCCTGACCATCTCCTGCACCAGAACATCGGCCAGCGTCTTGAAATCGAAGCCGAACCTCTTGCCCTTGTCATCGCCCGTCTTCTCCTCGATGAGCAGGTGAAAGAGCGACTCCTCGCGGCGGATCGCCCTGGCCAGTTCGGCAGACTTTTCAGCAGCGTTGAGCAGCTCGCAGAGCAGTTCCGAGGCTTTCATTGTGCAGCTTTTGAAAAGAAAGTGATTATGCACAGAAGTTTGTCTGTCCAGTGCGGTTTCAACAAGCGCTTGCTGACAGCCGATAGACTTTGCTTAAACGCGTTAACCCGTAGTCCGCCACAGCCAATAAGATCCCCTTAGGGAGGGGGGGGAGGCGGGAAAATGAAAGCCAAAGTTTCCCCGCCAGCTGTCCATCCCTCACCCTTAATCCCTCCTTCTCTATGCGTACATCAGCCTCCTCTCCAAGTAGTGCGGTAGTCACCGCTTTTTATCCCGGCCAAGCGCGGGATTGTATTTGCATGCTACTGTAGTGCAGGGTGGCTGCGGCGCCAGCCTCAGTCTGCAATCATTATCAATCTTCCGCAGTGCTGACGTTGCGCAGGCTTGGCTGGCTGTGGAACCATGCACGGGTGGGCTAGTTGCGCCCGCGGCCATAATTCATCCGGCTGCCATGCGTACTGCCCCAGCCTCTTTAATCTGATTTTATTCGAGTCTTTTTTGTTTTTTGTTTTCCAACATCATTTGTTTTCCAACGTCTTTTATCCGCCGAAATTGCAGAATTTCGTCGAGTTTTGCATTTTACTACCATTTAATCAGTGATTCGTGAAATGTTACTGCACTGTTCGCGACTTACATGTAGCAACAAAGCGCGAAACTAAGGAATTAAGGCATCAAGAAAAAGTGGAGAAGTGCTATACAAAAGCCAGAAAGTTAGATAGATAGACAGATAGATAGATAGATAGATAGATAGATAGATAGATAGATAGATAGATAGATAGATAGATAGATAGATAGATAGATAGATAGATAGATAGATAGATAGATAGATAGATAGATAGATAGATAGATAGATAGATAGATAGATAGATAGATAGATAGATAGATAGATAGATAGATAGATAGATAGATAGATAGATAGATAGATAGATAGATAGATAGATAGATAGATAGATAGATAGATAGATAGATAGATAGATAGATAGATAGATAGATAGATAGATCCAAACTGACGCTGAATTCTGCTTTTCAATGTATCTGCACACCTCATTTATCAATACGGGAACTGCTCGACCAACGACGGAACCTGGAGGCACGTCAAAGCGAGAAAGCTAGAATAGCAAGGATTATAAGGGAATTGGGGTAACCATTGGATGAAGACATCATCAGGATTTGAAATCGAGTCCGTGTCTCATTAGCCAGCAGCTAACCAAGAAGAGATTTGCTTTGACGACTAGCGACGGTAGGAGGAAGAAGACACGCAATTATCGCTTGAGCGAGCACGCGGTTCATCCGTGAGTTCATCAGTGAGCAGTTCTCTACGCTGCAGATTGAGTTGCATACGAGTAACAGTACATACTGTACAATTCTGGCGCTGGTGGCAGCGACTTATTATAAATAAACATATCTGAACATACCTCTGCTCAACCGGATTCCGTATACTAGGCTCAACTTGCTGTTGGTATGTTCTGAAACCCTTGGCCAGTAATTTTGAGTAGAAACTCAATCAAAGTTTTTTTAGGAAAGTGTTTTACTTGTATTTTTAAAAATGCACGCACAAGAACAAATGATGCGGCTCAGTGCTCACTGGAGCAATTTCCTAACTTTCCCAATCTCAAATAGGTTTGTCCGCTTGATTGGCTGTATTAAAAACAGTGCTGAAACTATACTACTCATGAGCCAGTAGTTAGTTGCTGGCAAAATCTGTCTTGGTGTTTTTTCGGTTTTTTTCTAGCACGGCAAAAATCAATAGTCTTTTTTGTTGCAAACAATATGCATGCAGTAGGATGGAATTCAGGATGCCTAGGGGGGTTTGGCTTGCAGCTTTCCAGAAACCAGGGCTGCTATTGAAAGCAATTGTTTTTCTAATCGAACAATGGCAGTTGAAAATATTCTTCAGAAAGCGAAATTATTTTCAAATCGCAATACGGGCTACAACTCACCATTGTTTCATTTTTCAAAAAAAATGCAGGAAATTCCACAAAGAGCTGAATAAAACGTAGCTGCGAACACCTCAGTGCTAGCTTGTTTGGTTGCCATGGCATCCAATCTAAGCCATAGAACGGGTGTCAGCAAACTCGAAGACGGCTCTCCGGTCCTTTGAAACTGCACAATAGCAATCCGACAGGCTCAAGGTCTGTGTCTCTCAGTCTCTCTCTATTGTGTTGAGCTTTTTGGATAGCTCCCGAGGCTTCTTAAGCGTACGGTACAGATAAAACTTAACATCTTTGCTTGGCTTATAGCTACAAAATCTTTATTGAATTTTTTCAAGAGCTGATTGAAATGAAGTTAAAAAATATCTTACGTGTATTAAAAATCAAAATTGTTAACTTGGTTGCCAGTTTATCCAATTTGGCCTTTTTCAGTCTAAGTCGATCTATAGGCAACACCAATGGTAGATTGTGTTTATAGTCTTTGAAAAAAACAAATGCACAAGCACATTGTCTCATGAATGTACTTTTAGTAGCCTTAAATAATGATTTTGATATGCTAATTTTGAATTATGAGTGTACAGCGTGGGGCAATGTTAAAAAACTGCTTTAAATAGGCTTTCCCAAAGAGAAAAGAGGTCGCCTACTTATTGGGGTCCAAGGGTTTTTTAATATACCCACCCTCCACCTCCAATAACGACGCTGATTGATTTGTCTCTGGCAAAAGTAAGTAATTGAAGCAAAGTGAATGAGAAAAATTAATTAGCTAATATAGATGGGAAAATAGCATGTATGCTTACAGATACCGTAAGACATTTTCTTACTGTGTACCCATATGTACTGCATTGTGCAAGAAGGAGGTTGATCAGAATCCGTGCGGGTGAGCCCGGCCGGAAAAGCAAAAAAGCAAAAGTAATAAACAGGCAGTAGTGAAAGGGGAGGCATTGGACTTGCTTCTGGGTCTTTGATGCAGTTCCCGCTGGTAGAGACTGGCAAAGTAATGGAGGAATGTCGCTGTCGTTTGCCAAAACCCGATGAGGCATTGTTGAATAGTGATGTAGGCTACAGCGAGCTCTAATGCCACCAAAGAAGTGCTCCTAATGGATATTGACTCCTCACACTACAATATTGACTCCTAATGGAACTTTTATGTCAAAATTCAGCGAATATAGAAGAATAGGTTTGAAATATTGAGTTGTTTTGAACAGTTTGGTAATGCAACAAGTCTAATAAGCATTGGCATTCGTCACATATCCAAGTACCCACGTGTTGCCCTCAGAGGTGCACTGGCTTCAACTTTTCGTCTTTATTGGCACCCAATAACCAGGCGACCTCAATACTCTTAGGGCTTTCTTCTGTACTTCAGTTCGAGCATTAGAGCGACTCAGTTAATCTTTACTACTCCTCTTAAACTGCTTTCAAAGTCGTCTCAGTCCTTATAGCAGTAGCTGTCCAGTCGGTGAAAATCCTCCAAACGCAAAAGGCCGCTGCTGAAACCGAAGCACCTGATGCTGCCTTCAACTCCATCGCCCTCCAGACTGGTGCTTAGGCGCATATAGCTGAACTGGTCCAAGCTCATCGAGCTCATGGTAGTAACAAAAGCGCTCCCGAGTTCCAGCACGGATCCGTTAAAATAAAAGGCAGCAACTGACGTTCGGTTGAAGGACACCCCGACTGACATCTCGACAGGGTGGTGGCTGGTAGCAGCGGTCGTTGTTTTTGACACCCATCCCGTGAATGTCCGGCTGGCCACGGAGCTGGTGGCGAGACAGACAGCCTGCTTTTGACAGTTGACCAAAATCCCGCCATATCCACCAAGGGTCTTGTTGGTGAATGAGCAATAGGTCCGGGACCTTAGATAAGAATTTGGTAGAGCGTGAATTTGATCTTTATGTAAGAATAAAACTTTTTAGTTTGTCTCCATACAAGATTTTTGCTTACATAGAGTTGAAAGGTGCTCGGAGCACGGCATACAGAGAGAAGACGCCTCCATAGTTTAAGTACTGCTCAAAGCCGGGAGTCTTCACGCTCAAGTATGAACTCTGAGTGCCTTTGAATTTAGCGCCGTCGATACCCATGGTTACATTATGAGATTTCAGACAATTGAGCCTTGGATTGGCTTCATTCACCAGGCCGCTCTTCTTGAATTTGTAAAACAGCTGCATCCTCAGTTCGGCGAACAGTGCAGATGAGCCATCTGAAGCGTGAGGCAGATGAGTGCATTCAGTCAGAAATAAGTCGCCACCAAAAAACTTATTCCAGAACTTTTACACATCGAGCTTACACTGGTTTCCTGGGTCAGCTGTGCTCTTAAACGAGAAGGTTTTGCAGTGGCCGGTTGTCCACTGAGCTGCGCCTCCGTCAGTGGCGCAGGCGTCACCCAGGTAACACAAAGGGTCACCTTTGACTGGCCTAGCGAAGTGAAAGGCGTTGCAGCTCCTGGCCATGACGCACAGCATTGCGCAGCCAAACTCAGAGCCAAGCTTCTCGGCCCTCGGTCCGCCGATGGCAGCTGGACAGAGAGACTGCAGCTCGAATCGCAGGTTATGGAACGCTTGCTCGGTGGACTTGCTGTTCACTTTGACAAGCAGCAGCCAGTTGATAACGTGCCATAGCAGGTGCATTATTTTAGCTTATTTAAAAATATCGTTTACACGAAAGTTTTTGGATTAGCCGCTGACTTGCGGTGCTGAGGCACATTTATAGGAATATTACTCTACTGAGATGTCCAGTCACGGACAGCTGCAGCTGCTATTGGTCCATGCCAGAGCAGACTGAGATTGACGAGACCAGAAAACCTTCAAACTCGTTATAGAAATATGAGATAAAAGTGAGCACTGGGAGTCGTTTTTACTTTTAAAAAATGAATATTCTTTTATCATTGGAATGGGCCACTATTACTGTATAACCAGCAGAAAGTTTTCACAATTAATTATTAATGTCGGTTCCTGCAACTGGCTTGTGCCCGAATCACGTGACAGGCTAGCTGCAGTTGTCGCTGACAGGGTGTCGATCATATCCCTCCCAGGAAAGCGGCGGGCGCTGAACGCCGCGCGGAGCAGAGACGCTTTGAACTACTGACTCTTGCCTCAGATGGATGGACTGGCGGCACCTCAGGAGCATTTCCGCCTTTCCGCAGCTGTCAGCATCGTTGGGCACGTTTTCTTACGTTCTAAAAGTTTTTAACGTTAGATTTACGAACATAAAAATCCGCTGGATTTCAATTTGTCTCAAAATTTTATATCATATTTTTGTTTCCTTGAGGCGATTCAAGTTTGGCTTGGCATTTACCTTGCATCAATTATTCTTTGTCATACACGGTTGCATTTCAGGTATTTAGCGCAGGAATTTCAGCAGGAATCAAGGAAGTAATACGGAAGGCAGGCTATGATATACATATTGCATATCTATAACATGTCTATAGCACAGTTTTTATGTTACACCATAGGAATCAGAAATTGATATATCTGTAACTATATTCCAGTGTAGCATAAAAACTATGTGCTATAGACATGTTATAGAAGTGCCATAGATGTGCCATAGATGTGCCATAGATATGCCATTAATAACGTATAAAACATGAGGATGCCATAAAATTTCAATGTATTTTTCGATAGTCGAAACATTTTAAACGCCGATTCAAAAAAGGAATTGTCTGGAATCGAGCTAACCTGCATAAATGGAATATGTTCTCGGGCCTAATGGAATATTGGAATATCTAGATATTTTCTGTTCTGACTTGTTTGAGTGAGACTGAGCTCCAACTCTCAGGCCCGATACCTGCAGCCTCTTGCAGAATTATTTATTCCTGAAACTCAAACAGCGATCCCTGCTAAAATCTCTGCTTGATCTCTGCTTGATCAGGGCTGGGAGAGGTTCTAGAATTATCCTCCAGTATATGGCAATTGCTATCTAGCATGCAATTTATTCAATTAAATCAAGGATTTTATTTAAACAATACAGATGAGAGCAGAAGAGAAAACGGCAGCGCTTTTTCGCAGATGATGAAGCCGCTTAGAGAAGCTGGTGGCGACTCACTTTTCCATTTATTTTGCTTTGTTGTCGTTTCTATCTTCTCCGACTGTTCATCGTTTCCATGGGAACGTAATTTTCCATCAGTAATTTTATCTATTATAGAATTTCTGTTTAAATTTAACTGTTTAATTTTCAAGCGGATGCTTATTCCAAAGTACCTGAAGCTGTGTGAGTTCCCGGAATCGAATTAAATTGCATTTAGCAGTATTCTGCCATCGAGTTTCGTATAAAATACACTTAATCCCGTATTCTTGTGATATATGCTAGTATTCAGAGACTTTCGTAGGCAAGTTATTGTGCAATATAATATAACGACTCGTTTATTGCTTATGATAGCAATTGAAAACTCCAAGGCAGATCGAGAGTGACATTATAAAATTTCAGGGGTCACGAGAACTGTCTACGAGACTTCAACATTTTTATCAATTCTGCAATAAATTTTTTCATTACTTCTGTACACGTCACTCTTGGCACGAGCAGCTCCAGGCCCTGTCGAGAACTCAATGTTGCTAGTCTTCATTGCAGTAGCTGTCCAGCTGCTGGATATCCTCTAGGAGCAGCAAAGCCAAACTGAAGCCGAAGCATCGAATGCTGCCGCCGGTGTCGCCGAAAACATCACTCGAGGAGAAACGCAAGTGCCGATAGCCCTGGTCAGGACGGATGAGAAGACTGCTTCCAAGTGAGTAGTTTGACACAGCCAACGCTGATCCATTGAAATAAAATGTTGAAATGGCGCTTTGGTTGAACGACACTCCGATGGACACCGGGAACGGCTGGTCGCCAATCGCAGAACCCACTTCCTGCGACTTCAGAGTGATGGCATACAAGTTGTCGGGCTCTATCAGCCAGCCGAAGAATAGGCAAATGCGCCGGCTTTGGCAGCTATAAAAAATCACTTGCGCGGCGGAGTCTTCAAACCTTGATGAAAAGTATACGGTTTAAAATAGATTACTCAATTGTTTGTTTAAGGTTTTTTGATATTTGTGACAGTCGACCCTCAGCCAGCTGTGAGTTAAACAGGTTAAAAACCATTTTCCCCGACAGCTGAGCACTCACACTCACAAAGACTCACTGGCACACTCAATGGCCTTGAAGTTAATCAACGTCAGGCTTGTACACATTCTGGATCGGCTCACATAATCGTGAGTTACGAGCGTACATGGAACAAGCCCCTGCTACGTGGACTAGACACGTTTTGATTTCATCTAAATGGCCTCACTAAATTTTCGCAGACCTAAACTCCTTCCAGTTTGCAGTCTCACGCATTTACCCGTCATGTCGAAGCTAAATTCAAATCAGTTGTATGAGAAAATGGTGACTGCAGTACGTGACAGCGAGTTACCTTCAAAAAGAGGCTTAATGTGATCAACGCTGGTCTTACTCGAAATTTTATAGATTTTATCTAAGAAACACGGTGAAAGGTTAAACGCTCACTGGCAACGGATTGGCTTCCGAAGCACTGCATACAGTGTATAGATGCCGCCGTAGTTCAAGTACTGCCCAAAATCGGGAATCTCGGTTTTCAGGAAAGAATCTTGATTGCCTTCAAACTGAGCTCCGTCCGAGCCTATGGTGACATTCTGAGCGGTCAGACAGTGCAGCCTCGGATTAGCCTCATTCACCGGGCCGCTTTTCTTGAATCTGTAGAAAAGTTTCATCTTTTGTTCAGCGAGTAGGCCAGGGGTGTCGCCTGAAACGAGTAGCAATGACTAAAATTTTACTAAGATTTAAGTTGAAAACAAAGCATGACTCATAGACCTCACCGGGATTCACATTGCTGGTGTCCTGGTACGAGAACGTTTTGCAGTGGCCGGCGGTCCATTGTGCTGCACCTCCGCCAGGAGCGCAAGCGTCACCCAGGTAGCACAAAGGGTCGCCTTTGACTGGCCGAGCGAAGTGAAACGCGTTGCAGCTCCGGGCCAAAGTGCACAGCATTGCGCAGCCAAACTCAGAGCCAAGCTTCTCGGCCCTCGGTCCGCCGCTGGCAGCTGGACAGAGAGACACCAGCTTGAATCTCATTCGTTGCTTTGCCGGTTGCTCGTTTGAGCAGCTGCTCGCGAGTGAACCCAGCAGGAACAGGGAGCTAATGACGTACAACAATACTTGCATCTTCGTACCTCACTTTACTCTTCCAATTTTTTTAAACTATCGAATCGGTATCGGATCCGTCATCCGCCTTTCTGCTCAGGAATTTATACTCGAGCGAACCGCCCAATGACAGATGGAGCTGACTTACAATTGGCTCATCGTTTTCACCTGACCTATTGTTGGCTTTGGGGCTCTCAGATATTCATCTCAGAGACTGATTTTTTCCTCGCTACATGTACGCTCGTAATGGAACAGTCGGAATGAAAGTGCAGTTCACTTGACTATTGAGTGTGTAGCGGGCTCCTACTGGCTTATTCGTCAATGCGAAGCTAGTTGGAGGAAAATTCGTGAAGAAATTCAAGAGAAAAAGCCTGAGATAACGTTTCTATAAGGTCAAACACTAACCTGCAGCATGCAGTTTCTCACGGATTTATCGTTATGTCGGCGATATATAATGATAAATTTCGGGTATAACGCACAATTTACCATATACAAAAGCTAATATAATCGTAGACTGCTGGGTTAAGGATTAATCCGACACCTTTTTTTAGCTGGAGAAAAGAACTTCTGCAACTGGGATCCCTGGAGCGGGCTTTGCAATTGGATGCACACAAATCATGTACATGTACAATATTAATATATAAACGTTACAATTGCAGTCAGAAAACAGCAATAAATAACAGCAATAAAAAAGTCGAAAATTTAAAAATTGTCGAAAATTTGTGTCGAAAAATTTGAGAGGAAATCATTGAGTTCAATGATTAACTGTGCGTTACTGACACCCGTGCCGCAAATCGGGGCAGAGTCACAAATCAGAGAGTCATTATAATCCGTTAAAACAAAAATAAATAAATCATGTCAAAAAATCGGTCAATTCAATCTCTGCTGCTCAGTCAAGTAAGTTTTCAGAATTACAGCAACAAAATCGAATTATTATCGAGATTTTTTGGGAATTTTTTTCACAGACTTCTAAATTTACCGACAGGTCAAGAAAACTGTCTAAAGATTTATGGATGAAAATTGCTCCGTGAAAACAGAGTCGCATAATATCATTAAAAAAACAAAAACATCGCTAGGTTCTTCGCAATAACGCCCTAAAGAAACCTCTAAGATAGAAGAGGTAGCTACATTACATAGTTCGACGAAAAAATCTCCGAGAATGTTGAAGAACCAGCATAGAATAGAAAAGGTTGACTTGCCTAAACATAGTTGGAAGTTTAAAGGACAGTTCCAACCGTAATTTATCACATTTTAATAGAGAAAATATATCGCTGAGTTTTATAAATAGAATTGCTAAATATTTGCCATCATATAAGTTATATTTTTATTTTATAGATCTTCTTAGCAATGTCAGAGTTTGTATTTTTTGTTGTTTTAATTGACTGCGGAAACAAGCCGGCGAGAGTTAAGGTTCGCGGCGGAGGCACTGCGGCCGTTCCTGGCCTGGTAGAACTTGTGCCCGGTGTCGTCTGTTTCCTTGTAGAGATAGCGCGAAGTCTCAGTGTCCAACAGCGCGGCTGGGCATGGCTCGATGTGCTTGGGCACGTACTCCATGCTGCGGGAAAGGTGGACAATCAGTGAATATAATGTGTTTACTATGCGCCTGAAACTGGTTGACGTCATGTTTGATTGATTTGGATCTTATTAGCTCTTAATTTGAGCGCTAACTTTGGTGTCTACTTTCGAGAAGCAAATCGAGTTACTTGAGTTATCGAGAAGCTATTTTAGGGTTGCGTTTAGACAATATGGAGAGCTTAATTGGGCTTCGGAGCTGCGTATAAATACCTTGTAGTTTAGATAATACGGCAGTCAGTGACGTACGCATCGGAGGCGGTACGAGGCTGTGGAACCCCAAACACCCCCCACTAAAATGTAATTTTCCAAATATTAAATAAAAGAGGTGATCAAACTGTACGAATGGCTCAAAATTTATCAACTTAAAAGACAGGGGTCGGGTTTTCACCTAAGAGATAGGGACGCCAGTATTTCAGAGTTTTTATCCTCCTACTGCGTGTACATCACTGGCTATCGTAAAACTTTCCGTAATATTGTTTGAGTTTTGAAATTTTGATCGAAATTTGATATTAGTAGCAGATCAGGCTAATCAAGAACTCACCGATAGAGTGTGGTTCCATCAAACGGCCCTTCGGTTCTGGCGGCGTCCTGCGACGGCTTGAAGCTGCGTCGGACGTCCATTGGGTGCGGCACGAAATGGCTGGCCGTGGTGCTCTGGCCCTCGAAGGGCGCTGAATTCGGCTGGTAGGTCTGGTTGGGCCCGACCTTCTCCCGGCCCGTGAGCGCCCACTTCTTGAAGTTGTCCCTGCAGGGGAAGATAATTTTTTTGTTCATTTAGGATAATGCGATTACACTTAGTGTGCAATTTCTCCAACGTGCTGTTGCTGTGCCTGTACAGCATTTCGACGTTAGCGACGTCGTCCGACGTTAAAGACGCAGATGCTTTTACATTGCACTGTCATCCGTTGGTGTAATATAAAAATACCGACTTGCGTCCGTGGATGTCCGAACGTTGCACGAAGTGCTAGAACGACACTTTTTACTATTAATGCATTGAAGAGTTCCGATACGTTTATTATCAAAATGGGCCCTTTAGGGTGTCAATATTTGGTCGCTATCAACACTAGCATTTCAATACTTGGGCCCCCAATTTTATGTCATAGGGCTTAAAAAGCTTGTTGTCTGCCCTCAGAAGCACAATAGCTCGTAAAGACATCACGGGCACTCTACAGGCTATTCGTCCCTTACACTTCTTTCTATAAGTAGGCGAATTCAGAAATATAATAGTATATATTTACTCGTCTCCTGCAACACGGTATTCACTAAACTAAGCTAATTAAGTGGTATGCCAAAACTTTTCTAGACAATGTCGGAGCCACTTTCTACAGTTAGATATTCAGTATTCGTTTTTAAGTGGTGAGACCATTAGCAAGTGGTTGGGCCAGAGTGGCGTGAGAGACTCGAATTGTCGGGTACTCATTGGCAATGCGTTAGACAGCGAAAAGAACTGAGACGGTCTGCTGAGCAGTGAGCAGAGAGAGCAGACGCGAGGTTTTGATCCGTCTTGATTGCCTCGCTTCTTTGAATAGAAAATGATTTTCTAAAGCCTCGGTGTGATGAGTAGCCAGGCACGGCCTCTCTTCTCTCTCCCGCATCTTTACTCTCCGTTCTCCCTTCTCTCTCCCCCACCCACTGGACCAGCTCAGTTCTGCCGGGCGACAGTCAACAATGAAAGCCATTCTTCTTTTTTGCCAGTTGCTCAGCTGCCTGCGGCTAAAGTTTGCTAGGATATACTGCGTATGGCTAAAGCTCTTGCAACCCATGGGTTCTGCTGCCTGCCTCTCCCCAAGTCTCACTCCGCCTGCCAGATTGCAACCCCTGCTTGCATTACAAACAAGTAACAATATGGATGCCTCTCAGTACAGTTGCAATGAATTGGTTGATTTTTTTTAGTACAGCTCCACTTCCCATGAAGCTGATTGGGTGAGAAGCAAGAAAAACAAACCTAAAAATTGCCCTAGCGACGTAATGGAGTTTTGTATCCTTGGTTATAGGCTCGGAAAAATTACCGAACTAAGGCTTCTGTTTAAGTCGCAAGAAACGTCCAAGAGACCGAAAGACTTTAAAATGTGGGTTTATACCGTAAGGGTTTACATCTGGTGTAAAAAAGGATTAAAGGTGAGGAAAGATGAGTCAAAGGTGAGGAAAACTCACTTGTAATCTGTGGCGTCATTGAATTCTCCGCTAGGTAGACCGCGCTCCGGCCTCCTAGTGTAGGTCTCCCTAACGACCTTGTGGGCTGGGTAGTCCTTGACGTAGGTCGTGGTGCCATCCACGTGACCCTCCGGGGGCACGTAGGGCTCGGCTTTATGCACGGCGTGACGCTGCAGCTCCCACGGCTTGAAGTCAAGTCGGTGCGTTGTGTCGTCTTTGAACGGCGCGTTGGAGGCAAACGCGGTAGCGTCCGGCTTCATCGAGCTGCGGACCATCGCCGATTTCGGGGTGAAGTCGCGCGTGAATGTGCTCAGGCCATCGAATGGCGCCGATGGGCGCGCCCAGACCTGGCGCTCTTTCTCCTTGCGCCGCTCGAGCGGATGCGGCACAAAGCTCTGCCGGTAGTCGGTCTGGTTCTCCAGCGGGGCGGACGACAGCGAGCGACCTCGTTCGGTTTGCAGCTGGTGGACGGTCTGTGAGAAACCAACATTTTTATCTGAGTTACAGCTCAATATTGGAATGCCAACTTAAGCTCCGGAATGAACCCCAAAAATAAGACACGAGACCAAACCGCCTGAAATCAATAACTTGCCGGGTAAAGTTGAATAAAACGGGATTTCATGTCAACCTACAGTTCGTGTCTCGCCTAGCCGTATCAGGGCAGAAGTTGACTGAGAAACCGTGTTGTAAACGAGCTCTAAAATATTCCTTCAAGTCTGCCTGATCGTGTGATCCTGTAGAATTCTTGGGTCCCATTCTACCGGTAACTGTTGAGTTATCATACAATCCACGGTACTTCAGGCCCCAGTCCGGTGCTTAAGCTTATCCAGTACCATATTCGTGCTAATCATGTTTTAAAATCAAAATGAGTAAAAATTATAAGCCAGAAAAGCTACTGAAGTAATGCATTTAAAGTGATTTCTGTTCACTGTTGAGTTTGGACTTGAATGTGATCGGCAGAAAGCCTATTTGAACCGTCAATCGATTAAATATTTAGTGATCGAGTGAGGCAGAAGCAACTTTCAATGCCAAGAAAAAACATTCTAAATATAAAAATAGTGTCCATATAGAAGGGATATTTTAAACCAACCTGAATTATGATCGCTGATAGTTCAGCATGTCATTAATAAGTCGATTATACTCTGGTTCAGGTAAAAGTGGATTTGTCTGTTCATTATCACATGATCGATTGCTGCAAGCTAAATTATTTTATTTAGAACCAACCTAATCGCCAATCAGCCCTTCTCACCTGCCCGGGTGGGCCACATAGTCGGTGGTGTAGGTAGGCAGGCCGCCGAACGGAGTCTTGGACGGCTCCCACTGCGGGTTGGTGCGGCTCCGCTCCAGCTTGGGCATGTCCCACTTCCGGTAGTCGTGCTTGTACGTCGGCTCGCCGCGGAATTCGCCAGCAACGCCGCGTTTCACTTCGCGCTTAGCGGGCACGGCTCGGTCTGCCCGCTTCTCCGTGTACTCCTTGCTGTACATGGTGATGCCATCGAACTGGCCGGAGGGCGGCCGGTATTGCTCAGCCTGGTGCTGCTTCGGCCTGTCCAGCGGGTGCGGCACGAAGTCCACCCGGTGGGTGGTCTTATCGGACAGAGGGCCTTCGCTGCCGGCCGCTCGGACTGTCGGCTTGAAGCTGCCGACCGGCACGATGGCATGCGGGATGAACTTGTTGGTGTACTCGGACAGCTGGCAGGGGCCGTCGCGGATCGGGCGATTCGGGTGCAGCTTGCAGCGATGCCGGCTGATAAAGTGACCAGAAAAAATTGTTCATATAAAGTTTTAACCATTTAATTTTAATTTGTATTTGGCGTAGCTATTAAAATCAATAAAGAATGCAAACAAGAAACAAATTAGTGGCTTATAAATTCGTTTAATAATAAATAAAACCTTGTTTTTAAGTATTAAATCAGACAGAAGTGAGAAATGATTAATTTAAGTGTATTTTTTCTGTCTATTATAAATTTAAATGCTAAAATTGAACATTTTCAACAGTTAATTTATATGGTTTTGTAAAATTTCAAATCATTAGTTCTGATAAATTTTGAAGAGTCGTGCCAGGCCAATGAATGTATGTCAAACCATAAATTACTTAGAAAACAGCACAGAAATGTAGAGGAAAATGGGAGTCAAATAACCTATTTGGAATTAAATAATCTAAGGGATAGTATAAGAATTTCGAAAGTTCAGTAAAACGATATTTTACTTTTACTAAATTCTTTTTTCAGCAAAAATTTCTTGAAAGTCGAAAACATTAAGAAAAGAAAAATGACGTTTTGCATACCCGCAATTGCAGATTTGACAGATGCACTGTGTTGGTCTCGCAGACATTATCGCAAGTAAAGAAAAAGAAAGCCTTGAAGCTTAAGAATTAAAAAACTTAAATAATTATGGTGGCGAAGATTGATTTTGTGCCGACCCGTATGTACTAGCTATTATACTTAATGATTTGCTTGCTTTCGTTTGAATAGCGATGTGATGTTTTACCTTGACAGCGAAAAAATACTTACTATTTAGGTGAAACTAATCCTAATATATTGATAACACTAAAAAATTACAAATTTACATTGTAAATCTATTTTCTGGCGCAAATTTTTATAAAGATTAATAAATTTGTTATAATTATACCTTTTATTAAATCCGCTTGTTTTTACTTAATATATACTTCAAGATTGCTTTCAATTTGAAAAAAAACTTTATCAATTTCGCATAAAATTCCTTCACTGATTTTTGCTTACAGTTCTCGAAATGATCATTTTTCATTACAGCAATTGCTTTTAATCTACCAACAAAGTACTTAGGCACACAAGCTGCAGCTGTGCAGTGCTGTACTGGCACAGTAATCAAATCTATACAATTTTTGTATTCTCATTCTCGAAATTTTTACATGTATAATGTGCCATAAAAGCCTAAGCAACAGCAGAGCTGCGTGCAGTCAGTTCCTGTGCTGATACTGTACAGTACCCTTGACTCAGGATTTACATATTCACAAATTTGAAAATTATTTTTATTTTTTTTAAAAACTAGCTCGTTTAAAAAATGCCTTAAGCAGAGCCCTTATTCCTTATTCATGAAAAAGGAAAAATGTTTACTTTAAAAAGGGGCCACTGCTGTGCTTAATTTTCGAAATACAAACACAAATCGTCTGGAGCTGCTTTGTCAATCATGCAGTTTTCTGCATTGAAAGCGTTTTCGTTGTTTAAATATGCAATACATCTATTCTACAGGAGGTTGGTAACGTAGGCAACGTAGAAATGAAGCTCTACGTCAGCTACCTCTAAAGAGTTTTTTAACCTGGATAGTCTGTTCTTACAATAACCCTGTGTAGCTGAGCTTTCTCAATTTGCAGAGCTACACGGATGCTGCAGTCTGAATGTAAATGCAGTGGGATTTTCGAGACAATTGCCTGTTTCTGAGCCTCCAGGGCGCTTTAAAGACCATCAATTTGGAAACTACAATTACTTTATCTCATCGGTACTGTCATAATTTAAGCTATATGGCCGGCTACTAATACGAGTATACTCTCTCACTAATCTTGCTGTCAAGTTCTACCAGGGATTAAGAAATAATATAGTGTAGCGCGAATTTCTATTTATGCTACTGGTAGTAGTCTTAGTTTCAGAAAATGTCAGTAATATATTTAAAGCTTTTATACGAGTATAATGTAAAGAGGCGTAGCGCTCGTGGGAAGGATAAGTTTGTTTAGTTTCCTTTCCTTAATTCAAGATCGGGATCGTCAAAGTTTAACTTTCAGGTAAATGAGAAGATGATATGATAATTTTTTAGCTTGTTGATGAACAGTCTTGGGCCAGTATCAAAGGGAGTCATTCATAAATTGTACTACGAAATTGTACTTCATAAGGAATAGCAGGGGAATCCGGGTGTTAAACTATCTTTTATTGGAACAGCTTACTTTTCTTTGGATTCCCGCCCTCGTTCTTTTATCTCCTAAAACTAGGCTTAGTGAATCTCAGGAAACGTGTTGGCAGCGAGCTATCAAATCAAATCAGTTATCCACTAAGAGTAAGCAAGAACAGGCGCTAAACGTTGCTGCCCATTTCGCTGACCCCTGGCGACAACAGGCAGCTGGTGCTGCGGTGTCGCGCAAAGAGTTCCGGTGGTGCCGGTGTCCGCAGCGCGGTCCCCCTCCAGGAGGTGGATTGTCGCTCGCCCGATAGCCCTTAGGTAGCGGACGAGCTGGCAGAGATTCTCGGGCCTGAAAACGTCGGAGAGGTCCGAGTTTGGGCCGAGCAGGGACAACTAAAGCACTCTAGTGTCATAGTGTCCTAAACGAGTGTTTAGTTGTCCCTGGGGCCGTGATAGGTGAGCCTGACCTGAGTAAAGGCAGGGCATTCACAGATGAAGTGCTCCGCATTCTCGACACCGGAGAGGCAGAAAGGGCATTCCTCACTGCGGATTTTTCCCTGCAGGTGGCGATGCCTGGCAAAACAGCCATTACCCGAGAGAGTCCCTGATGTCCCTGCGGTTGAGTCCAATCAGGGCCCCGCCCTGCGATGGAACTGCGAGCCGGAATCCAGGCACGGTGCCGGTGGGTCTGGGGTCACGACGCTAAGCCATAAGAAACGATCCGGTTTGCAAATGCAGAATTTTTACTAATAATGGACCAAATAATAACACATTCGTAGTTAGCGGACAATGTAATCCAAGAATCCGCAAACGCATGCCTGCAGCATCAAGTCTGTAGCCACCGCCGTCGTATAAAATCTCTTGGTCAGTAGTTAAAGTCTCAGGAAATAAGAAAATGGATAGCCAGGGAGCAGACTCATTTGAGTCCTGCAGTTTGCGCTCTGTCACGGGAAACCCGAGGCTCGCTCGAGTCAATTAGCTAATGCTTTTCTGACGCCCAGTTCGCCCGGAGACAGCTGTGCAAAAAGAGTCCGCAGTCTGGTCTATTTGGTCGCGAATTTTCCAGGCCACAGACAGCCTCAATATCTGATTTGTTGGTTTTGAGAGGCCATTTAAGCGTGCTTAATTAGGAGCACTCTTTATCTGGCCTCTCTTTCAGTAGTTTGATTTTATATTGCACTTTGCTTGATTGCTTGGTATTCGCAAGGCAGGCAAGCGTCTTTTCAATGACTTTACTAGCGCATAAAAATTTAAGAAGTTGCGAGTGAAGTTAAGCTAAAATTCGACCAATTGCTTCATCTTGATCTTTTCCGCTCAATTGAGTAGTTACGTCTAAGCCTTATAGGAGGGTCGCAATAAGCCAAATGGACAAACAGTGGTCAGTAAGTTATTCAATCAAGCAACTATTTGAAAATGGAAACGATGTTGCCGTGTATATGGCACTGTGGCTAACTTACAACATAGTAGCTGGTATGATAATTAGTCTTAATAAATCTGCAAGATAGCCTATGGGCCCTTTCACGACCAATTTAAGGCCAGAACCTCGCTGTAATTACTACTTTTATTAGTATTTTCACCTTGCTGGACATAGCCTTGATTGATCTTTAATGACCTCAGACTTGCAAGAACCCCTAAGAGGAAGAGTAGGTAACGTTGGGAGTACCACGTGCTGCGATACAGCAAGTAAAGTTACAAAATGGACCCCAAAAAAGTTGTCGGACAACTCGAAATTATATGTGTTCAATAGCTGCAGTCAGTAACTCAATAACTCAATAAAGAGATCGACCGGAAGTGCATGCGAGCGACGCGAGAGGTGACAGAAGAGGCGCTCTTTCACACCTTGTCCGACACGATTTTTGCCAAAGTAGCAAACGTATTTAACAGTAGGTATCAGATTTTAGTTTTACTGGAACGCTTTCATTGTATCCTTGAATCCCTAGTCTACGTACTAAGATAGTTTGTACAGGGTGCAATCAGGGACTACTAAATACTTAGTAGTCCCTGGGTGCAATACTCAAGTAAGCTGGCTCTTACTGGCCGGCGCACGCGTGTGAGTGCCCACAATGTTTCAGAGTCTAAGGTGTCAGGACATTTCAGGACAAAAAATATCAATCAGATGCTGTAAGTCATGACAGAAAGCTGCGCGCTTAATGAGCTCTGAGACTGGCAGGCCTCCTTCATTTGAGTCTTCACTCGGGCTGGTTAGCGCTGCAGACCCGTATTACTTCTAGGCTTATTCGCGAGCACCAAAACGTTCGCAGCAAGAGACGACCTATTGACTAGTTGGTCTATCAAAAACACCAGAGAGGGCGACGCGGGGTGCCAGATTTTCGTAGATCTCTCAGTACTTCGGGATGTCATATGTTTCTTTTCTATCCTATGGGGAGAAGAATGCCGGTTAATGTACCTAGTTATATAGATAATGATCTGAGTAACTCCGTGCGTAGAGACGAGACTGTGTGAGATCCATACCTGGAAGGAAGAGCTTTTCCTAATCGAACTCAGTAACGAAAGGCTAATTTTTCTCTGTTTGCCCTAGTGTTTCATTTTGCACCTGATGGATTGCTTTTGAAGTTAAGTACATATAAAATTGTAACTCTTTGGGAAGTTGAAAATTTGGACCATAACCAAAATTTTGCGTGCATCACATAAAAATGCAGTGCAATATTTGGGAACCAAGGGTGCAATATGAAAATATTCGTACGCTCGTATGTCTGAGAAGACTTCAACTGCAGCAGATGTTGCTACACTTGAGTAGAACTCAGAATAAATTTGACGGAAGTTTATTGAGCATGTTAAGCTCGAGCAGCTTGTCTTATAAACAGGCTGCTTAAGTAAATAAGTAACAAGTTCCAAAGCATCTGTAAAACTGTATTTTTCATTAAAGCAGGTTTCCAACTTTATGAAATGTTTCTCAGGCAAACTTTTTTGTACGATTTTGTCTCTGCTGGCTGTTGCCTTCATCACTCCGGCTCCACTCGAAACTCGTCGCCCAAGAAGAGAGCCAGCCAGTACAGCACATTCACGGCCAGGAACGAGGCTGGAAATATGAATCGAGACGCCCGATCGATACAGGACTCCGAGTTGGGACCGGATGTTCTACGGCTCTCCTTCAGCAGCATGTACTTCCTGTCTCCGCGCAGGCAGTGCAGGAACATGCTCGGGCAGGAGTCGCCGCCGCCAACGCCGGTTGGTCGGCCAGCGGCTTCTTCGACGTGTCCGTCGTTGGAGAAGTTCGGTCTCCATTGATTGCTGTCTCTTTGCGAGTGTGGCCGGCGATTCAGTCTGTTCCGTGTCTGCGAGTCGTCTTCCTCAATCAACTGAGCGCCCGCATTCTTCAGAGTGGTCGCTTCGGGCTCGGCGGAGTCGATAGAAGCCTGGCAGCGTAGGAATTTTGACTTACAATAAATGTGAAATATTTGCTGCATTTTTAACAGACATTGTCTACTTGAGACAGGGTGGGGGCTGTGTGCGTCAATGGCGTCAGACCCAAGCAGACCCAAGCGAACATTCCAATTTAGCAGTTAGCAAGATTTCAATCCATAATATTACAATTTGACTGCGCTTAGAATCGAGCCTGGGCCGCTGGAACATAAGAGCGCTGGCTAACGGCTACTACTAACAGGCATTAACATGTAGGTAAAACTTGTTGCTTCAGGTAGCACCTGCCAGTTTATTGTACTGATCTATAGACGTTAATACTCCAGCATCTAGCTTTGAGATTATGCCTAGGGCTGAGGTATTTGAAATCAATAATCATATATAATACGCTTGTACAAATAACAAATAAAAATTAACCTCCTTGGAGATATACTTTCCCAAGCTACAACGGGAGCCGAAATAATTGTGTATAAAGGAGAGATGTAAAGCTACTTATCGCGCGCGGCTGATTATTTTGATTACACAGTTGAGCACCGCTAAGCCGCGCACCTGGGGTCTCCTGGGAATTTCCACATTGCCAGTCTTGGTGAAATAGTTCACTCCCGCGTACTCCAGCAGGGCGGAGAACACGAAGAAGAAGCAGACCAGCAGGAAGACGTCCAGAGCGGTGGCGTAGGACACCTTCGGCAGGCCGATGCGGCCAGTCAGCGTGATGGTGACGCTTGTGAGCAGCGTTGTGATTGCTGCGGGGTTCCGATGAATTATAGGTGAACAATAAGCTTGTCAACCGGTTTTAGTCGGAGAAAGGGTTAGAGTTAAAAAATTGAGGGTTAAAACTTGAAAACATAAAGTTTCAATCTCCTGCAAATACATCTCTTTATTACTAATAACAAACCACTAAGCAACCTTACATTCCTCATCATGTACTCATGCTTAATCTATCACCGATTAACACTAACCCTAGCACCAACACCTCACCAAAATAGCCAACTCACAAGCACACCAATCCACAAGCACACCAATCCACAAGCACACTAATCCACAAGCACACCAATCCACAAGCACACTAATCCACAAGCACACCAATCCCAAAGCACACCAATCCAAAGCACACCAATCCACAGGCACACCAATCCACAAGCACACTAATCCACAAGCACACCAATCCACAAGCACACCAATCCACAAGCACACCAATCCACAAGCACACCAATTCACAGGCACACAAATCCATAAGCACACTAATTGAGATTCTCACTAATTCACAAACACACAAAAATCAATCAAAAATCAATTTGCAAGCAACTCAGCACACTTCGAAAGCAAAGAATGCTAAAGTACACAATGAAGGCTGAGAAACGCACAGAGAGTCACACGAGCCGGGGTCGCCTCCCTGTTGATCCAGAAGCTAACCCAGGAGATCGCCACAGTCATGTAGGAGGGCAGGTAGATCTGCAGTACATAGAATCCGATCATCCTCTCCAGCGGAATGGTCATGCTGAGCAGGTTTCGATACTCTGAAAAGTATCGTTTCCTCTATCGTGTCCAGCTTTTTGTTTAAGCAGTAAAATTAGTTCAACTAATGCAAAGTTGGGACCGCCCCATCAGCTGAACTTACACAGGTTGGGAAACACAGTATAAACGGATTAAACTCCTTGGTTTAAAAAATGGTCAATGGGGATTCAATCTTGTTGATATTTTTTCAAGCTACCCAAGAAGACATGGCTGAGTGGATTATCAAACTCCAGAGGTGACTTATGTCATTCAGGATGCAGAGGGTTTTTGCCAGACTCACCTTTCCCTAACCGGGTATGCTGATGCGAGAACAGCACCCTCTCCTGACGGAATAGAAACTGCGCCATGGCGGTCACCTCTACGCCCAGATTTTTGTTAGTTGAATTGACCACCGTGTCGGGAATGTAATGCAGGTGCGGGCCGGCTCTGGCCTCCTCCCACCACAGGTACACCAAGTTGTGCGAGTCGTACGCGACTGGAATGCGTTTTTAGTTGAAGCCAGCTAGGCATCAGATTATCAGAGGTCTTTGTACCAAATCCCAAACTGAGTTCCTGACTCACAGCTGCCAATGAACAGCGGACATGTCTGCCGGTCAACAGGGAATTTCCTGAAGTCCATGTAGCAAACCGCCTTTACCGTGAGCCTGCAAGCATTAGCGTTGAAATATATCTGCTGTTTGAAACTCGTTCCAAACGCCTTTAAGTCAGCCATCAAATCACACGACTGATGTACAAAACAACGGAGAGTTCCGTAATCTGATCCGGTCAAACAAAAAATTGGTATCCTAATTCCAATTTTTTTTCACATTCCAGAAATTTTCGAGTATTGAACTATCGAAATTGTTATTAAGGCTTTTCGACAATTTCAATTTCGAAATTACGATATTCTGTACGACGCGTCAACCACTGCCAAAAAGGACGGATCAGCTCAGCGGTAAACGCTTCTCTCTATCGCGCCACGAACCCTTCGTTTGATTCAGTGTGCGGTCACATTTGTTTGGGAGCTTGTGCAAGAAGATGCAGATCTACTTTGATAGTGGTTTGAAATAACTATTCGCAGGAGGGCCCCAACCTGACGCAACGGCTTCGGCGACATCGTCAAACACTCTCTGTACCCTTGGGGTTGGCCCTCATAGTGTGAATTGCACGACAACCGCAGGCCAATTTTATTTATACCGCATGGAGAAGAACACGGT
Source organism: Macrostomum lignano (assembly GCA_002269645.1). Lineage (NCBI taxonomy): Eukaryota > Metazoa > Platyhelminthes > Macrostomidae > Macrostomum > Macrostomum lignano. The sequence goes on from NIVC01001159.1 coordinate 161,020, forward strand.
GCCGTCCGCCTGAATGCGAAGCAGTTTGTTCGGCGTTGTCAGCTCGTGCAGCTGAGAGCCGCGTCCATTGAAAAAGTACGTGTCCGGCCGCCAGATGCGGCTCAGGATGCTGATGCTGACTTTGATCTCGTCCTGCTGCGCAATTTCCGGATCGAATTTGAGCCGGCTGTCCATCCAGCACTGCCGGAAGTAGATCTCCATGGCGTACATCTGGCCATTGGGAGCGGCGCTTCAATGACAACCTCCTGTATTTGTATCTCTTCTAGTCTGTCTGTCTGTCTGTCTATCAGAGTGTCTGTCTGTCTGTCTGTCTGTCTGTCTGTCTGTCTGTCTGTCTGTCTGTCTGTCTGTCTGTCTGTCTGTCTATCTGTCTGTCTGTCTGTCTGTCTGTCTGTATGTCTGTCTGTCTGTCTGTCTGTCTTTCTGTCTGCCTGTCTGTCTGTCTCTCTCGTATCACTCTGGATCTATTTTCCAGCTTTAGAATCTTACACTAAGAGTGTTGGATAACACACAGTATTAGGAGCGATAATTATTTGAATACCATTTTCTCCTCGTCAATCGGTCCGAGGTTTTTGATGAGCATGTTCACTGACACCGCCACCGGGTCGTCATCTGGAGGGAAGAGAAAGTGGATTAATAGTATTGCTTTAACCTCTGTGTTATTAAAAGTTTGTGCGAAGACACCTTATGTGATCTGTCATATAAAAGTAGTTACTCATGTTACGTCCTTTATGTACTTTAGTAACTCCACTTGCCAAGAAAGGCTGACAAAATTAATTCAAGCATGGAGTGGCCTGTTAATCACAATTAAACTGTGACTCATTTTGAGTCTGTTGTCCCGCTAAGCCCCAGCCAGATTATTCCCACGCACACTCGCCCATGTCTCAGCCAACAAGACTTCACCGCTAAAATTTCCATAAGTTATTTCCGAGCCGACCCGGGCTCGCTTCACAAATTTTTCGGGGATCAGAGCGAAAGCTCGTAGCTCGCAGCCTGAGCAGTAAAGTTTACATTCAAGAACGAAGCTCCAGTCTTACTTTCTGACTCTTCGCTCTGCTGTGCCTCTACTTGAGCAGCGGAGCGGCATCTCAGCGCCAACTTCGCCCGCCATACTGTCGGGCCCGCGATCCCAATCTCTGGGATTTTGACACCGAGTTGAAAATGATGAACGACACGGGTCGGTCTTAGTTGAGGTGGTTTTCCAAACTCACTGTGAGCAGCCAGTCCCCATCTGAGTCTCCTGGGCCTGGGGATAAACAACTCCCGGTTTGCCAATGGGATTTGCTAATCCGCTTTCGGCTCACCTCAACCCGGCAATCCGGCTTCATGCCCTGCGATGCGAGCCGCACCGCAAATAACCGCTTCAAAACTTATCCAGCATTTTTACATTTCACTTCTATTCGAATTTCTCATTGTTGAAGAGCCATTTATTTCCTTTAAACATGCAGAGCTGCTGAAGCGGTTGCTTGAGAAATTTTCTTGGATTAAGCAAAAGTACACTCGGACTGGAGGAAAAGCAGTTTAACCAGAAAATATCTATGATAATATCTATGCAGAAGCTATCTTCGCAGTCAACGCAGAGAGCAGGAATGGCTTGAATTTTTTAATCCTGCTTAAGTCAGCCTAGACTTGGCAGGGTCAACACCAGAAACTCTCCAGCAGTGCAGGCACTTTTCCTTTGTGTCTGCTAAATGCTCGTTCAATGCATTGCAGGCCCTGCGGCTTTATGCCTGATAGCTTGGAATGCATTTTGCTGCCAAATTTGTGTGTGGGCCTGCATGCTTGCTTCTGTGCTGCATCAGCTGTTTCCTTTGCTCACCATGTCTCTCCCTCTCTCCCTCTCTTCTCCTTTCCCTCTCCCCTCTCTCCCTCTCTTCTCCTTTCCCTCTCCCCTCTCTCCCTGTCTTCTCCTTGCCCTCTCCCCTCTCTCCCTGTCTTCTCCTTGCCCTCTCCCTGTCTTCTCCTTGCCCTCTCCCCTCTCTCCCTGTCTTCTCCTTTCCCTCTCCCCTCTCTCCCTGTCTTCTCCTTTCCCTCTCCCTCTCTCCCTGTCTTCTCCTTGCCCTCTCCCTGTCTTCTCCTTGCCCTCTCCCCTCTCTCCCTGTCTTCTCCTTGCCCTCTCCCTGTCTTCTCCTTGCCCTCTCCCCTCTCTCCCTGTCTTCTCCTTTCCCTCTCCCCTCTCTCCCTGTCTTCTCCTTTCCCTCTCCCCTCTCTCCCTGTCTTCTCCTTGCCCTCTCCCGTCTCTCCCTGTCTTCTCCTTGCCCTCTCCCCTCTCTCCCTGTCTTCTCCTTGCCCTCTCCCCTCTCTCCCTGTCTTCTCCTTGCCCTCTCCCCTCTCTCCCTGTCTTCTCCTTGCCCTCTCCCCTCTCTCCCTGTCTTCTCCTTTCCCTCTCCCCTCTCTCCCTGTCTTCTCCTTGCCCTCTCCCTCTCTCCCTGTCTTCTCCTTGCCCTCTCCCCTCTCTCCCTGTCTTCTCCTTGCCCTCTCCCCTCTCTCCCTGTCTTCTCCTTGCCCTCTCCCTGTCTTCTCCTTGCCCTCTCCCCTCTCTCCCTGTCTTCTCCTTGCCCTCTCCCTGTCTTCTCCTTGCCCTCTCCCCTCTCTCCCTGTCTTCTCCTTGCCCTCTCCCTGTCTTCTCCTTGCCCTCTCCCCTCTCTCCCTGTCTTCTCCTTGCCCTCTCCCCTCTCTCCCTGTCTTCTCCTTGCCCTCTCCCCTCATCCTCTCTCCCTCTCTTCTCTCTCCTTTTTTCCTCCTCTCCCCTCTCCCCTCTCTATCTCTCACTCCCTCTCCTCTCCCTTTCTCCCTCTCCCCTCTCTGCAAGTTTAATAAAATAATACATCAAGGCAGGCATTGACACCCAGTCTGTGTGCTGCTGATCACACTACCATTAGTGCTTGGCCAGTAACTGAACGAGTGCTAGGCGTTGATCCAGAGGAGCAGCTCACCGATAACCTCTCTTTCCCCAGTCAGGTTGTTAAGCTTGAACTCCAGCCCAGGCCGCAGGTTGCTGTCGTACCGGCTGCTGTTGAGCATCTGGTCGAGCACCCGGGAGATGCGAACCAGCTGGGAGGCGTTGGCGGAGACCGCGGCTGCGTCGAGACGGCTGCGCGGGGGTGGCCGCGGCTCCCCTGAGCTGCGGTGCGAATCGGGGTTGACGGTCTCAAAGCCAGCCCATGCGCATTTCGGATAACTAGAGTGGGAGTGGAGAGAGGTAGAGTGGGAGTGGAGAGGGGTAGAGTGGGACTGGCGAGAGGTAGAGTGGGAGTGGAGAGGGGTAGAGTGGGACTGGCGAGAGGTAGAGTGGGAGTGGAGAGGGTAGAGTGGGACTGGCGAGAGGTAAAGTGGGAGTGGAGAGGAGTAGAGTGGGACTGGCGAGAGGTGAGTGGGACTGGCGAGAGGTAGAGTGGGACTGGCGAGAGGGAGAGTGGAGATATAGGAGAAATAAAGTAGGAAAAAGGAAATAGTGAAGACTACAAAGTCCCAAAAGTCTGAAATGTTAGCAGTGAGGAGTGAGTAAAGGATTTCTCCGCTCACCTCACCGACATCCAGCAGAGTACAGGAATCAGCCACTTGCTCAACATCGGAAGTCAGTCGAAACTCGAATTATTAGATTAAAAACATGCCTTCATATCCGGATGCTTGGCCCTGAGTAGGTCAACTACAACCTTGAGCAAAGTGGATCTTCTGCAAGCTAACAGAGAGTTTTAGCCACTCAGCGACTGTCTGGGAAAAGTGAGCAGCCAATGAGGAATGAGTAGAACGGATTGTGAGATATCTATCTATCTATCTATCTATCTATCTATTTATCTATCTATCTATCTATCTAATCTATCTATCTATCTATCTATCTATCTATCTATCTATCTATCTATCTAACTATCTATCTATCTATCTATCATCTATCGTCGGCAAGTCATGAAAAGAGTTTTGCCCCAGGCCTGGAGCCCTCAAAGCCAGTGAGGCCCAAGGCACGTGCACCGGACTCAACTGTCTAATTATTCATGCTGGCAGGGAACTGAAGCCAGCACGGAAGCCTGTCGCAAATAAACAAGCATTAATACACAGATATAACTTGAGAGGCAGCTAAGGAGTTTCCTGTCAGCTGCGTTCCTGACCCAGCCCCGGGCAGGCCAACCAAATGGTCTAATGGCGTCACCCCCACTGAGATGTCAGGCGGTGCTTATTCGGGGCTAAAAGCTGTGATTAACTCCAAGACCCCCAGTGCCATAGAAACAGACTGGAGTTGATGCCGCTTCCAGCTGCATCTGAACTGCTCAGCTCTTCCGTACAGGCTTGACACGACTTGTCAGTTTATTATTTATTAGGGCGGGCTGGGGCAGGCCGAAGACAGTCTCACTGTCTGAGTTGAAGGTACATAGAATACACTTCTCAATGCCCTTCTCCAATACACTGAATGGGATCGGCACGGATCTATAGGCAGGCTATAATGCAATGTATTCTCAAGCTGAAGTCAGGCTGTATTAGCTGTAGCCACGACAGTACAAGCTGTGCGGATCTCTTGGATTTTCACCTTCTGCTTCACAAGCCTCACAAATCGCTCAGATGATGATTATTCTCGTGTTCAGATGTCGAAGCTTATTGTCAGGTGTCTATTCAGCAAACTTGATGATTAAAAACACTGCATAGCTTCTTCTTTTGCAGCGTGTCCTGTTGTTTATTAATGGAATCTCGGCACATGATTGAAAACCAGAATTGGAGCTCCTGTTCAACACACAAGCGCACCAATGCTGTACGCAGGCTCGCATTCACACAACGGTCTACACAGGGTGTACAGCTGCATGTGCACTCTCTGTGCCTTGGAAGCTGGCCCTCAAACTGAATGAATGAGGCCGCGCGCACTGAAGCGAACCAGGTGGCCGCGGGTGGCTCGGGAGCTAGACTCGTTTACCCCTGAGCTGCTCTACCTCAAATAAGAGAATACGAAAGCGTCGCCACGGATTTTATGGTGGGGGGGGGACAAAGCCAAGAATTCTAGATATACATGTACGCGACGAAATTCCTACATGTACATTATTTTCATAATCGGTGTTTTCAGCACTCATTATAGCACTGCAGGCACTCATTTTAGCGCCGCAGGCACTCATTTTAGCGCCGCAGGCACTCATTTTAGCGCCGCAGGCACTCATTTCAGCGCCACAGGCACTCATTTCAGCGCCGCAGGCACTCATTTCAGGCCACAGGCACTCATTTCAGCGCCGCAAGCACTCATTTTAGCGCCACACCACCATTTTAGCGCCGCAGGCACTCATTTCAGCACCGCAGGCACTCATTTCAGCGCCGCAGGCACTCATTTTAGCGCCGCAGGCACTCATTTTAGCGCCGCAGGCACTCATTTCAGCACCACAGGCACTCATTTCAGCGCCACAGGCACTCATTTCAGCGCCACAGGCACTCATTTCAGCGCCGCAAGCACTCATTTTCGCCACACCACCATTTTAGCGCCGCAGGCACTCATTTTAGCGCCATAGGCACCATTTTAGCGCCGCAGGCACTCATTTTAGCGCCACAGGCACTCATTTTAGCGCCACAGGCACCATTTTAGCGCCGCAGGCACTCATTTTAGCGCCACAGGCACCAAAAGTTATTGATTTTCACAACGGGCCACAAGGTGGGGGTGAGGGGGACAAAGCATTGGTATGTCCCCCCAGATCTTTACTGGAGGGGACCTGTCCCCCTGTC
>NIVC01001159.1:175413-407913 GCA_002269645.1 Macrostomum lignano
ACACGGCGTCATTACGAGTCACAACCAGACAATCTGAACGCAAGTGAACAAGAGCCAGCCTCACACGGCGTCATTACTGAATCAGCACCAGACAATCTGAACGCAAGTGAACAAGAGCCAGCCTCACACGGCGTCATTACTGAATCAGCACCAGACAATCTGAACGCAAGTGAACAAGAGCCAGCCTCAAACGGCGTCATTACTGAATCAGCACCAGACAATCTGAACGCAAGTGAACAAGAGCCAGCCTCAAACGGCGTCACTACCGAGTCAGCACCAGACAATCTGAACGCAAGTGAACAAGAGCCAGCCTCAAACGGCGTTATTACCGAGTCAGCACCAGACAATCTGAACGCAAGTGAACAAGAGCCAGCCTCACACGGTGTCATTACCGAATCAGCACCAGACAATCTGAACGCAAGTGAACAAGAGCCAGCGTCAAATTTCATTCAGAAGTCAGTACGAAATAACCTTCCGGATCATGGTGTCACCTTTCAACATTCACCAAAGTTGTCAATTTTTACGGATGTTCCTACCAAATCATGCGATGTCCTGCCGCCAAGTATAAAGGATGAAAGAACAGAAAAGTCTCTCGATATTTCCGACTCTATATTCGAGCAGTCTCACATACAAAGTACAAACGCTACTGAGAAAAGTAATAATTTGCAAAGAGCCTTTCCTAAGCTGACGCAGATGCTAATGTCTAATCAGCTGGAGCCCCGGATGCATCAGCTGGTGCAGGAGTACATCAATACTGAATGGGACACTGACTGGCTATCTGCAGACCTATCGTTCTTCAACACCTACACGGTTGTATTGGTGGATTCAGGCGAGACTAGGCAAGTTAGTCCTCAATTGCTCAGCTTGCACAGCACCTATTTCAAAGCAGCATTCCAGCATTCTCAATCAACGTGAGTACTGAATTCCTGAATACTTCTAAGGTACTCAAAGTGTAAACACCTAGTAGAGAGATTTTAATAAAGTTAAGACTACTCTGCACTATTTTGGGCAACAGCATTTTGAAATTTTAGACTATGCGCGCTATTCTAAAAGAATGATATTGCCGCCTTGTGGTGTCAAACTACCCACCTCGCTCCAGGACCTTAAACGTCTGTCTGGGCTCAATGGCACATCTCGAGCCGCATGTCAGGGCCATCATTGACTCGATAAACAGCCCTGACGATCAGCTGGACATCACAGTGGAGAACTATCTCGAAATTTTTTTAGCCTCTGACTTTCTCGGATGCAATCAGCTGCAGGACCGCTGTGTGCAGCTTATGAAGTGCGTATTTGCCCACAACGCCGTGGAGTCTCTCAGAGCTTTTCACTCTCTTTTCAAATACTTTTCTTACGAATCGTTTAAAGTCTGTCTGAAGCCGATACTAAGAAATATTAACAAGCTGAACCATGATGGATATCTGCAGCGCTTGGAAGTAGATGAGCTGGAATATTTGCTCAAGCACGACATGCTGAACTGCAAGATTGAACTCGACGTAAGCACCTTAATACTTTTAGATTATTGCTTGCTTAAATCAGTCTCCGTGTGGTTTAGAATCTAAAAAAGCGTGAAACATTTGGCAGGTATTGCGAATAATCGACCGGTGGATGCATTATCGGCGTAAGGTTCCGGATGCGGAAATCTCACCGCAGCTGGACCGCCTGATGTGCTGCGTCAGATCCAAGAAGTTGACTGGTTGCGAGAAGATTTATTGTCGAAAGAAGTTGCCGCTGACTACGAAGTCCATTTACAAAGGGCTTATTACAAAAAACGCGGACTCTTTTAGTGACTTCTTTCAGCGTTACAATCGGAAAGTGCATAAAGAGTCGAGGAAAGGCAGCCTCACCAAGTGGTTTTGCTGCTTATCTGCTGCTCCATCAACGAGTCAGTAATATCTCAAGGCATTCCCGAAGCCAGCCGCTTGCCCATTGCATGTACGTCAATCCCTACAATGGAAAGCTACTGGATGGCCCGCCAGATGGTCGAAAGTGAGTTTTGTTGTCCACGCAAATCTTCCATTTTTTTCTCAAGGGAATTCTAGGTCATTTCGCATTTAGATTGTACTCGTAAATTAACTTTTTATTTTACGAGCGTACGTGAGTTTTTTTAATTTGCATTATTTTTCACTAGTGATCTTTATATGCACGAGCTCATTATAGCTGCGGCATAGTTGTACTCGTACTTTTACTTTCTGGCTTGTCAAGCAGTTGCATTAGAAGGCAAGTTTATTGTCAACTCGAAAACAGTAGTAGCAGAGCGCTTTACATGCAATAACAACATCAAACGACGATCGTCACGATCATGGTAGACGCGCTATCCATGCTTCGCTCGCTTCCACCGACGATTGGAAGACAATTAAGTCACGCAGTAACAGTCAGGACGCGGGACAGCAACCGCAGCAGCCTTCGCCACCAGAGCAACACAAACTGGCCCAGAGCAGGCGGGCTTTCGCCAGGGCAGGAGCACCGAAGAGGTCCTCGCCCACACCTGCCAATCGATTTTTGATGGTTTTGAGGAACAACCAGCGAAACGCTCTGCCATATGCCTACTCGACTTCAGCAAGGCCTATGACAGAGTATGGCGCGCTGCTCTGACTGTTAAGCTATACGAGCTCACGGTACCTGCTAGATTCATCCTCTGGGTGCACAAATTCCTCAGAGACCGCCGCGCCAGGGTGAAATGGCAACAAACTATCAGCAGGGAAAGAGTCCTCGAAGAGGGCTTTCCACAAGGAAGCGTCATCGCCCCCACCCTGTGGACTACGTACGTCAACGACCTGCCGACGACCATAAAAAGGGCTAGCCCTGATTGTAAAATTAACCTATACGCCGACGACAGCTCACTGTTAGCCACCAGCAGGAAGCTAACGGACTGCGCCGACATCCTGCAACCAGCCATTGTTGCGGCCGCCGAATGGTGTAAGCGGTGGAAGGTCACCCTCAGCACCGAGAAATGCATCTACTCGACCTTCACTCTCTCGCCACAAGAGAACAACGGCAAAGTCCGACTCAACCTGCACATTAACGGAGCCGAACTTAAATACGATCCGCACCCCCGACTCCTAGGCCTGACCCTTGACGATCAGCTAACCTTCAACAAGCATGGAGCCGAGGTAAAGGCCCGCATGGCCCGGCGCAGAGGCGCACTCACGGCCATTGCCCACCGCAACAGTGGAGCGGACCAAAACATCCTCCGCTCGGCCTATATCACCACTATCAGAGCGTGTGCAGACTACGGAAGCGGTATATGGCTAACCGGAGCAGCGCCTAGCACGCGACGCATGATCGAACAACAGCAGTCGATATGCGCGCGGATGATCACAGGCTGCTGCAGTACTACCCGCAACGAGACCACGCTCAACATCGCCAGGCTCCCCCCGATCGGCTCGATCGCCATAGAACGCGCGGCAATGCTTCGCGAGCGCATTCTTCGTCTCCCGCCGGACTGCCCGGCAGTGGATACCGCCGCCCGCTCGACGAGAGCCCGCCTAAAAAACCGAAGCTATGACCCGCAAGACGAACCGGGAAGCGGAATAGGAGCCCGAGACCGAGAACGGCCACACCGCGGATGCTGGAGGAGGGCCGCACGAGAACTCCCTGTTGTAGCGACGCTCGATGAAATGGCGCGCGAGCAGATCATCATCGCCGCCCCCTGGGAAAGCGACACCAGCGCGGAAGTTATCTTCGACACAACGGCGAGTATGGTCAACCGCAAAGCCCCGGCAGAAGAACGCGCCAGAGCGGCCGACGCGGTCCTCAGAGCGGCCCAAGAGCTCGAGATCACGGCCTGGACGGACGGCTCCGCCAACGAAGGCTGCACCCACGGAGGGGGAGCGGCCGTGATCCACTACAATGGTACCACTACTGAGCACCTAGCACCGGCCGGGACATACTGCAGCAGCTACCAAGCAGAAATGACTGCTATCGCAACCGCCCTTCGTGCCTCGTTGGAGCTACACGCCGCCGCCAACAGTATAGCCATCCTCACAGACAGCCTCAGCGCCCTGTCGGCACTGGCCCGCGGCCCGGCCGGCCAGCGTAATGCTGCCGGCATGCCTGCTGGGACACCATCGCGAGAGCCACCTACTCCAAGGTCTACTTCGGATGGGTACCTGGCCACTGCCAGATTGCCGGCAACGAAGCGGCCGACAGAGCGGCGGCTATGGCAGCTACCCTTCCGCAGAGCGAAGCAGCCATCACGTTAGACTCCGCGAGGGCTGCTATCCGCCGCGATCGCCGACGCCGCGACGCAGAGCCTACCAACCAGCCGTCACCCACCGACACCACCCGCAATCGACGCGAGCAGGTGTTGGTTAATCAACTCAGAGCGGGCGTCTCCACCATCTGCGCCGCCACCCGCCAACGTCTTGGTCTCCAAGAGGACGACAAGTGTAGTGACTGCGGCGCGGTGGACACGGCCGACCACCTCCTCCGCCGCTGCCCAAGAGGTGACGCCGCCAGAGCCCGCTACTTCGGCGTCGAGGACCCCCTATCGGCGCGACAGGCCGGATCATCGCGTTCGTACGTGCTGTGGGGCGCCTGAGCCCCCGCCAATATTGACGCCGAAGCGTCAACGGCGTGCCGGGAAACAGAAGAAGAAGAAGAAGAAGCCTTCGCCACTTCAACTGCAACGTTCGACTGACTCCACATCCGACTACTAACTAATGCCAAGGCCGGCAGCAATCCGCTCGTCGCTCCACGCTCCAGACTTAGGCGGCAATTGCACAGGTGCTGCTGATCCAGCAACAGCGGCTGCAAGATTTCACCAAGCCATTCTACTAATTCGCGTTGCACTGATTTGCAATGCTCGCCTCATTCGCTTAAAATTCTCAACAAAATACAGCTCCACCATTTATGCGTGTATGAAGTAACCTTATCCCGAACCTCAATGTATGTATGGAGGTTAGGATTAGGGTTAGAAACGGCCTTTCTTTATCGCATCGACCACTCTGTCATTATCGACGTTAATACATTTGAAGCACTTCGATGCTTTGCTCTCAGCAAGTCACGAGCCCTCGACTCATGCTAACCCAACGCCAACGAGCTGCCAAGGTCTGCCCGTGTCCTTCAATCCAACTGTGCCAACGCCCAGGAGAAGAAAAATGCTCCTCTCGGCGCCTCCTTTCTATCCACTGCGGCTTTGCATCCGATCTAGACAGGTTATCGAGAACTAAAAAAAACGTTTTTCTTCTGGCCACAAGCCAGCCGTCTGTCAGAACCGTCTGTACATGTAGATTGTAGACGATCTATAAAGTCGTACCCTGCTTGAACTCCAGTCAAAGATCACGCTGCCATGGATTTGTCCCAGCTTCAGTGCCATCTGGATTTCAAGGTTAAGACACTACAAGCTGCCTGGAACGCGTCAACCAAACGTGATACCGGCCTGAGCATCATCATACCGGCTGCAAACACAACCAAGTACGTACTACCACTTTGCAATGGAAAGATTGTTTGTCGACGCTTCCACCACGAGCGTCCCACTTCTGCCAACCGCCCTACTAACCCTTGTGTGGAAGATGTGGGACCTTATTGGGACACCACCGACTACCGCATCGCCCTCAAGACACCTCACCTACCACGACGTGACGAGCCGATCCGCACCAAGTTATGTCGAAGTGTCAACACCCTCTAAGGCATACTCATCGCTTGACTCCCCTTGAAAGACTTTTAAAGACTTCCTTGACTATTATAGCAGTTATCGTTTAGCCCACTTTTCATGTGAGCTTATGGGACTCTTGAAACTATCGTGACAAAGGAAGAACGATACAAGCGTAAGCTCCAACGACGGGAAGCAACCGCGACAGCAACCTCGCTCTCCAAGCAAATATAAGCCAGAAGCGAGAGCTCTTTTTCCTTACTACAACATGCGCACATAACATACGAGTACTTTGATATAATCTGTAGTTCATCATCAACTCGAAAGGTGGAAACACGTTCAAGTGAAAGCATTAGAGGAGCGAACGTACGAGCCTACTGCGATCATTCGATAATTGCACTTTAATTCAATGAAATATGATTGTATTGCTATTCGGGAGATAATTGATTGCGCACATACAAGATTTTCATTTTTAGTATATAGGAAATCAGTATCTTTCTAATCCGATTTTGCCAATGCTAAAGCTACAGTGTAAACATCTTTTCATGCTATTTCTTGTATTTTTTATCACTCGTACCTCGCCTAAATTTAGCTCGCAACATAACAATAGTGGGGCTTGTAATTGCGACTAACTGCACATCATGTAGGCAACTATTGTTCTGTCTGACAAATATAATGCTCAGCTTGCTACTTTGCTCGATCTCCTCTCATCTTGACCTATGATCAGGGTGAGTCACGTGGTCGACCCAGAGTTCGTGTTGGTGCCCTACCATCTCAGGGAAAAAGGATCTCGAGCGAAAATCTTCTGCGTAGCCGCTGGCAACAATATTTACGTGGTCGGCGGCATCTGGGCCTTAAATATACAGCGAAAGGTGCTGCGCTTCGACCGCCAGGAGCCCCAGCTGGGCTGGAGAGTGTGCTCGCAGCTCAACGAGGCTCGAATTGGTCACTGCTGCGCAGTGGTGCAGGGCTACCTCTACGCAATCGGAGGATGCAGTAGTAATCAAACCGAACTAGCAAGCGTCGAGAGATTCCCTATTGATAAAAACTCGAACAGATGGTCCCTGGTGGAGCAGATGCTGTATATGCGAAAGGACGCCGCGGCGGTGGAGCATCGAGGACGCGTATTTGTCGTTGGCGGCATCGCCGGCCTGGAAAAGCATGACACGGCCGAGATCTACTGTCCGATGAGCAACGCGTGGACGCTCGTGCCCTCCAGAATGTCAAAGCCGCGCTGCCTACTGGGCGCTGTTGTGATTGGCCAGTCTGTGTACGTGGTGGGCGGCAAGTACCACTCCGAATGCTTGCGGTCGGTCGAGCGCTGGCAGGAGGGCAGCGGCTGGCATCGACTCAGTCAAAAGGTGCGCCTATTGCAGAGGGAGTCCCCATTAAAACGCGAATAGCATAAACTTAGCGAAAGAAAGATTAAGGGCAGTAAACCAAGCGTACAAGTCATTTTACCTAAACTGTCGTATATTGTTTGTTACGCGCACTGAGTCCTTTCTGGCCGGCGTCCTTGCTGGCAAGCCTCCAAGATCTGGGGCTCCAGGACGCTGATGCACCAGTCACCTTGAGCTATATGTAGGTGCCTGGAAGCCTACTGTCTGTAAGCCTCTTCTTGACGGCATCTTGATCTGCGTCACGGCCTCAGGCTGAAACTGGGTTTCCCAGTTTACCACCTGTAACTACCTGACTGGGTTAGATTTTAGGTTACGGTTTAGCTTGAGACTAAGGTTGGAAGTCAATTTTTGACTGTGAAATTTAGATAGGCAAAGTTAGTGTACCTGGCCCTTCAAGCTGAATTCCGAACGTTTATCCCTGACACAGATGAACCGAGACATTTGCTCATTGGGCTGCGTGGCCGTCGATGAGAGAATTCTCATGTTCGGCGGGCTCGATTCTTTCAATACCAAAATAGACCGCATCAACTTCTTGGACATCGAGGACGCAGCTGCCGGCTCTGGCAAGCTGTTGGATGCGCGCCGGAAGGCGCTGAAGCAGCGCTTTTCAGACCAGCTGATCCCCGGAGATGTGCAGGGACTGTCGGCCTGCGTTCTGGACTTTGACTTTTAGGCTGGTCAAACAGTGCCGAACGTTTTTGATGCGATAATTTTATATATTTTGTTTTAATATTGCTTTTCAACGGACACCGAGTGCATCTGGCATTTTGTACTGTACTGTAATGCCAAATATTATTCAAGTGTATTATAGGCTTCCAAAATTATAAATGTAGACTGGGTCTTCCAGGCTAACCTTCCGAGCAAAAGGGATTTTATGTGCAATAAGAAATTATAATGTATTAAAAAATCAGCCTACATCAAGTTATGTGCGTATGCGTTTGCAAGCTCAATACCTGAGTCTGCTTGCCTACCCTCTTGAGTCTGCTTGCCTACCCTCTTGAGTCTACTTGCGTACCTACTCTCTTGAGTCTGCTTGCCTACCCTCTTGAGTCTGCTTGCCTACCCTCTTGAGTCTGCTTGCCTACCCTCTTGAGTCTGCTTGCCTACCCTCTTGAGTCTGCTTGCCTACTCTCTTGAGTCTGCTTGCCTACCCTCTTGAATCTGCATTCCTATTCTTCTCTCTCACTCAGGACCACCATGGTATATCGGGACGTAAAGCTCAAAGATCGAGGAATTAATGCAGCGGCCGATTTCCTGGGGAAATACACTGCGAAGATGTAAGAAAACATTTTTTCATCACATAATCCGTGATTGCATTTGATCTGGGGGCCAGTGAATATTTTGCTGTTCTATTAATTTTAGCATGCACAGCGTGTTACTCTGTTATATTTTATGTAGCTGTTTAGTAAAAGCTTCATTTTCATATTGTTTTGCTTTTACTTCATAATAAGCCAAAAGTTGTACGCAGTAAATATGCATGCATGCATCTAGGAACTAATAAGTGTTGAAATGGAATTATAGCCACAAAAATGGTTTTACAGTGCCCTGAATGCAATATTTTTATTCTAAATATTCTTGATTGAAGAAGGAATAAAAGATTGTGATAATTCCTTCCACTTTGTGAGTATTCACAGCAATCACTGATTATATGATGAAACATGGCCTCCAAAACTAACGCGGGAAATAATTGGCAATAAAAACGATTGCCTCACTACTGCCAGTAAGTTCAGTCAGGAGATATAAAGTTCTTTGGGGCGCCGTTCTTTTTATAACGGGGATTATATCCGATAAAAATCAGAATCTGGGTTCAAATTCTGCTAATAAAATCTGCTGGATAAGCGAACAGAACTGAGCCGTGTCCTGGTTGTCTAACTAGACCAGTGCTGCATTATAATTAGTTACTTTCGGCTCGTCTGCTTCTCTCTCTCTCTCTCTCTGTGTATCAAACCAAAGGTGAAAAAAGTAAAGTTGCGCCTACTTTCAAGCTTAAAGGCTGCACTAACAATGACGAATCTCTGGTGCATCATACTCTCTTACCCCTGCCTCATCTCATGCCTCACCTCTGCCTCTGTCTATTCTCCTTGAACTTTTGTCTACTCTCCCTCTCTTCACTCTGTCTACTCTCCCTCTCTTCACTGTGTCTAGTTTCCAACCCTTCACTGTGTCTACTCTCCCTCTCTTCACTGTGTCTACTCTCCCTCTCTTCACTGTGTCTACTCTCCCTCTCTTCACTGTGTCTACTCTCCCTCTCTTCACTGTGTCTACTCTCCCTCTCTTCACTGTGTCTACTCTCCCTCTCTTCACTGTGTCTACTCTCCCTCTCTTCACTCCACTCTCCATCTCTTTACCCCGCCTGCCCGCACCGCGCTGTCCCGACATCCCGGCACTTGACTCTCCCATTTCTGCTGCATGTTACCCACAGGTCACTCGAGACGGGCACGGCGTGGAATCTCTACCTGCACAAATGCCGGCTGTCCACTGCTTCCCGCCCTCTTCCCTCTCTTACCTGTCTGTTACCCGCAAGTAGGAGAAGTCGCAGGCCTGCACAAGAAAGCAGTTCCCACTGCAACCTGTCCGAAAGAGAAAAAATTCTAAAAGCCAAGACAAATCTTCCGGCCCTCTTGAGAGCAAATGCAGCTCAGACTGCAAGAAAGAGCACTCAAAGCCGCTGCTTGCACACTGTAATCTGCAGCGGACAAGAGTACTTGAGTACTTACGAGCCTGTATTGCCTGCCTCCTGGCACACAAAGAAGGACACGCGGTGAAAAAACACCGGAGACGTTGATTTCTCCACTCAGCTCAAGTCTGATTTTCCACCGGCTCGGGACCCGCTAGCAATGCTAAAAGGCATTGTTCGACCCGGAAATTGCATGCCCAGCCGCCTGAGTCTCTCAAAAAGAAAGATGCTTATCTCTCTCATCTGTGACTGATCACTGCTTGGGGACTGAGTCTGCACCCCATCACTCCCAGTCTCCGCCCCTCTATCAACTGAGCTCATTCTAAGTCTGCGCCTCATCACTCCCAGTCTCCGCCCCTCTATCAACTGAGCTCATTCTAAGTCTGCGCCTCATCACTCCCAGTCTCCGCCCCTCCTTGAGCCGAGCTCATTCTGAGTCTTCGCCTCATCATTCCCAGTCTCCGCCCCTTTATGAACTGAGCTCAATCTTGGTCTTCGCCTCATCATTCCCAGTCTCCGCCCATCTGTGAGCTGAGCTCATTCTTAGTCTTCGCCTCATCATTCCCAGTCTCTGCCCCTCTGTGAGCTGAGCTCATTCTGAGTCTGCGCCTCATCATTCCCTGTCTCCGCCCCTCTGTGAACTGAGCTCAATTTGAGTCTGCGCCTCATCATTCCCTGTCTCCGCCCCTCTGTGAACTGAGCTCATTCTTAGTCTTCGCCTCATCATTCCCTGTCTCCGCCCCTCTGTGAACTGAGCTCATTCTTAGTCTTCGCCTCATCATTCCCTGTCTCCGCCCCTCTGTGAACTGAGCTCAATTTGAGTCTGCGCCTCATCATTCCCTGTCTCCGCCCCTCTGTGAACTGAGCTCATTCTTAGTCTTCGCCTCATCATTCCCAGTCTCTGCCCCTCTGTGAACTGAGCTCATTCTTAGTCTGCGACTCATCACTCCCAGTCTCCGCCCCTCTCTGAGCTTGTAGGTCAGTATCCCGCCCCCTCAGTCTGAGAAGCAGCCCTAGAGCTCAGATGCAATCAGTTGAGTAGGGGAGGGGGGGCGGTCATTCAGCCATCTTTTCAAGGCTGTTTCTCATCCCGCTCCCCTTCCACAGCAGGCCCAAAGCATATCGGCATGTTTGATGAAAGCAACCTTTGCTGCACATCAGCTTAACATAAATACCGGAGCCTGTTGTGGCCTTGCAGCCCCTCATTGGCTTCAATGAGTTGGTACGGGCGTAGCTTTAACTGACAGGCGTGGAGGGGAGAGGTTGGCGGGGATTAAGCAGATTTACGCAGATCAAGTCTTGGCTTTTTTCTCGGGTCTGAAAACTGGACGAGTTCCTGAGAGCAGTGATTTGCGATGCCCCGCGCATGATCAGCGGTGTTGCATTTTTTGTGCGAGGCTGAGGGCGCGGAGTTGGCCCCCAAATTACCACTCGTGCCTTCTGCTCAGTTACTGGGTTAGGGCGGGGCAGAGGCAAACAAACAGACAGACAGACAAACAGACAGACAGACAGACAGACAGACAGACAGACAGACAGACAGACAGACACGCACGCACATAAACAAGCTGTTTACGAAAGTAAAATGAAAGTAGGTTAATCTTCAATTCTGGCAGCAACTGCGAGTCTTTCATCACTGCTCCGCACAGTGTTTAATTAAAACACGGAGAGGATAAGCTTATCCAAAACCGCAGGGTTTTTTAGCTAATTCTCTGAAATCCGCAAGTGAAGCAGGCAGCCTTCACAAAAACTACAGTGGCTGAAACAAGCAGTTCGTGAATTACTATAGCTTGTGTATAAACCGATCCAGTTAGTGAGAGAAAAGACAACAGATCAAAAAGTGTGCCGCACTGTCCGCACTCAGGTGACATCAATATTGAGGGGTACTGGAACACACAGAACGAATTCCATAGGTGATAGGTAGGGTTTGCTAAAACTACACCATCTTTGTTAAACATCAAAAACCGAACAGAAACGCGCAGTAGCCATTGTGCAGCGGCATGCGTTCAAAAAGAACTAGGAAAACAGAAGCTGCGCATTGAAATTGGCCGAAACTTGTCTTTTCAGGTGCGCTAACTTGTCATCTACTGCCAGGGAAAAACAGATTTAGGGAGAAAAACTGCTTGGTTTTGGAGGAGGTGATACTGAAACAATTAACACTGATAGTAACAGGATCTGACACTGCGACAGATAGCGGACCAAGGACCACTGACAGCAACAGGATCTGACACTGCGACAGATAGCGAACCAAGGACCACTGATAGCAACAGGATCTGACACTGCGACAGATAGCGGACCAAGGACCACTGATAGCAACAGGATCTGACACTGCGACAGATAGCGGACCAAGGACCACTGATAGCAACAGGATCTGACACTGCGACAGATAGCGGACCAAGGACCACTGATAGCAACAGGATCTGACACTGCGCAAATATACAAGATTGACTTTTTATGAATCAAATTTCTCAGCAAAATGCTATTGTGTTCCATGTTTGCCTGGAAGCTTGGCTATTGGAAACCGGAATTATTTCAGTCAGTTCCGGTTGTTTCAGATCATTTCCATTTTGTTTCCGGTCTCCTTTTATGCTTAGATAAGTCAGCCCCAATTTATTGTGAACTCGTACAGAATCGAACCTAAGTTCTGTGGCGCGGAAGTCAGTTGCGGAGGTGGAGTGAATGCATTTTGAAGCGAAGTTGTATCTAAAAAAATCTACATGATTTTGAATTTGTGTCCTACTATGCGTCCTTGTGAACTGTTCGCTCTGAACTGCCAGACTCGGCTGCCTACTTCGCCGCAGCGTGCGTCAGGGCCGCCCTCGTCGCCCCTCCTCTGCCAGCCGCGGCGCCGCCGTTGCCCCGGCAGAAGATGCGCCGCAGGTCGTCTCTGAAGTTGGCGTTCATGAAGCAGTAGATGATGGGGTTGGTGGCGTGCGCCATGTAGTACAGGTAGAAGATCAGCAGGCTGAAGGGCGCCAGGCCGACGATCATGAGGGCGGCCGGGACAAAAGTGCAGGCGAACACGACGGCCACGACGAACAGCATAGCGGCGGTCTTCAGGTTCTGCATCGCGTCGCTGTCCCGCGACGGCAGCACCGAGCGGCGTCGCTTTTTCATCGGCAAGTGCTCCTGCTGCTCATGCTGCTGCTGCTCGCTGTGGTGGCCGTGGGCGTCGGCTTCTTCGTCTGGAGCCACCTCAACGTGATCGGCTGCTGGGCTGGCCGCGGTCGGAGCCGCCTCGTCTCCGGGCGTTGAGCGCCGCGGGTTGAGCCGCTGCTGGCCTTTGAGCTCGCGGCGTTTGCGCCGCATGGCCAGCACGGAGCGGTAGATGCAGACGTAGAGCGCTACGACCAGCGAGATGCAGATGCCGAACAGGGACACGTGCACCCGCTGGAATACGTGGAAGAAGGCCAAGCTGGCGTCGGAGACGTGCAGAGCGCTGGAGTTCAGCTTCTTGATGTCGTTGATCTCCTTGCACTGGCCCTGGCTGGCGTACTGCCAGGTGCCGTTCGGGCCGGACTGGGCCACCACGCCGCTGCAGAAGGCAGCTGTGGTGACGCCGAGGGCCAGAGCCAGGCCGCCCAGGCTGAGCACAATTGCTCGAGCTCTGGGCAGGGTGATGGCGCGCAAGAAGGGCCGGCAGATGCAGAAGTACCGATCAACTGCGATGGCCGACATCAGCATGCAGCTGAACGGGATGCCGCTGGCGTTCACCAGGTAGTAGAGCTTGCAGACGATCAGGTGAGTTCGGAAGTCCACCAGCTCCATGAATAGCGTCATGGGAATCACCAGGGTGCAGGCGATCATGTCGGAAGCGGCCAGGGACAGGATGAAGATGTTGGCCGTCTGTTTGTCCTTCTTCTGCGAGTAGACGTAGAGCACCACCGAGTTGCCGATGGAGCCGATGATGCTGATTGTCACCAGCTCGGCGTAGGAGATCAGCCGGATGGTGCGGCTGATCTCGCCAGCTTCGAGCTCTGCGTCCGTTGGGGTGCTCGTCGAAATGATATCAGCCACCGTTGTGTCCATGTTTACGGTGCTGACAGGAGTCTGGCAATGTCTTCTGAAATGGTTTGCGGTGGAATTATTTATTTTAAGCATAGGTGTGACAGGCGGTGCTGGATTCAATTCTAGGACCCCCCACCAAGCTAGCGTAGGTGTGACAGGCGGTGCTAGATTGAGTTCTTGGGCGTTAATTGAGCCCATAGGACGCCACGTTTGTACGCGTTCAGTCATGGCATCCAGTTGGTTACCATGGCAACAAAAATATTTACATCTGGATTATAGGTGGATTGTAAGCAAAAGCGGTCTAATAGTGAGTGAGCACTAAAAAATTCCACTGCAGGCAGGCAGTCTCTATCAGATTTCGCTGTATCAAAAAGCGCCTCAGACGCTGAGATGCGGACAGAAGAATCTGGGCCTTCATTAGCCGATGCCGCAGAGCCATCATTCGATTTTGAGCAGGACAAATTTCCAACGTGCCGGGACTGCATCATATTTCGCTGCTGAGATGGCGGGCCTTCCGTCAGCAACCCCCGGCCCCTGATTTGATTATGCCAAGGATAAACATCTCTGCGTGCGCTTCACTCGCAGTCGTGGCAGAATTTTAAACAGCAGCACCCAGCAGCACATTGCCCGGCCTTCATAAACTTCACTGCCGCGGGAACAATCCATCAAACTTCAATGACATCCAGCGGGTCAAGTAGAAAATTGGTGAGAGAGCCAATTTTAGGAAAGAACTCGCCAGCACAGGGGGCAGCCGAGGGTGACAACTTCAAAGCCGAGACCGAGGATGCGGCAAGAAGCCATGCGGATGTCACATTGACTCCCACGTCCTCTGCCCTCTTCGCACCCTCCTCCCCCTCCATTGTCGGTGACGAACTGTGCCATCCCCATCAGCTGGCTGGGACTCAAAGTTAGCCGTTGACTCTGCTAGTTGCCATGCGAAGTGATTTTTCCCAGCAGGCCGGCCCTCCTTCCCTGGTTACACGCTGGCCCTTCGCGGCAGTGGGATGCCGACTTAGCGGGGATAAATTATTAATTCCCACCAGCAGACTGAGCCCCAGTCTGAGGCCCCGCAACTAAGAATGCCATTACGTGGCGCCAATGCTCCTCTTATTTCTCAAAACTTCATCCAGCAGTCAGCCAGCCTGAGAAGCGGCCCTGTCAATCTGCCGCAAGTGAAAGCGGAGCCCCCAGCCGGCTTACTGGGCTAACTGGCGGCCTGCAGCAGGCTTTGTTCACTTTTGTCTTTTTCTCCTGGACTGAGACAGCAAATCCAAGTGGCTGCCTTCTTGTCAGGCCTGTCAGTCACCCGGCTGATGTCCTGTCTGTAGCCTGCGTCTTGGACCACTTTGATTGTCCATTGTTCTCTGCACCGGGACCACCGCAAACCCTTGCTTCAGTCCCTCATGTGGGTCCCTCCGTCTCATCTCCTCTCTCCCTCCTTCTCACATTCTGTCTCCCTCCGTCTCACCCTCTCTCTCCCTCCGTCTCACCCTCTCTCTCCCTCCGTCTAACCCTCTCTCTCCCTCCGTCTCACCCTCTCTCCCCCTCCTTTTCACCTTCTCTCTCTTACCTATTTCCCTTCGTCTAACCCTCTCCCCGTCTCACCCTCTCCCCGTCTCACCCTCTCCCCGTCTCACCCTCTCCCCGTCTAACCCTCTCCCCGTCTCACCCTCTCCCGTCTCACCCTCTCTCCCCCTCCTTCTCACCTTCTCTCTCTTACCTATTTCTCTTCGTCTAACCCTCTCCCCGTTTCACCCTCTCCCTGTCTAACCCTCTCCCCGTCTCACCCTCTCCCCGTCTCACCCTCTCCCCGTCTCACCCTCTCCCCGCCTCACCCTCTCCCCGCCTCACCCTCTCCCCGTCTCACCCTCTCCCCGTTTCACCCCCCTTTGTGTCACCATGTCTCCCTCTGTCCTGACCACTTCGCTACCTCACCACCTGCTGCTATCCAACTCATTCAATTCTCATATCGGCAAGCATCAAAGACTTCAGTAATAATTAATGGGTGGCATAAATTCAGCTGCTGGGCCCTCAAAAAGTCCGTCAGGATCCACAGCCGACTCACTCCAGCGTCCAGCCAAATTTATAATTGTTCCGGACCGTCTTTGATTGTAAATCAAACAGAGAATAAAATATGGATAAGTCCCTCACGGTGGTTGCTAGGTACAGAAAAAGTCCCTCCGGCCGGACTCTAAACCCATCTAGGACACAGCCTTGAGTAGAAAAGCTCAGACTGCTTAACTCACGCCTCACTCCTTCGCCCAACCCTTTACCCGTATCCCCCATTTTATAATAGAGTTTGGGGCGGGCGCCCTGCTCTGGGTTAATTATCAATTCTAGATCTCACTGGACCCAGCGGCTGGCGGCCCTGTGTGACAATGGTGCTTAATTGATTAATTCGTAGGCCCAATTCTGATTAAGATGCATGGAAAGGAGCGCACTGATTTAAGAGCGCACTGATGTGAGGGCGCACTGATGTGTAAGCGGGCACTGATGTGTAAGCTGGCACTGATGTAAGCGGGCACTGGTGTGTAAGCGGGCACTGATGTGTAAGCTGGCACTGATGTAAGCGGGCACTGGTGTGTAAGCGGGCACTGATGTAAGCGGGTACTGATGTAAGCGGGAACTGATGTGTAAGCGGGCACTGATGTAAGCGGGTACTGATGTAAGCGGGAACTGATGTGTAAGCGGGAACTGATGTGTAAGCGGGTACTGATGTAAGCGGGCACTGATGTGTAAGCGGGCACTGATGTAAGCGGGCACTGATGTGTAAGCGGGCACTGGTGTGTAAGCGGGCACTGATGTAAGCGGGCACTGATGTGTAAGCGGGCACTGATGTAAGCGGGCACTGATATAAGCGGGCACTGATGTAAGCAGGCTTTAATGTAGCCGTGACGTGGCAGGGTTGCACAAAGCCGTGTTCAAGTGCGCCAGATCTCCCAAGCCCTGCTGCATGCTGGCAATCCAAAATTGCTTTACTTTAGTAAAAAGTTTCTTTAGACAATTATTGACCCTCGCTGCTATGTCACTGTCAGCCTCTCTCACCTTTTCAATCTAATGGATTGCTCAGCTCAATACTAATAAAATTATACATTAATCCCCTAGGCTGGTTTCCCAGCCTCTCCGCTCCATCTTCAGCCAGCCAGTATAAAGGGCATTATAAAATAAGGAGGCCAGCTCGGGTCGGCCTCAAATTGAGATTTGAAGTGCGCAGGCCTGGCAGCCTCTCCTTCACGGGGGCCTGCAAGATTTCGGCGTGCAGAGGCGGCAGCGCTGGCAGAAGCCAATCTTAATGAGCCACTTATCGCCCCCCCCCCCGAAAAAACGGCCCTCATCAACGGGGCGGCTGTGAGAGCTCTCGGCCGGAACAGCTCTGAGATTTGGGGCCGCGCCAGTCGGCCTTATTCTTGAGCTCCAGAGACTTTGCTGTCAGTGTCAACAAGCCCCAACCCGGGCAGTACTTTTTACTTCGGCAGTCATAAAACTCCCAGTGATCTATTGATTGGCCAATCGGTTCCTCTATATAGGCCGATCTCGGCCCCTCATCTGCACAGACAGCAAGGGGGGGCATCTCTCGCAGGTGGCATGTTTCCTAGAAATGCGCGGCGGGGGCGGGGAGGGGTGAGAGATTTAATGCTCGCTTGGGAGCAGGGTGAGCTGCTGCATTTTATCCGCAGTTGGGTTGTAAATTTCACGCTAAATTGCCCCGGGGGGGGGCAAGGCCCCCTCGCCTCTTCCTTCCTCCCCGCCCCTGTCAGCTGCACTTGGGACTCAAAGAAACTGAAAGCAAAAATGCAGGAAATTTGCATAATGAGGGCAAGCCAGGAAGCCTGGAGGAAGCGCTTTTTGCGGTACCGAGATGAAAAATGACAAAACAGAATCTTGGGAGAGAGGGGAAAGAGTTTTACGACAAAATGGCAACTTATAGACAATGCTGGATAGAGACAGGTTGCTTTACAGTGCAGTAAAAGTTTAAATGAGCGACTGAGAGACTGAGTTCACGGGTTTCTGACTTCGTGAGCTTATGAGCGAGTTCATGAGCGAGTTCATGAGCGATTTCATACTCGTACGAGAACTCATGATACAGTTGATGAGGGAGTTCATGAGGGATTAATTCACGTGAAATTTCAAGAGCAAGTTCACGAATAAAGTTCACGAAGGAAGTTCACGAGGGAGTTCATGAGCTCATACGAGAATTCTTTATTATGGAGATCATGAGTGAGTTCCCGTGAGAGTTCACGAGGGTGTTCATGTGAAAGTTCATGAGGGAGTTCACGAGAGATTTTACGTGAAAGTTCACGAGGGAGTTCATGAATGAGTTCATACGAGAATTCATTAGGGAGTTCATGAGGGACTTCATGAGGGAGTTCATGAGTTCATGGGAGAATTCATTAGGGAGTTCATGAGTTCATTAGGGAATTCATTAGGGAGTTCATACGGGAGTTCATGAGTGATCTCATTAGAGAAGCAGAAAGCCGGCAGTAAAGACGGGCAAGCGCAGTTCAGCAGTGGGGGATCAAAGGAGCCGGGGCCATTTTGGGGCGGCATTTTAATCCCCGATCCCAAAGCGGCGGAAGCGGCCCCGAATGCTTGTTTATATTCCGCCCCCCTCTCTCCCTTCGGGCGGTCGGAGCCATTGAGCTTCGGAATAAATTCTGCAGGAATTAAGCATGCGCCAGGAAGCAACGGTTCGAGCTGAATTTTTGTCTGAGAAAACTAAAAAACTTACTGAAAAGACAGAAGTGCAGAAGGGAAGCAAACTTATCCAGCTCAAATTTGCTTTGCCGGGGTCTCCAGTGAGCCTTTTCTGCCAACTCGCTTTCAACTTAACTGCTCTGATCTTTCCGCTCAGGCGGAGTTGACTCTCTGGTAGACAGTGCCCCCCCCCCCAGGGGATCTGGAGGTTGAGTTAGTGCTGGGCTAGGGTTAGGGTTAGGGCTATGGTTAGGGTCAGCTAGGAAACACCAGGTATCGGATCAATCAGTTCTTCTTCGTGTAGCCTGCTGCGTCAGAGAGATATTAAATTGAAGCGATAGAGACAGATACTCAGCTGCTCACTTTGCTCTGCCAGAATTTACTCAAGGCGTGTTGACAGATCAATTTTACCTGTCAGTCGGTTCTGTCGGCTTCGAGAACTTCGAATCCAGCAGCAATGATTGACGATCTCGGTCGGGGACCTGGCAGGCGGCACGCCCAGAACTGGTCGGAGCGAGCGGTCAGGTCAGCTTCTGCCGGGCATCCGCGCCCCTCTGATGCCCGGCTGTTTCATTGAAAAGTGCCCGGGCCAGCGCCAAGAGCTGCCATTGGTCCGCTGCCACTGAACCAATGGGATTCAGTTGAGTGAGCGAAGCCTGTCCTGACTAACTAGGAGACCCCTTTGGAGATTTTATCTGATGTTGTGATGACTCACTCATCTCCATGAACCCACTGACTCAAGCTGATCCACTGGACCTCCACTGTTTCACAATGACTCTCACGAATATCCATTGACCTCCACTGACTCCTACTGACTCCCACTGACTCCCACTGACTCCCACTGAATCCCACGGACTCCCACTGACTCCCACTGACTCCCACTGACTCCCACTGACTCCCACTGACTCCCACAGACTCCCACAGACTCCCACTGACTCCCACTGACTCCCAATGACTCCCACTGACTCCCATTGACTCCCATTGACTCCCACTGACTCCCAGCTCTGCAGACCGCCCGCTCCGACTAATATTGGCATGCCGCCTCCCAAGGGTCCCGGGGTCTTCAGTCATTCTCTAAAGAGTCGAAGTTCCCGGATCCGACAGAACCTGCTGACATATAAAATTAATTTGTTAACAGGCGTTGAGCAAATTCTGGCAGAGCAAAGTGAGCAGCATGTGTCTCTCTCCATCGCTCCTTGATTTCCTCCTATGCAAGCGATAAAAGTAAAAAGTTAAGAAAACATTTTTTGCTTCTGCGAAGCAGACAGAAAATTTGATTGAGTTGACAAGAAGTTGCTAAATTTTTTCGCTCTGACTGGAAATCAAAAAAATAGCAGAGTTGTGCAACGCTACAGAGTTTCTTGTCCGACACCAAAGTTGCACAGAGCCCATATTGTTAGCTTGTCATCAGTGAGTCAGAGTTGCCAGGATCACCGTCCGTATCAGCCGAGTCTCCTTACTTCTTTTGCGGGGCAGAGCCTGCAATGGGGATAAAGCGGGCCAGATTGCAAGTGAAAACGAATTTGAATTCGCACTCAGTGACAACAACCAGCACCCGCCTACCGATCAGAGTCTGCTGGGTTGTCTCGCTGACCACAATGTTTGACATGCCTTGCAGGTCTGTGGAAAATTGGAAGAGAAACATGGCGTCAAGGTTAACCAAATTACCCCAATGCGAATAACACTTCACTCATTTGACATCCCTGACTATCCCACAACATCCAGACTATTGCAAACCATCCAGACTATCCCACACCATCTCAGACTATCCCAGACTATCCCTGACTATCCCACACCATTCCAGACTATCCCAGACTATCCCAGACTTATCCCACATCATCCCTCATACTATCCCACACCATCCCAGACTTATCCCACATCATCCCTCATACTATCCCACACCATCCCAGACTTTCCCACACCATCCCAGACGATCCCAGACCATCCCAGACTATTCCACACCATCCATATTATCTCACACCATCCCAGACTATCCCAACACCATCCCTCATACTATCCCACACCATCCCAGGCTATCCCACACCATCCCTGACTATCCCACACCATCCCAGGCTATCCCACACCAAGGTCCTGGCACTCACTCTCCAGCGAGGTGGTGTACACAGAATTGTGCCAGCCTCCGCCGCACTCCATCGAGGCGTCCCCGGCGCAGTCTTTGTCGCAGCTGGTCTGCAGGCCGGGCCCGTACTTGCCGAACTGCTGGCCACACCAGCACTCCTTGCCGTTCTGAAGGCCGACGAACTTGAACTGCCGGTCCTGGCAGAGTTTCACGCACCGCTTGACGGTCATGGCGTCCGAGGTCTCGGCCATGGTGGGCAGGTCTCTGTCGGCAGAGTCCTTGAAGCAACCGAAAGCAAGCTGGTGGATGGCTGCAAAGTTAAATGTTAATCTAATTAAATAACTTTGTTAGCAAACTGTACAAGAGATTTATTCAACTTAACGAGGATTGAAATTGGTTGGTTGTTAGCTTCCATCACCACTAACTCACCATCAGACCCAACTGTAGTCCAGATGTACTCGTAAGAGATTACAGTCGTGCCTCCAATAACGGTATTTGTCGTAGTAGATGTAGTTGTCCAGCTGCTGATGGTGGTGACATCGCCCAGGAAAATCTCTGTGACTTCGCCGGTGATTGACTCGGTGCTGCTGATGCCCTCGCTGATGATGATGGCATCTGGAGATGGGGCCAATTGGCGGAGTTGAGTCTGGTTATAGGCTTTCTAAACCAGCCCTAGTAATATCTAGAACCAGCCTGACTCACATCTAGAACCCGCCTCAGTCACATCTGGAACCAGTCTCAGTAATATCTGAAACCAGCCTCAGTCATATCTGGAACCAGCCTCAGTCACTTCTAGAACCAGCCTCAGTCATATCTGGAACCAGCCTCAGTCACTTCTAGAACCAGCCTCAGTCATATCTGGAACCAGCCTCAGTTATATCTGGAACCAGCCTGACTCACATCTAGAACCGCCTCAGTCACGTCACATCTGGAACCGGCCTCAGTCATATCTGGAACCCGCCTCAGTCATATCTGGAACTAGCCTCAGTCATATCTGGAACCAGCCTCAGTCATTTCTGGAACCGGCCACAGTCATATCTGGAACCCGCCTCAGTCATATCTGGAACTAGCCTCAGTCATATCTGGAACCAGCCTCAGTCATTTCTGGAACCAGCCTCAGTCATATCTGGAACCAGCCTCAGTCATACCTGGAACCAGCCTCAGTCACATCTGGAACCGGCCTCAGTCATATCTGGAACCCGCCTCAGTCATATCTGGAACCAGCCTCAGTCATATCTGGAACCAGCCTCAGTCATTTCTGGAACCGGCCTCAGTCATATCTGGAACCAGCCTCAGTCATACCTGGAACCAGCCTCAGTCACATCTAGAACCAGCCTCAGTCATGTCTGGAACCCGCCTCAGTCAAATCTGGAACCAGCCTCAGTCATGTCTGGAACCAGCCTCAGTCATATCTGGAACCAGCCTCAGTCATACCTGGAACCAGCCTCAGTCACATCTGGAACCAGCCTCAGTCATACATGGAACCCGCCTCAGTCACATCTGGAACCAGCCTCAGTAATGTCTGGAACCCGCCTCAGTCACATCTGGAACCAGCCACAGTCATGTCTGGAACCCGCCTCAGTCACATCTGGAACCAGCCTCAGTCATGTCTGGAACCAGCCTGACTCACATCTAGAACCGCCTCAGTCACATCTGGAACCAGCCTCAGTCATGTCTGGAACCAGCCTGACTCACATCTAGAACCACCTCAGTCACGTCACATCTAGAGCCAGCCTCAGTCACATCTAGCCAGCCTCAGTCACAACTAGAATCGCTTTAGATTTATTCGGATGTTGAAGCTGGTTCTTTGTAATACTGAGTCGCCGCTCACCCTTGGTCAGCCCTGTCGAGTAGACGGTCTGCATCAGACTTCCGCCGCAATGCTGGCTGCTGTCGCCGTCGCAATTCATGATGCCCGAGCTGGCGTCCTGAATTTGGCCGTGCCTGCCGTAGCTGTTGCCGCAGCGGCACTCGTTGCCGTTCTGCACACCGAAAAATAGAAATCCGTAGCGCCTGCACAGCTTCCGACAGTTGTTGAGATTTGTCTTAACCTTTCGCACCAGGAATGGCAAGTCGCGATCGGTCGTTTTGTCCAGGAAGGTGCCGAGACTGCTAAACTCATCTGCGGGTGGGTTTTTTACTTTAGGCAGTGTTTATTGTGTTTTTGAATTGAAAACGTAATGAATTGATGCTCAAGGGTTGCACAGGTATAACGGATGAGCCCACTGACACAAGGCTGGCGTCAGCTTGACAGGAACGTCCCCAAGAGCCCCGGCGTCTCCACTCAACCAGTTCACTCCAGGCAGTCCCTCGGTGCAGTAGATAGCTGCGCCATCCTCCCACGCACTATTCACAGAGAGTGACACGTCAGGACGACAGAGAAGCAGTTAAATTAAGTTTAAAAACTTACTGACGGTGACGCCCGTCTCGAAGACGAGGTTGTGATGGGTGCCTCCGCACATCTGGTTGCTGTTTCCTGAACACATGGTGAAGCAAATGGTTGGGTCACCCTTGCCGTAACGGCCGTAGCTGTTGCCGCAATAGCAGGTGTTGCCCTCCTGAAGGCCGGCGTATTTGTAGCCAAGCTCGGAGCACCTGTTGAGGCACAGGTTCACCGTCATCAGGCCGGTCTCCACAAACTCGGGCAGGTCGTGATCGGCCTTGTCCTTGAAGCAGCCAACAGCCGTTCTGTGGATCTCTGAAATATAGAGCAGGGAGTACGGAGGTGCAAATAGTACAAAATGGAGAAGTAAACTCCCACAGGCTGTACAGCAGCCTTGACTTTCTCAATGCCTGCAATGTACAGAGTGTTCTTTGAGGCTTGTTTAGCCCTCAGGGCAATTTTAGTGCACGAGTGCACTTATGTAAGCAGCTTCATCAATTCCGCACGCACCTTCAAAGGTAGTCCTGTAGATGTTGTTACGCCACGCGCCACCGCAAGTCTGGTAGGGGTTGCCGCGGCACTTGGCATTGCACTCGGAGTCTTCGGCCTTGCCATACTGGTTGTAGTAGTTGCCGCAGAAGCACTGCATGGAGTTCTGCACGCCGGCGTAGAAGTAACCGAGGTCCCGGCACCGCCTGAAGCAGCGATTCACGCTGATCTGCCCGCTCATGCCAACAATGGGCAGGTCTCTGGCCGCCTCGTCTTTGAAGCAGCCTTTGGCGGTGAATTTCCCTGGAAATTATTTGAGAATGCGATGAATTCCATCAAAGAGTCCCCGAGTAGCTTCCTTAAAAATCCAGAACAAATGGACACCCGAAGATCCACTACGGTTGCTTGACTGTCAAAGTACTTTCAAAATCGGCTGGCTTTCTGTGACAAGAAGTCGCAAGCTTACATGCTAGTCCGGTGGAGTAGATGGTATTGAAGAAGGCGCCTCCGCAGAACTGCTGGGCGTTGCCCCGGCAGCGGTTGTGGCACTTGTCCTCGCTGTCGGCATGGCCGTGCCGGCCGAAGCTGTCGCCGCAGAAGCACTGGGAGCCGGCCTGCAGACCGGCATAGCGGTAGAGACGCCTGGCGCAGAGCCGGACGCACAGCTGGATGGTGACGGTGCCGGTGAAGACGAGGTCAGGCAGGTCGCGGTCCTTCTTGTCCACGAAGCAGCCCTTGTGCTGGATGGCTGCGGATGGGAGCGATGGGTTGGAAGGGATGCTGAGGAAGCTGAGCATTCCGAGTTCAAATGGCAATTTTTTAGAAAGCGGGTGTTTATGCGGGTAACGGCTTGGCACTCGGCAACTACGAGCATTTATGGTTTTTTGAAGACTCGGTCAATACTCAGTCATTCATGGCTAAATTACGAGCGAAAGCTTAATTTGAGAAGCGTCATCTCTCGATATTGCATGCCTTTCAATAGACTCAATAGCCTTATTTGAGGCTTCTCTGAGCAGAGCTATTGCTCACTCAGACTTACTTACCCGTAAATCCTATTTAGCTAGTTCAAATTGAATTCTACCGTAAATTCAAGAGCACCTTCAAGCGCCTGATCCAAACGTTGTCGCATAAAATTTGAATGAAGCTGAGCTGCTGGGGGGTGGGGGTACTCAAATTAACTGAAGGAGAATAATGCGCCGTCTACTGAGACCTTTTACAAGCTTACTGCGAAGGTGATAAAAGTGCAAAAACTGAGGGAGACAAAACAAGCGCGAGAAGAGCAGCTAGCAGCTAGAAAATTACTGCCGTCATGATTTAGAGAAGCTAGGCAGACACCTGAACCCCGGGTGGACTGTGGCAATAGGTTGTCCAGACAAAAACGCTTGAATACAAAGACTCAAAGCCACGAATTGCAGGTTTGCTGCAAATTTCACTGGCACTGGGTGCTGTGAGTTTCAATTATATCGAACACTCATCAAGGCTCTCACGCGCAAGAAAGCTTAATTAACACCCAGCCGGTTTGAAGGCCTCAATTTACAAAGGCCCAGCTCTTTGTTAAGGTCTAAGATTTCTATGCGCTCTCAGCTCTATAGGAGACTTTAGTTTGCAGACTGAATTTCACTGACACGCAAGTCCTTCACCAGCTGTAGGTATTCATGAGTTGGCTAAAGTGCAAGATTGATAGTATGCTTACTTGTATCGGCTCCGGTGTCCGTGTCCTTGTCAATTGATGGCTCTAAAATTGTTTGGGAGAGAGCGCAGCAGCTTAGCCATTTTGTTAGCACGCAAATTCACTGGCCACAACAGTTAGTGACCGAGCCTGTCAGACAGAACTCACCGTTGTCAGTGTTTCCATCAATGATGGTACTTTCCTCATCGGGCACAGTTTGCTCTTCTGACTTTTCGTTTTCCGTCTCTCTCGTGTAATCGCTCTCGTCATCTGCAACAGATTCAGCATAGCAAGTTGTTGACCTCAAAGTCCAATATACGAGACAAGATCAGGCCTAATGCTTTAGTCAAAAGTGCCAACTCACTTCCTCCAATTCCGGTCTCGTAGATGTTGTTCAACCAGAGGTCGCCGCAGATCTGCGCCTTGTTACCGAGGCAACGTTTCTGGCATCGGACGTCGTCAACTTTGCCGTACTTGTTGTAGGTGTCGCCGCAGTAGCAGAGGTTGCTGTTCTGCACGCCGAAGTACTTGAAGCCGTAGCGCCAGCAGGCCTGTCGGCAGTTGTTGAGGGTCACCAGGCCGATCTTGGCCAGGAATGGCAGGTCACGGACCACCTTGTCGTTGTAGCAGCCCATGCTCTTGAATAGGACTTTTTCGGATACGAAGTGGAAATTATGAAACTTTTGATTGCGACTACTCACAAGTAGTGAAACTGTCGTCAAAGGTGAAGGATTGTTATCAACTATGATATACGAGTTGATCAACCTTGAACCTAAACAAGATAAAATACTCCTGACACGCTGCAAGGAGTGTTGCAGCCAACTCTGCCTGAACTTCCACTGATTAGGCTTGTCTTAAATGATGTCTAAAATTGCCAAGGCTAATAACTCACAAGCAGGCTTGCCGCTCTCGTAGATGTTCTGGTGCCAGACGCCGCCGCAGATCTGCTCGTTGTGCCCCGTGCACTTCATGTTGCACTTCGACGGGTCGGCCTTGCCGTACCGTCCGTACTTGTTTCCGCACCAGCACTGCACAGAGTACTGAACGCCAGCGTAGCGGTAGCCGAGCTCGCGGCACAGCTTTCGGCAGTAGTTGATGCTGATCACGCCCGAGAAGGGCATCTCGACGAGGTCGTGAATTCCCTTGTCCCTGTAGCAGCCGAGGTTCTCCGGGTTGGTGACTGCGAGTTTGGGGGGGGGACGGATGTAGAAATGGAACCAGCTCTAATTTACATAAATTCTGCTCAGATGAGTAAAACCAAAGCAACATACTGTCAGCCTTAGTCTCGTAGATGTGTTGGTGCCAGATTCCACCGCAGATTTGCCTCCGGTTCGCGTGGCAGCGGACGTAGCAGTTGGAGTCGACGGCCTTGCCGTACCGGCCGAATTTGTTGCCGCAGTAGCACCAGGCGCCGGCCTGGGCTCCGGCGTATTTGAAGCCGAGATCAGCGCAGGAGGTGACGCACTTGTTCACGCTGATGATGGGACAGTGGGAGCCGAGCACGGGCAGGTCGCGGTCCGGCTTGTCCACGTAGCAGCCGAGCGGCTTCATCTCCGCGGCTGTCGAGTTTTTGAGTCATGAGTTATGAAGACTTTGTGTGGATAACGGGCGGAACATGTACGGACAGAATGGAAAAATTCACGGACAGAATCGAGCATTCAAGGACAGAATGAACATTCACGGACAGAATGAACATGCACGGACAGAATGGAGCATGCACGGACAGAATGGAGCATGCACGGACAGAATAAAGCAAGCAAGCGAACACCCATCGAAATTGATTCTACCCACCTTCAACGGACATACCGGTGGCGTACAGGCTGTTGTACCAGGTGCCTCCGCAGATCTGGTCCTTGTTAGCTCCGCACTTGAAGTTGCATTTTGAGTCGTCGCCTTGGCCGTACTGTCCGAAGCCGTTGCCGCAGAAACAATGGCTGATTGCTTGCAGACCGAAGTAGCGGTACTTGAGCTGTCGGCAGGTCCATCGGCAGTAGTGCACGCTGAGGGTGCCCGTGAATGCAAGCTGGGGCAGATCGCGCTGTGCTCTGTCCTTGTAGCAGCCGAACTTGCGCATTTCTGCCAGTGAGTAGTAGTAGTAGTAGTAGTAGTAGTAGTAGTAGTAGTAGTAGTAGTAGTAGTAGTAGTAGTAGTAGTAGTAGTAGTAGTAGTAGTAGTAGTAGTAGTAGTAGTAGTAGTAGTAGTAGTAGTAGTAGTAGTAGTAGTAGTAGTAGTAGTAGTAGTAGTAGTAGTAGTAGTAGTAGTAGTAGTAGTAGTAGTAGTAGTAGTAGTAGTAGTAGTAGTAGTAGTAGTAGTAGTAGTAGTAGTAGTAGTAGTAGTAGTAGTAGTAGTAGTAGTAGTAGTAGTAGTAGTAGTAGTAGTAGTAGTAGTAGTAGTAGTAGTAGTAGTAGTAGTAGTAGTAGTAGTAGTAGTAGTAGTAGTAGTAGTAGTAGTAGTAGTAGTAGTAGTAGTAGTAGTAGTAGTAGTAGTAGTAGTAGTAGTAGTAGTAGTAGTAGTAGTAGTAGTAGTAGTAGTAGTAGTAGTAGTAGTAGTAGTAGTAGTAGTAGTAGTAGTAGTAGTAGTAGTAGTAATAGTAGTAGTAGTAGCAGCAGTAGTATCAGTAGTATCTCTCACCAATCTGGCTGATGGTCACAATCTTGCCTGCAATGATAGGTGCATGTAGGAAAGTGATGGTAGAATGGTAATGGTAATGGTAGATTTATCTTCCTTCTCAGAGGCGTATTCGTTGAACTCACCAATTTTGTCAGATTTAACTCCCTGGATAAGCGAGCTTTCTGAAGTGTTCAAATCATTATGGAATCGTGAAATCGTATTTCCCAGAAAGTTCATATTAATTATAGTTGCCGACCCGCAAACTTACCCTTTTCGTCGCTTGCGGACTGCGCGCCGGAGCCTGAATTTGCAGTAAAGGACAATGTAATGTACTCGTAGTTAAAATGCTTCAATAATGCTTCATTATTAAATATGGATATTTGTGTTATTGGACTGACTCTTACCGGAATCCGATCCCATATCTGGAAGGAAGAATATTTTTATAGAATTCATTTTTCTTGATAATTGAATTGTTCAGATTTAATCTTGTTTTCATAATGACCTGTGCAGAACGGGGAGAAAAGACTAAAGGAGGCTGGAATACGGATGATACGGGGAGACAGGGGGTGGCAGATACGAGTAAGAAGAGGGGGTGGTGGCAGATACGGTGAGGGGAGGGTGGCAGATACGGTGAGGGGAGGGTGGCAGATACGCTGAGGGGTGGGTGGCAGATACGGTGAGGGGAGGGTGGCAGATACGGTGAGGGGAGGGTGGCAGATACGGTGAGGGGAGGGTGGCAGATACGGTGAGGGGAGGGTGGCAGATACGGTGAGGGGAGGGTGGCAGATACGGAGAGAGGGGCAGCAGATACGGGGAGAGGGGGCAGCAGATACGGGGAGAGGGGGCAGCAGATACGATGGTAGTCACAGAAAAAGCAGTGCCGTTCTGAGCATAGTAAGAATGCTGTGAGCAGAGGATAAAAAAGTGCCTGG
Organism: Macrostomum lignano; assembly: GCA_002269645.1. Lineage (NCBI taxonomy): Eukaryota > Metazoa > Platyhelminthes > Macrostomidae > Macrostomum > Macrostomum lignano. Next base: position 203,947 of record NIVC01001159.1, read on the forward strand.
CTCCAGCACTCACGGGCCTCCACATTGGTTGGGTAGATACTATTGAGGAAGTAGCCGCCGCAGGTCTGCTCCTTGTTGCCAATGCACTGCTTGTTGCAGGCCCCTTCGGCCGCCTTGCCGTACCGGCCGTACTTGTTGCCGCAAAAGCACTGGTTGCTGTTCTGCACGCCGAAGTACAAGAAGCCGTAGCTGGCGCACTCAAGGCGGCAGTTGTTGAGGGTGATGGCGCCAGACTTGGACAGGAAGGGTAGGTCCCGGACGGCTTTGTCGTGGTAGCAGCCGATGCTGTGGAACTCCTCTGAGGAAGGGTTGAGGGGTGAGATTGTCGGCTCAGTCCTTTCTGACTTTCCCTCTGATAATGTGCCTTATTTGTTTAGCTGGCAATGAAGTGCCCTTCTACTTTAGCTGTCCATGAAGTGCCTTTTTACTATAGCTGTCCATGAAGTGCCTTTCCACTTTAACTGTCCATGAAGTGCCTTTCCACTTTTGCTGTCCGCGAAGTGCTCTTCTACTCTAGTCGTCCATGAGGTGCCTTTCTACTTTAGTTCTCCATTATGAAGTGCCCTTCTACTTTTGCTGTCCATGAAGTGCCCCTCTATATTATTTGTCCATGAAGTGCCTTTTTACTTTAGCTGTTCATGAGTACCCTCCTACTTTAGCTGCCTATGAAAAGCCCTGCGCAGCTCAGCAAAGCTCACCAGCCTCCCGTCCAGTTGCGTATACATTGTTCCTCCACACTCCGCCGCAAATTTCGTCCTTCTTGCCATTGCAGGCCATGCTGCAGGTGTGGGCGGCACCTTTGCCATATCGACCGTACTTGTTGCCGCAGAAGCACTGGGAGGCGTACTGGACACCTAAGTACTTGTAGCCAAGATTGTAGCAGTAGCGTCTGCAGTATTCAATGCTGATGGTGCCAGCCTTAAACTCCAGCATGTCGTGGATGCCCCGGTCGATGTAGCAGCCGAGGTTCTCGCGCTCGGAGGCTGCCGAGTGAGATTCATAATTTTGTTAGGAGCGTGCGAAGGTTGGCGGCACATCAAAGGTGTCAGGGAGTGCTGGGTTGGCGATACCTCAAAGGGGTCAGGGAGTGCTGGGTTGGCGGCACATCAAAGGGATCAGGGAGTGCTGGGTTGGCGGCACATCAAAGGGGTCAGGGAGTGCTGGGTTGGCGAATCATCAAAGGGGTCAGAGAGTGCTGGGTTGGCGGCTCATCAAAGGGGTCAGGGAGTGCTGGGTTGGCAGCACGTCAAAGGGGTCAGAGAGTGCTGAGTTGGTGGCACATCAAAGGGGTCAGGGAGGGCAGGGTTGGCGGCACATCAAAGGTGTCAGGGAGTGCTGGGTTGGTGGCACATCAAACGGGTCAGGGAGTGCTGGGTTGGCGGCACATCAAAGGGGTCAGGGAATGCTGGGTTGGCGGCACATCGAAGGTGTCAGGGAGTACTGGGTTGGCGGCACATCAAAGGGGTCAGGGAGTGCTGAGTTGGCGGCACATCAAAGGGGTCAGGGAGTGCAGGGTCAAGTGCCGCTTTATCAAGGCTCACGCGTGAAGCCGGTCTCATAAATTAAATTGTGCCAGACGCCGCCGCACAGCTGCAACTTGTTGGCCGCACAAGGGGTCGAGCACTCGGAGTCCGAGGCCTTGCCGTAGCGTCCGTGGCTGTTGCCGCACCAGCACTGGGCCCCGACCTGCAGGCCGGCGTACTTATAGCCATAGTCGGTGCACCGCTTGATGCAGCTGTTCACGTCAATTTTGCCGGCGCTGAGGAACGGCAGGTCGTGATCCGGCTTGTCCACGAAACATCCAAGCGGTTTGATGGACAGAGCGGCTGGAAGAAGACATGTTACTCTTTGGAGAAAGGCACACAGACAGGCAGACAGACAGACAGACAGACAGACAGACAGACAGACAGACAGACAGACAGACAGACAGACAGACAGACAGACAGACAGAAAGACAGACAGGCAGACAGACAGACACTAAGACACTAAGACACTAAGACACTGAGACACTGAGACACTAAGACACTAAGACACTGAGGCACTAAGACACTAAGACACTGAGACACTGAGACACTAATACACTAAGACACTAAGATACTGAGACACTAAGACACTAAGACACTAAGATACTGAGACACTAAGACACTAAGACACTAAGACACTAAGACATTAAGACACTAAGACACTAAGACATTAAGACACTAAGACACTAAGACACTAAGACACTGAGACATTAAGACACTGAGACATTAAGACACTGAGACAGAAGCTCACCCTCGCCAACGCCAGTAGCGTAAATATGCTGGTGCCAGACGCCGCCACACAGCTGCTCCTTGTTGGCGTTGCACTTCATGGGGCACTCAGAGTCGGCGTTTTTGCCGTAGCGGCCGTACTTGTTGCCGCACCAGCACTGGTCTGAGTACTGGTTGGCTGAGTAGCGGTAGCGCAGCTGGCGACACTTGTCACGGCAGCGGTAGACGGTGGTGGGTTTGATCTCCATCAGAAATGGCAGGTCGTGCTCTCCGGTGTCGCGGTAGCAACCAATCGACGTGTAGGTTGGCGCTGTAAATGAGGCCGAGTGAGAAATGTTTTCAGTAAAATGGTTTCATTGAGATCTCTGCAAGCTGCGTACGCTCGTAATAGGAATTAGGAAACTAATGACACAGAAACTCATAGAAATTTTGTGCTCATGGGGATTAGGAGATTCGTAGGGATTAGGAGCTTAAATGGATTAGGAGATTTATAATTATTAAGAGCTTAAGATATGAGAAGACCCATAGGGATTAGGAGAGTGATATGGATCAGGAGACTCATAGGGATCAGGAGATTCATGGGGATCAGGAGATTCATGGGGATCAGGAGACTCATGGGGATCAGGAGATTCATGGGGATCAGGAGACTCATGGGGATCAGGAGACTCATAGGGATCAGGAGACTCATAGGGATCAGGAGACTCATAGGGATCAGGAGACTCATGGAGATCAGGAGACTCATGGAATCACGAGACTCATAGACTCATAGGGAGGTCAGACACTCATGCAGATGAGGAGACTCATAGGGAGGGTCAGACACTCATGCAGATGAGGAGACTCATAGGGAGGGTCAGACACTCATGCAGATGAGGAGACTCATAGGGAGGTCAGACACTCATGCAGATAGGAGACTCATAGGGAGGGTCAGACACTCATGCAGATGAGGAGACTCATAGGGAGGGTCAGACACTCATGCAGATGAGGAGACTCATAGGGAGGGTCAGACACTCATGCAGATGAGGAGACTCATAGGGAGGTCAGACACTCATGCAGATTAGGAGACTCATAGGGAGGGTCAGACACTCATGCGGATTAGGAGACTCATAGGGAGGGTCAGACACTCATACAGATGAAGAGACTCATAGGGAGGTCAGACACTCATGCAGATGAGGAGACTCATAGGGAGGGTCAGACACTCATGCAGATGAGGAGACTCATAGGGAGGGTCAGACACTCATGCAGATTAGGAGACTCATAGGGAGGTCAGACACTCATACAGATGAGGAGACTCATAGGGAGGGTCAGACACTCATGCAGATTAGGAACCCGCCAACTCACGGCTCGCTCCTGTTTCCGCAGCTGTCTGTCCAAAAAGGCCCAGCAGGCAGGCGGCTGCCAGCAGGCCGCTCACAATGGGACGCATGCTCAGAACTGTTTGATGTTGAGCTTCAAATGAAGATTGCAATGATAAACGCTGGACTGTGTCGCTGAAACGCTGTCTCGGCCGCTCCTGTGCGAAGGGCGCGTTTTGGTCTTATAAAACTTTGCGAGGTCCGCGGACTGGGGGGGGGGGCGCTGGCTTCAAAACATCTGCTGGCTTTGGGAGTCGACTGGGCTTTCCAAACTCCCTCCCTAATCCCTCCGCTCCATTCTCGCCAATAGCCTTGAGATGGCGGGATCGATCGGCCACGCGCTCCGAGTCTATCTCTCAATACCAGCGGCGCTTCCATTGTTGGTGATATGTTTTGGAAAAACTCAAAGGCAGGGGAGGGGTTCCCCGAACCACCTGCAAAACTCACTCGTAGCTCTCAACCCCCTCCCAGAGCCGTCAACAATCCTCTTGCTGAAGGTCGCCCTGTCTGGAGGTCAGTCTGTCTGGAGAGCAGCGTGGGCCATAAAGCAGTGGGTGACAGCGAGTCCGAAGGTTCTCTGGAACTTGTAAGTAAACTCCAACTGTTATAGTTTTCATTGAGTAGTTTATCGGAGCACTCAAGAGTAGATGCGGCAAACGGCGACTCAGATCAGACGTAGGAGCTCAGTTCCATCGACTTGTGCGATTAAAGGTGCTCGGCTGTTAAGGTGAGTGCTTCTCAGCGCTGCTTAAATTATGCGTTACTATGGACCTCTAAAGGAATCTTGATGGGCTCGCGAAAATGCTTTCTGGTTTCTTCGATGGGTTATGATTTAAACTTCAATACCCGTTAGTGTTTGGTGCCAGTTATGATGCTATGGTAAATTACTTTGGATTGTATTCAGGATCTCCAGATGAATGCTTAGATAAATCTCTAGACATGTCTTTACACTGTCTTTTGGAGCGATCTCAAGATCCTTCCTATATACTAAAAATGAGTTGTCTGTGGGTATGCGATAGATTTCAGAAAAATTGGCTCAACCGATTTTCTTCAAACTTGCACCATTCGATCAGAAATTTTCCTGGGACGGTACATGCATCTTGGCTAAGAAATTGCTCAATGTTAAAGGGATTAAATATTCGAAAAACATGCTTTTTTGCAAAGGTCAAGCCAAATTTTCCACTTGAAATGCATTGTAAGAATGCTAGAGAAAAAAACTGACTGGCTGAATTCCGATTGTGATAAAGATTGCATCACAACAAGTTGAAAACAGTGTCAAAGAAACGCACACACGACTTGAATTGAAATTGCGTAACCATATTGCCAACTTAAATTGAGACTGATACTGGCTGACTGAGAAATTGATTATGTCATAACTTTTTGCTCCAATTGACTTGCTGTAAGAATTGAATTATAAGGGCCACAATTCATGTTCTCCAATTGAAAAAAGATAGCCCTGATGCGAACAGACTGGAATGCTAATGTAGCGACCTGGGTTCGAATCTTAGTAGTGCAAAATAGATTTTTTTTATTAAAACACCTTAAAACAAAAAACTGCTAAACATAAAAGAAGTGCAATGTCAAACATAGAAGAGCCACCATGTCGAACATTAAAGAGCCAACATATCGAACATAAAAGAGTTACCTGGTCAAACATAAAAGAGCCACCATGTCAAACCTAAATGAGCCACCATGTCTAATATTTAAGAGGCACCATGTAAAACATATAAGTGACTTTATGTCAAACATAAAAGAGCCACCATTTCGAACATTAAACAGCCACCATTTCGAACATTAAAGAGCCACCATGTTGAACATAAAAGAGCCACTATTTCGAACATTAAAGAGCCACCATTTCGAACATTAAAGAGCCACCATGTCGAACAATAAAGAGCCACCATGTCAAAAATTAAACAGCCACCATGTTTAACAATAAAGAGCCACCATGTCAAACATTAAAGAGGCACCATGTCGAACATTAAAGAGCCATCATTACAGACATTAAGGTGCCACCAGGTCAAACATAAAAGAGCCACCATGTCTAACATTAACGAGTCACCATGTCAAACATTAAAGAGCCACCATGTCAAACATTAAAGAGCCACCATGTCAAACATTAAAGAGCCACCATGTCAAACATATACATGACTCCATGTCAAACATTAAAGAGCCACCATGTCGAACATAAATGAGCTACCATGTCAAACATAAAAGAAAAACCATGTCAAACATTAAAGAGCCACCATGTCGAACATAAAAGAGCCACCATGTCGAACATTAAAGAGCCACCATGTAAAACATTAAGAGCCACATTGTCAAACACTAAAGAGCCACTATGTCGAACCTAAAAGAGCCACCATGTCGAACAATAAAGAGCCACCATTTCAAACATTAAAGAGCCACCATGTCAAACATTAAAGAGCCACCATGTCAAACATTAAAGAGCCACCATGTCAAACATTAAAGAGCCACCATGTCAAACATAAAAGAGCCACCATGTCAAACATTAAAGAGCCATCATGTCAAACATTAAAGAGCCACCATGTCAAACATTAAAGAGCCACCATGTCAAACATTAAAGAGCCACCATGTCAAACATTAAAGAGCCACCATATCAAACATTAAAGAGCTACCATGTCAAACATTAAAGAGCCACCATGTCAAACATTAATGAGCCACCATGTCAAACATTTAACATTTAACATTAAAGAGCCACCATGTCAAACATTAAAGAGCCACCATGTCAAACATAAAAGAGCCACCATTTCGAACACTAAAGAGCCACTATGTCGAACCTAAAAGAGCCACCATGTCGAACAATAAAGAGCCACCATTTCAAACATTAAAGAGCCACCATGTCAAACATTAAAGAGCCACCATGTCAAACATAAAAGAGCCACCATTTCGAACACTAAAGAGCCACTATGTCGAACCTAAAAGAGCCACCATGTCGAACAATAAAGAGCCACCATTTCAAACATTAAAGAGCCACCATGTCAAACATTAAAGAGCCACCATGTCAAACATTAAAGAGCCACCATGTCAAACATTAAAGAGCCACCATGTCAAACATAAAAGAGCCACCATGTCAAACATTAAAGAGCCATCATGTCAAACATTAAAGAGCCACCATGTCAAACATTAAAGAGCCACCATGTCAAACATTAAAGAGCCACCATGTCAAACATTAAAGAGCCACCATATCAAACATTAAAGAGCTACCATGTCAAACATTAAAGAGCCACCATGTCAAACATTAATGAGCCACCATGTCAAACATTTAATATTTAACATTAAAGAGCCACCATGTCAAACATTAAAGAGCCACCATGTCAAACATAAAAGAGCCACCACTTCGAACATAAAAGAGCCACCATGTCGAACATTAAAGAGCCACCATGTCGAAAAAAGAGCCACCATGTTAAACATTAAAGAGCCACCATGTCAAACATTAAAGAGCCACAATGTCAAACATTAAAGAGCCACCATGTCAAACATTAAAGAGCTACCATGTCAAACATTAAAGAGCCACCATGTCAAACATTAAAGAGCTACCATGTCAAACATTAAAGAGCCACCATGTCAAACATTAAAGAGCCACCATGTCAAACATAAAAGAGCACCATGTCGAACATAAAAGAGCCACCATGGGGAACATTAAAGAGCCACTATGTCAAACATAAAAGAGCCACCATGTCAAACATATACGTGACTCCATGTCAAACATTAAAGAGCCACCATGTCAAACAACTGAGCCACCATGTCAAACATAACAGAGCCACCATGCCAAACATAAAAGAGCACCATGTCGAACATAAAAGAGCCACCATGTCAAACATATACGTGACTCCATGTCAAACATTAAAGCGCCACCATGTGAAACATATATGTGACTCCATGTCAAACATAAGAGGGCCAACATTGCGAACATTAAAGAGCCATTTCGTCAAACATATACGTGACTCCGTGTCAAACATAAAAGAGCAACATGTCGAATATAAAATAGCCATCATGTCAAATATAAAAGAGCCACTATGCCAAACATAAAAGTGCCACCATGTCGAACATAAAAGAGCCACCATGTCAAACATATACGTAACTCCATGTCAAACAACTGAGCCACCATGTCAAACAACTGAGCCACCATGTCAAACAACTGAGCCACCATGTCAAACAACTGAGCCACCATGTCAAACAACTGAGCCACCATGTCAAACAACTGAGCCACCATGTCAAACAACTGAGCCACCATGTCAAACAACTGAGCCACCATGTCAAACAACTGAGCCACCATGTCAAACAACTGAGCCACCATGTCAAACAACTGAGCCACCATGTCAAACAACTGAGCCACCATGTCAAACAACTGAGCCACCATGTCAAACAACTGAGCCACCATGTCAAACAACTGAGCCACCATGTCAAACAACTGAGCCACCATGTCAAACAACTGAGCCACCATGTCAAACATAACAGAGACACCATTTTAAACGTAAAAGGGCCGCCATGGCAAACATAGAAGAGCCATCATGTCGAACATTAAAGAGCCACCATGTCAAACATAGAAGAGACGTCATGTCAAACATAGAAGAGCCACAATTTCAAACATAAAAGAGCCACCGTTTCAAACATAAAAGAGACACCGTTTCAAACATAAAAAGTGTCATGCCAAACAAAACGGAGCCACTATAAAGCTAAGGAAATTGTTGCACTAGCTACTTGTTCTCTGTTGGATGATTGCTATTTAAGGATAGATACTTGCTATCAGGGGGATGCTTGCTATCTGATGGATGCTTGCTATCTGAGGGATGCTTGCTATTGGTGGGATGCTTGCTACCGGAAGGATGCTTGCTACTGGGGTAACTTGCTATTGGGAGATGCTTGCTCTTGGGGGTGGAGGGTACTGGCTATCTTGAGAGGGGGTTGCTAGATATCTATAAGGTCTCTTTGTATCCAGGTTATGCTTGCTATCTGGGGTTGCTTGCGGTCTGGGGGATGCTTGCTATCTTGGGGATGCTTGCTATCTGGGGGATGCTTGCTATCTGGGGGATGCTTGCTATCTGGGGGATGCTTGCTATCTGGGGGATGCTTGCTATCTGGCGGATGCTTGCTATCTGGGGGATGCTTGCTATCTGGCGGATGCTTGCTATCTGGGGTCTGGGGGATGCTTGCTATCTGGGGGATGCTTGCTATCTGGGGTTTCTTGTTATCGGGTGGATGCTTGCTATCTGGGGTTGCTTGCGGTCTGGGGGATGCTTGCTATCTTGGGGATGCTTGCTATCTGGGGGATGCTTGCTATCTGGGGGATGCTTGCTATCTGGGGGATGCTTGCTATCTGGGGGATGCTTGCTATCTGGGGGATGCTTGCTATCTGGGGGATGCTTGCTATCTGGCGGATGCTTGCTATCTGGGGATGCTTGCTATCTGGCGGATGCTTGCTATCTGGGGTCTGGGGGATGCTTGCTATCTGGGGGATGCTTGCTATCTGGGGTTTCTTGCTATCGGATGGATGCTTGCTATCTATGGGATGCTTGAAGTCTGGGTGATGTTTGCTATTTAGGTATCGATGCTTGAATGCTGTCTGGGGATGCTTGCTGTCTTGGGATGTTTTGTTTTTAGAGGAAATGTCTGTTGCTTTTTCATGAAGGCTTTATGACCCTGTCTATTTGTTATTTCTCTTGGAGTCTTTATTTGTAAAGAACAAGGATTCTATCCAGATGTCCCCCATCGGGGGGCGAAGATTGCTAGTCCTATATACTAAAAATGAGTTGTCTGTAGCTATGCGATAGATTTCAGAAGAATTGGCTCAACCGATTTTCTTCAAACTTGCACCATTCGATCAGAAATTTTCCTGGGACGGTACATGCATCTTGGCTAAGAAATTGCTCAATATTAAAGGGATTAAATATTCGAAAAACATGCTTTTTTGCAAAGGTCAAGCAGCTCTTTCTACCTGAAATGCATTGTAAGAATGCTAGAGAAAAAACTGACTGACTGAATTCCAATTGTGATAAGGATTACATCACAACCAGTTGAAAACAGTGCCGAACAAATGCACACAAAACTTGATTTAAATTGCGTAACAATATTGCTAACTTAAATTGACACTGATACTGGCTGACTGAGAAATTGATTATGTCATAACTTTTTACTCTAACCGATTTGCTATAAGAATTTAATTATTCTTGTTCAATCTTGTTCTTGTTCTAGAACAATTCATGTTCTCCAATTGACAAGAGATAGCATAGATGCGAACAGACTGGACTGCTAATGCAGCGACCTGGGTTCGAATCTTAGTAGTGCAAAGATTTTTTTATTCAAAAACCTTAGAAACACAAAATGCTAAACACAAAAAAGCACAATTTCAAACATTAAAGAGCCACCATGTCGAACATATATGTGACTCCATGTCTAACATTAAAAAGCCACCATGTCAAACGTAAAAGAGCCACCATGCCAAACATAAAAGATACACAATTTCAAATGTAAAAGTAAGCGTCATGCCAATTTTAAAGGAGCCACTATAGAGCTAAGGAAATTGTTGCACTAGCTACTTATTGTCTGGTGGATGCTTACTATTTGGGGATGCTTGCTATCTGGGAGGGGGATGCTTCCTATCTGGGGGATGCTTGCTATCGGGGGGATGCTTGCTATCTGGGGGATGCTTGCTATCTGGGGGATGCTTGCTATTTGGGGGATGCTTGCTATTTGGGGGATGCTTGCTATCTGGGGGATGCTTGCTATCTGGGGGATGCTTGCTATCTGGGGGATGCTTGCTATCTGGGGGATGCTTGCAATCTGCGGGATGCTTGCTGTCTTGGGATGATTTCTTTTTGCATTACACTTTATTTGAGCAGTTTATCTGTTGTCTTTGTGAAGGCTTTATTTGGCTGTCTTTTTGTTACTTGTAGAGAACAGAGATTCTATCCAGATGTCCCCCAACGGGGGGCGAAGATTGCTAGTCAATTTCTAGAATTCTAATTTTGAGATCGGTCTTACAATCATTCTTCGGATTGATCTCAAGCTATGCGATCTCTAGACATGCGATCTCTAGATATGCGATCACTAGACATGCAATCTTTAGATGTGCGATCTCTAGACATGTTGATCTCTAGATAGGCGATCTCTGGATACGTGATTTCTAGATGGACGATCTCTACGAGGGGTGCTTATTAAGTTCCCGGAAAATGTAGCTTAAAAATGTGCAAATCAAACGAAACCTAACCAGCAGTTAGAATTGGATGTTCTACGTTTGCTTGTAAAATTCAAGCTCAATCGGTCGCAATGATGCGCCGCAGTGGCCAAAGTTTGACTGAAAACATGCGTCCTGCCACAGCTGACTGAACGCGACAGGCGAGTGGCGATACAGGTCCAGTTTCGGCTGGGCAGCTCTGCGGCTGCTGCCTCCAGACGCTGCGTGAGGCTCTTCAGGATCAAGCGCCATCCCAGTCGATGGTGTATGAGTGGTTTGCGCGCTTCCGCTGCGGCTCGGCCACTCTGGACGACGATCCTCGCAAGGGGCGGCCGGAGTTGTTGCTCGGCAGCAGACGGAGTTTTTGCTGCTGTTCGACGACACGTGGACGAAGATTGGCGAGTAACGATTCGCTGGTTGGAGCAGCTCGTCGGGGTGTCGGATTCCACCATCATTATGATCCTGCACCAGCACCTCGACATGAGGAAGCTGTCCGTTCGCTGGGTGCTCCACCAGCTCAGCGCTGACCAGATGCGAGCCCGAGTTGAGTTTGCCGACCTCATGGTCGCCAGGTTTGACGGAGGTCGCTCAAAGTTGGTGAATAACATCCTCACTGGCGACGAAACCTGGGTCTATTTCTACGACCCAGAGACCAAGAGCAGAATCGGCAGTGGCTCACCAACGAGGAAGATGCTCCTCTTAAATTTCGTCGCGAGCGCAGCGTCGGCAAAGTGATGGTGGCCATTTTCTTCCGACGCAGGGTTTCCTGCCTCCAGTGGTGCTGCAGCAAGGCGCCACAGCACCGTCTGCTTGCCTCAGGTTCTGCAGGCGCTCGCACAGCAGCGGCCGAAGACACTCGACAAAGGCATGTTCCTTCATCAGGACAACGCTCCCGTGCACCGAGTAGGAGTGACCCAGGAGTTTTTTTCAGGCGACCCAGCTCGTTCAGCTGCCGCATCCGGCATATTCGCCGGACCTGGCGCCTGCTGACTTCTTCCCCTTTCCCTGGTTGAAGAAAAATCTGAAGGGGAAACGCTTAGACTCGAGGGAGGAGCTGGTTGTTGCGCTGCAAGCTGAGCTGGACAGCTTCACTTAAGCTAATCTCAGGGGGGTGCTTCGACTCATGGTTCCAGCGCCTGAAGAAGTGCTCCGATTTGGGTGGAAGTTATGCTGAGAAGTGATAATAGACTGCGGTTGTTGCAGGTAAAATTTTGCGCAGATGCAGTCATCAGTACTGAACTTTTCCAGTAACTTAATAAGCATCCCTCGTAGATATGCGATCTCTAGACAAGCGATCTCTAGACAAGCGATCTCTAGATATGCAATCTCCAGATATATGATCTTTTGCTATGCGATCTCTAGAAATGTGATCTCTAGATAGCGATCTGTAGATAGGCGATTTCTAGATATGCAATCTCTAGATAGGCGATCTCTAGATAGGCGAACTCTAGATAGGCGAAATCTATATGGATCTGTAGCTATCTCTAAAGATTCAACTAGTGACAAATCAGGAAACGTTGTCCTGACCTTAAAGGCTCATTCACACGGCTATCAGCTGAGGCCAATTTTTTATAAAATATTTTTATTAAATATTTTTACCGCTTTGTAGTTATCAAAGTGATTTGATGGCGGTGCTTTCGAGCCTATATCCTGAACTTCCCTACCCCTTCTCTCTTCCCTACCCCTTCTCTAAGCTTTTCTCTTTCTCTTCTATATCCTCCTTTCCTTCCCTTTTGCCCCTCTTTAATCATTCACCCGTCTCAACTTTCCTCTCATTTCCTCTCACCCTTTCTCTCACCCTTTCCCTCACCCTTCCTCTCCCGTTTCTTCTCACCCTTTCTCTCACCCTTTCCCTCACCCTTCCTCTCACATTTTCTCTCACCCTTCCTCTCATTTCCTCTCATCCTTCCTCTCACATTTTCTGTCACCCTTCCTCTCATCCTCTTACATTTTCTCTCACCCTTCCTCTCACCTTTTCTCTCACCTTTTCTCTCACCCTTGCTTTCACCTGTCATTTCCATTTGCTTGTAGCCCTCTCAAGTCATCTACCCCTAGCCGCCCACTCTTCCCCCTTCCCCAACGGCTTTCTTCAACTGCAGCACTGATCCGGTATCGACTGGCTGAAAAGAGCCAGAGGGGGTCTGCGCGACAAGTGGGGAGAGGGCCACAGACCAGACCAGACCGGTTTGGTATTTGGCCAGCGAAGAGACTGAGTTGTGCAAGAGCTCATTTGATCCTCGGCGGCAGTTGAGCAGCTGATCTGCTACCAGATACCCCACTCCACCCTCCAACCCAACTCTGCTTCACAGCTTATTTATGGCCCTTGTCATTTTCTGTCAGCCATGGCTAGCGCTGACATAGCGCTGGTAAGCAGATATTGACAAAACATTTCTTTACTAAAGAAACGCTGCTATCCTACAGAATCGTTAGGTAAATTATTTTTCCATTCCAATTCAAATTGCTTTCTACTTGCAGAGTCTAGTAGAGTCTAGAAAAAAGTTCAACATGCACTGGTAGCTAAATTGTTTGTTACGATCGCATAGTTCAAGGGCCACATCACCTCGATACAATGATAGATAAGAGCTAGATAGACGCAGTGTAGCAAAATTGAATTCGTCTTAAGTGTCAGGAAGTCGAGTCACGAAAGAGTCACGAAGACATGTCTATGTTAAAAAGGCTTCGACCAGCGCGGGGCTATGGTGCGTCAGGGACTTCTGCGATATAAGTTTACCATATCGTGATGATTGAATGACTGAGTGATGACTGGTTGACGACTGAATGCTTGTGAGACTAGCTGAGCATGTCCAGCAGTTGAGGCTTGCCCACTGTCGAGGCTTGATCGGCGAAACTATAGAAATTCGCATCAGGGTGCTCATAGTCACCTGGTGTAATCTGTCGAAGGTACCGACGGCGTCGGGGCGATGACGGAATGCTCAAGAGACTAGCTGAGCATGTCCAGCAGTTGAGGCCTGCCCATTATTGAAGCTTGATCGACGAAACTAGAGAATTTTGCAACAGCGTGTCCATAGTCACCTGGTGCCCCCTATTGAATGTCCAGAAGCTCCGCCTGGGCGAAGGCCAGTGACCAACGAAGTCAGAGCTGATGCAGACACATGTGGTCGACGTGTTGATGAAATTTGGAGGCTTGGCAAGGCTGCACTGAGGCACACTGCTGATTTATGCACAGGGGTGTACTTGATACACTAGCGCTTTAGGAAAAAAACGAATATCTCGACGGTCCGGAGGGCTGGCGACTGGATTCTTATTTGAGAAGGTGCGCAACAAAAAGTCAGCCCGTGTTCTTGAATTTCGTGTGCCTGCGTTGCTCCGTTCCGGAGCAGCAAAGAACTGTCAGGAAGGGAATTCCCCCCACCCCTCTTGTAGTTCGACGGGCGGAAAAATGGCTTGGTATTCCTGCTGTTAAGTGGCAAAAACCATAAAACATCCTAAATGTTAATGCTCATGTATAAAGTCTAGAAGCCTGCTTTTGTCAGACAAATAATCAAAAATAAAAAAACTCAAAGGACTCAACATTGAATTTATACCATCTCGTTTCTTGCCATTTTTTATTTTATACTCGTAGCTCGTAAATAATTAAGTTAAGTTAAGTTTTTTATGCCAGCAGGATCACTTTGTCAGTAGCAGCTATTGTAATAGCTGGCTTTAACCAATCCTTTAGGAGAGGAAAACACCGCAAGCCATTCAGATTCCATGTCCGTTCCAGTCAGTTCCGTTTAATGCCAATTTTAATTGAGTTTGATTGCGTCACCAGCGAAGCCGAGCTCTACTTATAGTAATAAGGATGCTCCTCCGTCGACGTAGAAGTGCTTGACGAGACTAAAAAAGTGAAGAGTTTGCTAAATAGTTGGAATTCTGTCCATATTCCACTTTAAAACCGCAACTGCCTGCAACAGATTACACCTTTACTTTAAATTGGAATCTTTGAACTGAGTCCCTTGAACATGTTAAACCTTAAAATAGAAACCACTGAGCTTTATAGAGAATAAAATACTCACTTGGGTTGCCATTCTCGTCATAATAGGTGATGGTGGTGATGGTGTGCACGATAGTTTTCGGCATATAGTTGTAGACGATGGTTTGCAGCTCTGGAAAAGCGCATATTAGATCATTTAGTCGAACACAGATTCTTTGCCTCATTTATATTTAGACACGCTAAAAGCCCGATGACAGAGCGTCACGCGAATTACTCACCGCCAATCGAAGTGCTGAAGATGGTGTTGGCCCAGTCGCCGCCGCACATAACTCCAGACTGGCCACCGCAGGCCTTGTTGCATTTGTCCGAGCTGAGAGAGCCGTACCTGCCGAACTGGTTGCCGCACCAGCACTCGATTGAGTTCTGCAGGCCGGCGAACGCGAATCCCTTCTTCTCGCACATCATCACGCAGGTCTTCACCGTCATGTCGCCGGCGCTGGCAGCCTTGACTGGTAGATCGCGATTCGCGGCGTCCTTGTAGCAGCCGAAGCTCAGCGGCAGCAGATCTGGTTGGTTGAAAGGTGAATTTGGTCTTTGTTAGCCAGTATGCTATAGATGAGTACTTAGGGCGCTAGTTCGAATTCTAGTGAACCCAGCGAGGAGGCAAGAAGTTCTGATCGTTCCGCTGACCGCTCAGCACGCCCTTCACAAGGATACGTATGCAGGCATGCACTCAAAAGGATCAGGAGGGTTAAATTTGCTTTGGCTCGTCAGGCAATTTCACTCACTGTGCCAATTACTACGAGCTAACAAAAAAAGCACATGCTCAGGTGAACCTGGAGTATGGTATGCATCATTATTGTATGGATGCATGTGTTATCACTCCAGAGATTTGGCGAAAATGAAGTTTACTAACCTGTGTAAGTGATGATGCTCCACATGTACTCAATTGATGTCTCATTTCCTGAGCTTCTGCTCCCAATCGAAGTGATGTTGCCGCCGATGATCTCATCTTTGTCGCCGCTTATTGTTGTCGAAGTACTAATTCCCTGGCTGATTATGACCGACTCTGGAAAGGTAATACATTTTTGAGCAGGCATCAGTGGAGGTGTAGACTGACTAAAGCAGACTTAAGCTTCGGAGGCTAAAACGAAGCCTCACCAGAGTGAAGTCCTGTGGCATAAATATTTTGCGCGAAAGAACCGCCGCAGGTCTGCGCCTTGTTGCCGCTGCACTTCATGTTGCAGTCGTCGGTGTTGGAGCTCTTGCCGTAGGCGCCGTATTTGTTACCGCATCGACACTCGTCGCCGTTCTGGACGCCAAAGTAAAGGAAGCCGTAGAGTCGGCAAGTCTTCCAGCACCTGTTCACGTTCACCTTAGCTCCCTTGAGCGCCCAGAATGGCAGGTCGCGCTTTGTCTGGTCGACGTAGCAGCCGAGGCTTTGGATGTTGACTGAAAGTAACACATTGGTTTTATGAACTCTTTTGGGAATTCGATAGGGTATCAGACAGAGTCGGAACTAGTAGACTCTTCAGTCAACTCACCAGCAACTGAGGTGTCAAAGATGAGGTTGTAACCGGCGCCGCCGCACATCTGCTTGTTGTTTCCTGAGCAAGCCTTTGTGCAAACGGTGGAGTCACCCTTGCCGTAGCGTCCGTAGCTGTCGCCGCAATAGCAGGCGTTGCCACCCTGAAGACCGGCGTATTTGTAGCCAAGCTCGGAGCACTTGTTGATGCATAAGTTCACCGTCATCAGGCCGGTCTCCACCAAATCGGGCAGGTCGCGATCGGTAGAGTCTTTGTAGCAGCCAATGGCTGTTCTGGAGGTCGCTGAATACGATTTGGATTTAAAAAATAATGAGTAACTCTTTTGCAATATCACTGAACTATGGGTTTCTATTCATGCCTTATCAGCTTACCCTTAGAGCAATGCAAGACTACGCCATTTCCTCTTACCCTTGAAGTTGGTCCTGTAGACGTTGTTACGCCATGCGCCGCCGCAGATCTGAGCCTTGTTGCCGCGGCACTTCATGTTGCACTGCGTCTCATCGGCTCTGCCGTACAGATTGTAACGGTTGCCGCAGAAGCACTGCGCGGAGTTCTGCACACCGGCATAGTAGTAGCCCAAATCCTGGCAGTGCTTGAAGCAAAGGTTTACGCTGATCGCGCCGCTAATGGCCAGCCTAGTCAGGTCCCTGGCTGGCTTATCCACGAAGCAGCCCTTAGAGGTGAGCCTCCCTGTAAGTGTGGGTTTTGGAAGAACTTGCAAAATAATAGCTCTTTAACAGAAAAGCGAAAAGCTGTTCTTACAAGCCACAGAAGTTGTGTAAACTGTGATGCTGGACTTTCCGCCGCAGATCTGCTGCGCATTGCCACGGCAGCGAAGGTTGCACTCGGTGGACGCTCCGTGCTTGCCGTAGCTGTCGCCGCAAAAGCACTGGACGCCAGCCTGCAGTGCGGCGTACTTGTAGAATCTGTCGGCGCACATCTTTGCGCACATCTGGATAGTCACTGAGCCCGTGAATACGAGATCCGACAGGTCCCTGTCATTGTCATTGTTGTTGTAGCAACCGACCTCCGTCACACCTAAAATTGAAGAAATTGTTGAAATAGTCGGCGCAGAGGGCCCACATCTTTCTTCGACTTTTCTTAATTCTATTTTATCCCGAATAAATTAATGACTGTAAATAAATAAATACAAGTGAATGAAGATTAAAAATGAACTCACCTGAGTCCGGAGCCGTTTCCTCTTCGATGGATATTTCTGCAATTATAGGCAGGTGTTGAATTAAGAAAGTCTAACCTTTTTACAGGTGTACGTAATAGCAGTGATAGGAACTACTTCTAAAACAATAACAATCACAACAACAAAACAAAAAAAAAAAACAAAACAGCGTCACAGGGCGCGCAGCAAAACTTTGCTCGAATTTCGTTGCGCATGCGCTCGCACTTACCATTGTCCCCTCCACCCTCGATAACTTCGGGAGCTTTCGTTGTCGGGGCCTCTGTGGACGGCACCTCTGGCGCCTGTGTGACAGGAGCTTCTGTGGGGGCTTCTGTCACAGGGGCTTGCGTCGTCGGGGCTTCTGTCACAGGGGCTTGCGTCGTTGGGGCTTCTGTAGTTGGCACCTCCTCCTTGATGTATTCAGTCTCATCATCTAAGCAGAAAATTTATTCAGTTCTTCAGTGTTCAGTTCTCCAAAACATACAGAAAAGAGAATTGTGTTCAGACGATAAACCACTCACTGCTTCCAATGCCCGTGGCGTAGATGTTATTCAGCCAGGCGTCTCCGCAAGTTTGCTCTTTGTTGCCCTGACAAGGCTTCTGACAGCGCACATCCTCAACCTGGCCGTACCTGTTGTACGTGTCTCCACAAAAGCAATGGTTGCTGTTCTGCACTCCGAAGTACTTGTAGCCGTAGCGCCAGCAGGCCTGGCGACAGTTGTTGAGGGTGATGCCAGGAACGGCAGATCTCTCACCGATTTGTCGTTAAAGCAGCCAAAGCTCTTAAATACGACTGCAGATTAGGGATGTTTCATTACCAAACGTTAATTTTATACTTTTTATGGTTAACGAAGAAAATTTCCAAGCTTTGCTGTAGAGGAAACATAAAATTATCCGAAGCTCACACTCTGGTTTTCCGCTCTCGTAAATATGGTTGTACAGAGCGCCGCCGCATATCTGATCTTTGTGTCCCGTGCACTTGAGATTGCAGTAACTCTCTGCGACCTTGCCGTAACGTCCATAGCTGTTGCCGCACCAGCACTGGTTGCTGTACTGCACACCCGCGTACTTGTAGCCCAGCTCGCGACACAGCTTTCTGCATCGGTTGATGCTCATCTTACCAACCATAGGTCTTTCGGTCAAATCGCGCACGGCCTGATCCTTGTAGCAGCCGAGTGTCGAGGGGACCGAGACTGTGGTATTTAAAAAGAGGACAGTACTTTATGCTTGATCAAATTTGAAGCTACTTTAAGCAAAAAACTTTAAACTTATATCAAAGTGATGTTTAGAGCAGTTGAAACGGCGCAAGTAAGGAACTCACTGTCAGCATGCGTCGCGTAGACGCTGTTACGCCATCCTCCGCCGCAAATCTGTCGCCTGTTACCCGAGCACCGGGAGTGGCAATCCGAGTCCGTAGCCTTGCCGTACCGACCATATTTGTCACCGCAGAAGCAATAGGAGGCGGCCTGAGTTCCTGCATATTTGAAGCCGAGGTCTCGGCAGGTCTTCACACAGGAGTTGATGCTGACAGTTGAGCCCGAGAAAGACAGAATAGGGAGATCCCGATCGCCCTTGTCAACATAGCATCCAAGTGGCGTCAGTTTGGCTTCTGCAGTAGAGTTTAGAAAACTTCACTTTAATTTACAGGTAAACCTGCTGATATCTATACATATTGACAAAAGGCAATTTTTTTATTACGACAAGTTACCAAAGACCTAAACATCCCAAACAAAGAGCCAAACAGGCAGGGGCTGTGTGCACCCGGGCGAAACTTAAGCGACATTGACATACAAGCGGTGATAGGCATTACTGCCCATTCCGCCGAATCCCCTAAGCAGGTAAACAAAAGCGCTTAGCGCAGGCACATACTCACTCAGGAGTGCACAGCGGACCTAACTTTATTTATCGTTAGGCATGTACACTTCACTATGCTTTGGGATTTGGCCCCTAAGGGCGTTAATTGCAAGAGCAGACCAGGCTGAAAATCCAATTAGCCTCAAATGAATGTGAGTGCACTTGGACTCGAGCCTGGGCCGGTGGCACTTTAAGAGCGCCGCGCTGGACCACTAGGCTACTGACCCGTCAACAGCATTATTATCAAGTGCAAAGTTTTAAGCACTACGCACCCTCCACGGTGATGCCTGACGCATAGAGATTGTTGTACCAGCCGCCGCCGCACATCTGGTTTTTGTTAGCCGAGCACTTTATACTGCAGCTGCCCTCGGCGCCCTGGCCGTACTTGCCGAAGTGGTTGCCGCAGAAGCAGCTGGTGGACTGCAGACCAAAGTACCGATAGCGGAGCCCTCGGCAGACCCAGCGGCAGTAGTGAACATCAACAGTGCCGAGGAATCCTCGCTGCGGCAAGTCGCGCTCTCCAGCGTCTTTGAAGCAGCCAAAATACCTCATTCTGCGGAGACGCACAGTGCAAAGCAAGCGTTTAAAAATTATGTTGATTTAGAAAAATGGTGCAATTTAAGCGTAAACATCATTTAACTCACTCATTTCGCTGATATCCAACAGTTTGCCTGAAATTATAGGTAAATAGCATTGTTAAATATTACAGAGGTCGACGCCTTTTTATATGCAACATTGAACAGTACGAAAAGCTAATCCCACCTTTGCGGTCCGAGTTGACCGACTGTTCCAGCGATCGCTCTAAAATGAGAGTGCTCATCATGAAATTTGCATTATAAATTGACAGAATAGTTAGGAAATTTAACGAATTTCCGTAAATCGCTTACCAAGATGATTGCTTCCTTCCTGGGCCGAATGATCTGAAAAATATGTTGAAGATACAAATGGAAGCTTTCTGACTTAAAGCTAGCTCTTGACGAGCTAATTATAATCTTATACAGACCATGGATGATTGTTTGCTATAAGACATATTTCAAATAATAGTGCGCATCCAAGTAGTTTCAGATGAGTCTGCATACCCGAG
This sequence comes from Macrostomum lignano, assembly GCA_002269645.1. Taxonomy (NCBI): domain Eukaryota; kingdom Metazoa; phylum Platyhelminthes; family Macrostomidae; genus Macrostomum; species Macrostomum lignano. Next base: position 224,339 of record NIVC01001159.1, read on the forward strand.
GCGGTGCCCATGTCTGAAATTAAAAATCGAATAGAATTCATTCTTAGGATTGCAAAAGTACTTTAAGGATTCCGAATTCTATCAGGCGTACATCAATTACTTACGAGCTTTAACATTCGTGCGGTAGATGCTGTTGAAGTAATAGCCTCCACACTTTTGATCTTTGTCGCCGACGCAGGCTTTGTTGCAGGAGCTGTCAGCCCCTTTGCCGTATCTGCCGTAGCTGTTGCCGCAAAAGCACTGGTTGCTGTTCTGCACACCGAAGTACAGGTAGCCGTAGGCGGCGCACTTGTAGCGACAGTTGTTCAAGTTGACGGCGCCAGATTTGGCTAGCCAGGGCAGGTCGCGGGTTCCCTTGTCGATGTAGCAGCCCAGGCTGGTGAATTCCACTGTGGGTGCGTCCGACGTATGAATGACGCAATAAATATAACCGAAAGCTAACTCGCTTACTACACATGCACAGTAGGCAGAAACAAAAACACTGCTGAATATGGTTCTTTCAGCGAATCGAAAACCCACATGTTTTGCTTTCTTAGCACAAAAAATGTACTTACTTTATTACGAGTCTTTTAGAACTTTGTAAACAGACAGTTCAGACCTACAGTGTTCCAATACTATCTAGATAAGTTAACTGCATGAATTATAAATTAGACTTAAGCCAGAAGACTCAATCAAATTCCTGGGCACCTATATGACTGAACGTCCTGGGAGTAGCACAGCTTTCCATGTTTCCTTAAAAATCCTGTCACATTGTCTCTGCCTGCCTGGAGAGGTTGAAGTAAAATCAAAGCATTGTATCTTGACTGATGGTGATTGAACATCCAAATACTAAAAATTTGCTATCTAAACTTCTAAAGTATCGTATCGATGATTTTTAAATGCTGGTTCCAGTAAGGTCCAAGCCCCAATGCAATCAGAGCCACTCACTACTCTCGATGCCAGTAGCGTAAACGCTGTTTCGCCAGCCGGCGCCGCAAATCTCGTCCTTCTTGCCGTTGCAGGCCATTCTGCAGCTGGCTTCGGTGCCCTTGCCGTACCGGCCGTAAGTATTGCCGCAGAAACAGTGAGAACTATATTGCAAGCCAAAGTACTTGTAGCCCCGCTTGATGCAGTAGTTCAGGCAGTATTGAATGCTCATCACGCCACGTGTGTGTTCAGGAAGATCACGTGCGCCCGAATCAATATAGCAGCCGATATAAGTGCGTTTAGAGGCTGAAATTTCGATGCGGGAATTTTCGTGTAGCCAAGCTTCGTACGAGTTCATCCAAGCACTGCTCGAGTAGGACGGGAATTTATGCTTCTTGGAAAATTTTAGGAGGCTGGTTTGGAGGCAGGTTGTTACACATTTTGATGCGCAGCCATTGAGCTAAGAATGATAAAATCAATTCGTAAAGCCAATGAGTCGAGCTGTGCCATTTTTTAAAGATTTTTAGTCACAGGACATGTACGTAGGATATAGAATTAACAGAGAATCCTAATTTTAGAAACAAAAAGCTTTATGAATATTAATACAGCTATAAGAAAGGCAAGACATAAAAAAGTGAGTATTGGGTCCTATCGAAAGCAATAAAATTTTTGAGCTGAAAAGGTAGAAACCTCCTATCTCCGTAATGTACTCTTTAGGCAAAACCTTCCTAAAATTTTCCAAGAAACATAGTTTCCGTCCTTATACTTGATTAGTCCTTGAAATTACCTTCATTCATGCTTCCAGAAAACCATTGAAATTCCCAAAATCCAAAATTAACAAGCAAAAGATCGCTTCTAAAGGTAACTTAAAAGATTGAACTTATGTTCTAGAGACGGTTTTATCAGCGTGAAAATTCACTACCAAAGCATCAGTTCTACTCACGCGTATACTCAGTCTCGTAGATGAGGTTGCGCCAGGTGCCGCCGCAGATCTGCTTTTTGTTAACAGAGCAAGGCGTGGCGCAGTCGGCGTCCAAAGCTTTGCCGTGCTTGCCGTAGCTCTTGCCGCAGAAGCAGTACGCTCCAGCCTGCAGTCCGGCGTACTTGTAGCCCAGGTTGCCGCATCTCTTCACGCAGCTGTTGACGTCGGTGGTGCCGGCGCTGTGGAAGGGCAAGTCTCTGTTGCCCGTGTCAATGAAGCAGCCCAAGGTTTTGAGGCTAGCCTGTTCTGCAGTTCGACATATGGATATGGCATGTGTACTTGGATCTTTAAGCTCACAACTTAGAGAAAATCCGGTAACAGTTACTAACCGACGGTGAGTCCAGTGGCGTAGACGCTGTTGTGCCATCCACCACCGCAGATCTGTTCCTTGTTGGCAGCGCACTTGGAGGCGCATTTCGTATTCGCGCTCTTACCATAGCGGCCGTACCTATTGCCGCAGAAGCAATAGCTGGCCGCCTGGATGCCGGCGTATCTGTACTTCAGCTTGCGACACACGTCGCGACACCTATAGACGTCGGTAGCTTTCACTTCAGCTTTTAGTGGCAAATCTCGTTCTCCGGTGTCCCGGTAGCAACCGAGGTTTGTGTAGTTTGGAGCTAAATTTGCATTTGTTAGAGAAAGAGTCAATGTCTGTGCGCTGCTATAATCAACACAATCTCCATCCACTTACCTTTCAAAGCTTCCCCCGTGGTCGGATCTTGCGAAGCGACGGCTGCCACGAGGCAGAGCAGGAGAACGAACCGCATGGTATGAGTCTTAGAGCAAACTAGTTTCGGTTTATTAGATCTCAAAAGTTGGAGTTGCGCGGAGTCAGAAGTCAGTCAGGGGTCTGTTTTTTATCCTTTTCTGTTGAAGTGGGGTTGCTGGCTACTTGGTAAACAACTCGACGGATGGCCCAGAGCCTGCATGAAAATTTGACTTAATTGCATTTTTCAAACCGTCACATTGAGTCACGAGGTTAGCAGAACCACCTGCTGCCACGGGCAGGGAACCGCGGCGTGGCCGTGCCAGGGAGACCCAGAGCAGGAACTTGGGGTGGCAACCCTTCCCCGACCCATTTTCATACAACTATAGGCTTGGCTACAGTTGTTCAGCTTGCACCGTTTGCACCAGAACTGAACAACTGTGGCAAGGCTGACAGTTGTACATGTATGAAAATGGGTGTCGGAGAAAAGTTGCTACCCCAGGTTCTGGCCCTGGGTCTCCTTGGCCGTGAAGGGGTGGCTGCAATTTGCTGACGCACGCTTTCAGCTACCAGTAGCTGCAATCCCCACTTTCCGATCCCCAGACCCTCAGCCGAGTCGCGCGCCAAAAAAAATTCGCTTGCATAACTCGCGAAAGACCAAGAGCGTCTTTTGCGCCCCTACCGAGCCCCCAAGACTTCTGACAGCAATAGGGTTGGGCGTTGAAGGCGCGGCATGAGTAGACTGGTTGCCAATCCCAATGAAACGATAATCAAGGGAAAAACACTGCGCTCATGTACAGTCAGGAATGGAATCGATTGAGTCTTACAGTCGTAATTTTTATAGAACCTCCCCATGGCCATATACGTTAGCACTGTAATGAAGCTATTGAGTTATTATTGAAATATCTCGCGAGGGGTTGATCGTTTTTGCGGCTCAGAGTAAACCAACTCAGCACTGACTCTGGACTAGCTCTGGAATCGTTGGCCTTGGGCAGGGGTGACCTTGAATTTCCACTGCAAAATTTAAGTCGTACGAGCGTATAGCTACACAGGAAGGGAATTCACAAAGTCTTATGCACACGTCCGCTCCGCGCTCTCGTATTAACTTGCATTTCCATCACTGCCCAGATTGACGCTTGGCTAGAATTCTTCATCAAAGTTTTTGGAAGCGACATCACGCTTTCTTCTTTCCTTTCCTCTCTTGTCTTCTCTCTTCTTGCCTCTCCTCTCTCTTCCATCTTTTTTTATTCCTCTCCTCTCTCTCTTCTCCTCTCTCCCCTCTCCTCTCTCCTCTCTCCTCTCTCTTCTCTCCTCTCTCTTCTCTTTTCCTCTATCTCCGCTCTTTTCCCCCTTCTCCCCACTTTCCTCTTTCTTTTTCTCTTCACCTCTCCCCTCTCTCCTCTCCTTGTTCTCACCCAGCATTCCCCTTGAGCCCTGGCATCTCAGAAACTTCTCTTGGGCAAAAAATATTGACTTTTGTAACTTTAAGCCAGTTTTTAGATTCGGTTTTTCGCGTCGTTTCGGAGATTAGATTAGGCAAGCCTATGGTTACCGATAGGGATGAGAATTCGAGATTGTTGGAAAACTTTGTTTTGTTGAAGCAAACCAACAGATTCTCCGAGACAGAATGACCTGGAACGCCCCCCCCCCCACCAGGATCATTTTCTAGGACAAAGTAAGTCATAAAAGTTAAGCTACCGGGGAGCAGAGCAGGCCAGGGAACCCGCCCCCGGAAACTCCTCGGCTTTATTCGCCAGTTCCCAGGGGGAAGGCAGTCAAAGTGGCGCCAAAATTTAGTTGCCTAGAAGAGACAAAAGAATTAGAGCGGCGGGGGTTAGTGTTAAAGAACTTTAAAAATGAATAACACAAAAACAACTCCATAAATTTTGGGTTGCAGTCGAGCGTTGCCTTGTGTTGGCGTTGCTCAATCGGAGCAGAACTTCCTTAGTATATTGCAGCTCTTTTAGAATCCTCATTTATTCCTTAACGTTTAGAAGCGCAACCCACGGCTCCCGTATGCGTAGTTGATGGGCCATGCAGCGAGCGCATGACCCAACCCAGCGCAGGCCCTCCTCTGCAACAATCGATTTTCTGTCTACGACTGCAGAGTTAAAGAGCCCCACTCATGCATTTGTTATTTGCAGTAAAGAGTTTTAAAATAAATAGGACCGACAAACGTCAAGAGTGGTTTTTTGAATGGGTTGCAATAAGAGCTATGCTAATCTTTGTCACATACTTGTAGCAAAAATATTGAATAGAATCCAGCCTGAGAATAGGCTTGGCACCATCTGTTATGGCAGCATTCGCACGGGATGGTCACATGATTTGCAACTTTCACTGCAGCGCACCTTGAAAAGTTAAACAATTTTTTTCTTTGCCATTGCCACCCTTCTCCCTCAAAGAATTAAATTTTCAGATCGCAAAGCTTGGAAGAAATAGACTGATTAGAAGGCCTGCTTATCTGTATTGAGTTGAAAGACCCCTCAGTGCTGGGAAGGCCCACTCCGATAGCAAACTGGTGGCAGCTTTCACCAGCCAGTGCGAAGCCTGGCGCTGTATCAATACTTTCCCTTGGTGGCAGCTCTTTCGGGGCAAGCCAAACTGATAAGCGAACACTGGGCAGAGCCGGGGTCAGGAGTATGAAAGCGCTGAAAAAATGATTTTTTGAAAGACTAGTTTTTGTGCGAGACCAAAATTTCTAGCTGAAACGACAGCACTGTCATGAGAATCCGGCTATGCACGACTTCGGTCTTCGGCGCCTTGCTGCTGGCTGCTTGCATCGCCGGCACGGGTAAGTCAGTCGGATGAGAAAAGCCGAAAAAATTGAATTAAGCATTCGTGTCAGTCCGACAACGACATACTCATTGGGCAAAAAGACAGAAAAGATTTACAATGTAATCAATAGTTGCCAAATTAAAGTCACAGAAAGCCACTTTAAGACATATTAAATGCGACTCTTGGTTTTTAAAAGCGAACATTTGCACACAATTTTGTACAATAACGTTCGTACACACATCTACAGGTAACTTTGGAATTGAAAAGTTGAAACTTGCATTAACCATTCTCATGCAGCAAGGATGCACTTGAGAATAACTGCAATGTAGTTATTGACGCCGCTGAAAAAGTTGCCTCACAATTTCAGGAGCTCAGAATAATGGAAAATGCCCGGCGGGTTGGGTCGGCCGCGAAAACAGCAGCTGGTGCTACGAGTTCGCTAGCAGCAACGGCAACTACAAGTCCTGGGATGACGCCAAGCTCGCCTGCGAGGTGCAGCACGGAACTCTGTTGGCCATGGCCGACGTCAGCGAGAGGGTAAACACGCCTCTAATGCTACGGGCACAACTGTCGAAGAAAGAATGCAAGCCTAATTCGCTAGTTCGAAATTTCCGAGTATTCAATTTTAGTTTAAAACTCAAAACTTGAGACGGTCGAACTCGAACAATTTGTAAACTTTTTAGGCCGAAATTTAACATACTAGAAATAGTGTCAGTTTAAAGGTAAAAGTACAAGCCAACAGTTTTGTTTTTATTTTCGGCTAACTGACTGTTGGAGTTGGTAAAACGCCCATGGACACGGGATCACACAATACCAAGAGTAGCACCCAATATTTGCGTTTTTGATTTATAATTCAGTTGGGCTAATTAGACGATAGCCTAATAAATTATATATGACCTACTCAATGCAGGAGTGGGTGGCACGAAGAGTTAACGGGTTCCAGTCTGGTAGCAGCTGGTGGCTCGGTCTTGAGAGAACCACCGGAGTCTGGCGATGGGTCGACAACCGCAGCGGAGGAGAGACGCCGGGAAACTCACCGGAGGACGGCAGGGTGCTGTAAGTTTGTTCCACCGGTTTTTCGTGCATAACTTGAGACACTTCACACTGTAATAATCGCAAACTCGAGAAAGCTTACTCACAAGTATTCAGTAGTATGACTAAGTAAATTTGCAGGGTCCGTCAAACTTAAAAATTTTAGCAAGATAATTATAACAATTGATTACACCTGCGCCAATCGGCAGATGTGCAACCGACAGCTCAGCCGCAGCTTTTGCGCGCGGCGTATCTTAAGCGTATCTTCCCTTGCGTATCTTCCCTTGTACGGCTGTTCAGTGCAAGGACTGGGGGGGGGGTCGCCACACACACCCTCAATTACCCCAGCTAATGCTGGCACCCATTTTACATCTGGGTGAACTGAAGCAATGCAGAGTTAAGTATCCTGCTCAAGGACACAAATTGTTCCGCGTGGTTCGAGAATCGAAACCCCGACCTTTAAGTCGTGAGTCCGAAGCCCTAACCACTAGGCTACAACCCCCGTGTAGTCCATGATGTCCAGTATCTTAAATTGGATCTTCACTAAATAACGCTCGCAGCACGTGGTACGAAGGTCACAGTGACAGCAGTCCTGGCAACTGCATGAGCATCAGGGTGGACGGCACAAAAAGCGAAATCCTATACGTGTATCCGCGATCTTGCAACAAAATGGCTGCCTACATTTGCAAGAAGCAGAAGCGTAGGTCAAGTTCTTGCCTGTCACTGCATCATATACAGTTCTTGTGCCACTCTACAAACACCAAAACTAATGCCAAATTCCAGAGGACGCAACGACTTGCGATGCGGACGACGGCTGGGAGACTCACGGAGACCGGTGCTATAAAGCTTTCAACTCTGACAACAATGGAGCCTATTGGGAAGACGCTCGGTCAGTACTTGTGCGTGTGTGCAGTTAGGACCTCAACTTTAGGGACTTTGCTTTGCTCCTCCACTAAAAAGTAGAATGTATAGAATATCGCGCAAGAGTCTTGAATGACTTAGGAAAACGGAAGCCAGTCCGGATCCTTTAGAATGTACAGGTACATTTAGAATGTCCGGACTCGATTCGTTTTTAAGTAGCTATATACGAGCGTACTTCCCTCTAATTGCAGAGACCATTGCAACCGCATCGAATCGGATCTAGTGATCGTGAACGACGCGACCACTAGTCAAATTGTCAGGGATATTGTGAATCGCGGTGGTCCCGGGGCCATCACAAATACCTTCTGGATTGGTCTGCGATCGGTTCAGACTGGCAGCAATCCCGATCAGTATTCGTGGCGCTGGGTAGACAACTCGCCAGCGATTTACAAGGCTTGGACAAACGGCGAGGAGCCACAGGCTCAAAAAGGCCTTTGCGTGCACACCGAGGGCACGGATTCATCCCAGCTTTGGCGCGCCTACGGCTGCAATGGCCGAAGGTTCGGCTTCGTGTGCTCCCGGCCCACAGGTACTTGCGCCACCGGTTGGTACCAGCACCGGGACACCTGTTATTCTCTGAATCCCACCCAGCTGTCCTGGACACAAGCCTCCGACCACTGCCAGTCCTACGGAGCGACTCTGCTGAGAATCAAGCAGTGAGTGACAACTGCAGGCATGAAGTTCTTTCTCTTCTCAACTGTATTCCGTCTTTTAATGGATTTGAAAGCTCATAAATGTTTTACCTATTTCAGGGACCATGTGCAAAAGTTCATCAATATGTACAGGGAGGATTTTGCTAGAAATGGGATCGAATACATTTGGATGGGAATGTACCGTAAGTACTGATTGTAACTTCAAGGATAATTACGAGATAAATAGTAATACATAGTCATGAGATGATTGTATTGACACTTGAAGCAAAAATATTTCATAGGTTTGTAAGTTTCTTTTTAACACCTCGTCTAGTCTTAGGATCTTAGGTCGAAAATATTAGCAACCAGGTACGCCAGGTGTCCAAAAAACTCCGGCCCATGAGTCAAATGAGACCCACAAAGCCTCTCTATCCGGCCCTCGAGCTCTTTGAAGTGGCAATCCAGCTAGTTCAATTTTTATAACTCTTCTCAGCTCTCCTTATCTCTAATCTCTTTTCTTTCTTTCTTCTCTCCTCTCTCCTGTCCCATTGCCCTCTCTTCTCTCTCTCCTCTCTTCCCTCTCCTCTCTCTCCTTCTCATGCCCGCAGTCATGTGCTAGGCACTGCTAGCTTGTACGAGCGTAGATGTGAGCCGTCCCCATGGGGACGCTTTTATAAGACCTCAATTTCATAACGCCCAAAACCACCACACTTCACAACGCCTAAATTTCATATCGCCTAAATTTTATAACGGAAAAAATGAATGTGAACGAGCGTGCAGAGATTTTAGGCATTGTGAAATTCAGGCGATATGAAGTTTAGTTGATGTGAAGTCATGTGCTTGTGAAATTTGGGTCTTAAAATACCGGTCAGACAGACATTAGAGATTTAGTATATTGTAAAAGCGCCCCATTTCAGTGGGTTCACAAGCTTAGTGACATTTATTTTCTCATTGAACTTTAACTCGATAGGCGCTGTATCAGAAAGCGGAGAAATCAAGTGGACCTCCGGCGACCCGGTCAGCTCGGGATACACCAACTGGGCCAACGGCCAACCTCAGCTGGACGATGGAAGAGCCAACGCCGGTAGAGTCATCGCCATCGATGACGGAGGTCGCTGGCAGATTGCGAATCCAACGGCAAAAGGCGGATTCGTGTGCGAGATACCTTTGGGAAAGACGCCGCTAGTGCCAACTACAGTTTATCGTAAGTACCAAACTTTACCAGTTAAGACATTTTTAAACTGTCAGCCGAGTAAATATTAGAAACAGGGTGTACGAGCGTACAAGTACAGCGTAGTTTAAAGAGGATGTGAACTAAAGAGTCAGAATGGAGCCCGAAACATTGGGTCCCGATTTCTCTACGCCAATCCCTTCATTTTGAGCCAAATAGCTCCCGTTATGTCTAAAACCGACCACTTTAGCATTTGGGGATCTCTATGGGGAGAAATGGGATGAATGGCGATTTCATGTGATCGGAAACCTTTCTGTGTTATTTTGAGTTTAAAATGTTTTCATTGTGTTTTTTCAGGACCCTCTAACATACAGCCATTTATGAAACATTGTACTAAAACTTGACGTTAGTTACATGAGAATGATTCAGGGCATGTACGTTTAGGATAACATAAACATTATTAAGAGATAACATAACGGGGCATACTATAACATTACTATCGCTCCTATTCTTCATAAAAACACATAAAAAGAGCGTTTATCATGGTTATCTCGTCATTCAAGCAGTTGAAGCTCCAAATGAAGGGACTGGCGTAGAGAAACCGGGACCGAATGCTTCGGGCTCCATTTTGACTCTTAAGTTCACATCCTCCTTCGTTCGAATCGCTAACAAAATACTAGACTCTTAGGCGTTTTAGCTTTTAAATTGACAACATATTTTTATAATTTCGAGGGTTTTCTACCGGTTAATTGAGATTTCCATTTGTGAAAATACTGTGTAATGCAAAAACGCTTTCAAGCAAAAAAATACTCCTAAATTTACAACCACTATTCCAAGGCTGAACTTTGTAACTTTGAACCTTGCACCTTGCAGCAAGTTTTGTTTGCGAGCAAGGCTGGATCCTGTACGGTTCTCGCTGCTACAAGCTGGAGTCAAACAAGTTCGTGGACTGGCTGACCGCCAGAGCCAACTGCCAGGCGTTTCCAGGCGCCGATCTCATCGACATCCGGGGCAGATCCGAGCAAGAGTTCATTCAGAAGCAGCTGGACCCGAGACGCGACTACTGGATCGGACTGCACACCCGCAGCACGGAGGACCGTAGCTGGGTGTGGGTTGTGGACAACTCACCCATGGACTACCAGAACTGGCAGAAGGGCGAGCCAAATAACCTGGAGAAAGAAGAGAATTGCGTAGAGATGTACACCTCCGGCACGTGGAATGACAACAGATGCACTTACCGATTGTCATACATCTGCAAAGTGCTCGCAAGTAAGTAAAATCTCTGTTCAAAAATTCTGATCAAGCAGCTATTTTTCACAAGTCTAACTGACCCAGAAGCATGACTATAATGATAATTTGGGACGTTCTTGTCATAGACGTGAACGGATCGCCGCGGCCTACGTTGCCTGGCACAACTACACCAAATTTCGATCCGTTTTGCGGACCACTGTGGAGACGAGATCCGACGTCGAACTATTGCTACCTGTTTAACACGGATCCGTTAATCTGGTTCGACGCCAAGCATCAGTGCGAGTTCCAAGGAGGCAAACTGGCCAGCATTGTCACTCAGGAGGTGAGACTTCGATCGCCGTATCGATTTTGGTGGCCTGAACAGAATCTTATTAAATTTTGAGGCTGCAGTTATCCATGTAACAGGTACCCTCGTAGAACGGAAGCTAGATTGTGCAATAGATAGAAATATTTGCCTAGATAAATAAAAATACAGCCTATGGCGTACAATTGTAATCACAATATACTACTATATTGCTAAATTTAAAGTCACTTTAACTCATCATTATTTACTTTAATTGCAGGAAAAGGCATACATTGCCGCACGAATCAAAACTATGAAGGACGAAGACAGTGGAATTCTCGGCTTCTGGCTGGGTTTTAATGACAGGTAATAAAGTTGGAATGATTCTACATGTTTCAATACATCTCCTTTGCGTGAAGCTAGGTAGCAGGTAGCCAATGATGTAGAAATATACGGAGAAGACACCAAAAGGGAATATTTATCATTCTGCGTAACAGGGCCGAGGAAGGCTACTGGGTGTGGGACGACGGCGAGCCGGTGACTTTCCTGAATTGGGCGGCCGGCGAGCCGAACAACGCCGGAGCTGGCGAAGACTGCGGCATGATCTACGCTGATTCGGCCATGTGGAATGACTTCGCCTGCGAAAAGCGATACGCCAGCATCTGCAAAAAGCTGGGAAATGTCCTCATAACTATTGAGCCGCCACCAGCAACCACCATTGAAGTTCCGGATGGCTACCTGAGGGGCTGTCGAGATGGCTACAGTGTCCATAACAACATGTGCTACAAGGTTTTTACGTCTAGAGATGATGAGATGACCTGGTACGACGCAAAGGCGAGATGCCAACTAGAGGGAGGCGACCTTGCGTCCGTTATGAACCTGGCTGAGCAGCAATTCCTGCAAGAGCTGGCTGTCCCAAGAGATTGTAAGATATTCTGAGCATCTACGCTGCTCTTCTGAATTTTATACCATGTACTCGTACATGCATATGGTGCTAAACTGTTGTTTTCGAATTGCAGTCAGCTACTGGATCGGCCTCTACGACTCCTTGGCCATTGACAGAATGATGTATTTTAAGTGGTCAGACACATCCAAGCCGAAATTTACTTATTGGTTTAAAAATGAGCCGAATAATTATCTGAAAAAAGATGACTGCGTTGAAATCGTCAATATGTGGGATGGTTGGGTGAGTTCTTTATAAATATTCTCAAACTTTCAAAATAGGCTGCTCGTAGCGTATAATGGTCTCGCATCTGCAATTTTTTGTACAGAACGGCCGATGGAACGACCAAAACTGCGATTACAAGCGCCGGTTCGCTTGCAAACAGCGCCAGAAACCGGTATTGGTCCTGCCTCCAGTTACTAAACCACCCGGCTGTCCGGAAGGCTATGACGGCGCCTACGGTGGGCAGTGTCTGAAGTTTGTCACCGGTACAACGCTTATGACTGCCACGGCTGCAAAAGCGGCCTGCCAAGCCGACGGGGGCTTTCTGGCTTCAATCCCAACAGAGGATGTGCAGAATCACATTTTCCTGAGGCTCACAGAGCTGCGGCAAACCAGCAACTACTGGATCGGCCTCGTCCGCTCTGGTTTGTCCTTTAGGTGGGAGGATGGACGCCAGTTCTCTTATTCGAACTGGAAGCCTAATTCGATCCTCTATGGCTTGCAAGGCCAGATATCCCCTATCCTAGGCTTGTGGGAGATGAGCTTCTCACCCATCCAGGGCAACAGAAACTACATCTGCCAAGTAAAGCAGATTGGATATTCAACGCCCACCAAGCCGCCGACAACCTACAACCCAGAGTATTGCGCGTACAGCTGGGTAGAAGCTAATGAAAACTGCTACAAAGGCTTCAGCGCAACGGACGCAGAAAACAAGCTGACTTGGTCGGAGGCCAGAGCCCACTGCAAAAGCCTCAGTGGAGATTTGGCCAGCATTCACAACAATGAGACAATGACGAAGCTAGAAGAGACAGTTGGCGGTTCAATTGGCTACTGGATTGGGGTGAACACTAGAGATGAGAACAAGGGATTCGTATGGGCCGATGGTTCGCCAGCAAACTACTTTAAATGGCGAGGTGACAAACAGCCTGAAAACATCAATAATAATCAGAACTGCGGTGTCCTTAGTCCATCCGACATGAGTTGGGTAATAGACAACTGCAATGCCGCAATGAACTGGATTTGTGAGACGCCCAAGGGTATTTATCCCACTGGAACAACAGTTGAGCCAACAACGCCTCCCGATGCGCCCGACTGTGGAGATGGTTGGAAATACTACAATGGCTCGTGCTATTTGATGTCAACGACACTTCTAGAGTGGCACAATGCCTTGAAATACTGCCGCGACGTGAACGCAGATTTAGCCAGTATTCACGGCAACGAGGCGACCGACTTCCTTTTAAGGCTGAGCAGCAAGCTGCACATCAACATTGCGTCCTATTGGATTGGGCTGAACGAGCTGGGCCAAACCAGCGGCTGGTCGTGGACCGATGGCACCGGGGTCAACTACTTCAACTGGAACGTAGGTGAGCCAAACAACGCAGGCGGAGCTGAGCACTGTGGCGCTTTTTACTCCAGCAACGGACTTTGGAACGACGACCAGTGTGGAGAGCGTCACCGATTCATCTGCAAGCGAAACAACGATACGAGCAGAACGGTGGCGCCTACCACTCCGATGCCAGGATATTGCCCGAAATGGTACTTCAGAGTTGGCAACAAGTGCTTCAGAATTTATGAAGATCAACTGCTGACATGGGCGGATGCAAGAGCTGTGTGCGCGAACACTGGTTCAGAAAATGTTCGCGGCTATCTGGCCAGCATCTCGAACGAGTACGAACAAGGTCCGTCCCGCAACATTTGATTGCTGTAACAAAATGTTATGTATTAAGCGTTTTTAATGTTTCGTAAATATGTATTTCATTTTAGCCGCGCTCACCTCCTACAAGTCATACAACGATAGCAACCTATGGATTGGCCTGTTCGCTCGATACAACATACATTTGTACTACTGGCTTGATAACACACCTTTTACCTACAGTAACTGGGCTTACAACGAGCCCAATAGCGTTAATGTAAGTAAATATCTTCTAAACATTTCCAAGGAACTTATTTTGCTTGTTTTAACATATTTGTAAAAAATTCTAGGAAATGTGCGTCCATATGTACACCGAGAGATTTCGAGCCGGACAATGGAACGACGCAGACTGCAACAGAAAAATGGGATTCGTGTGCATGACATACAAAGATAAGAGTCTCGTAACTGAATGGCAGCCGCCAACCTCCACCGTTTGCGAGGCCAACTGGAAGCCGTTTGGCTCATCCTGCTACAGGTACCTACCCACTGCCAACAGCTGGAGCGACGCGCAGAGGTCTTGTGCCAGTCTTGGCGCTAACTTGGCTTCAATACACGACGTCTACGAGCAAAACTTTGCCCACTACCTGACTGAATCAATCGCCCAGGTGCCAACTTGGATTGGACTGTCCGATGTAAGCAACATGCGAGGCAACTACGAGTGGAGCGACAGATGGCACTTAACATACGTAAACTGGGGCAGCGGTCAGCCAGGCAATAATGAGCAGGCTACCTGCGTGCAGATGGACAAGACAGGCGCCTGGTTCGCCGTCAACTGCACCACTCGCCTGCCAGCCTTGTGCCGGAAAAGCAACGGCCCGATGCCAACAACACAGCCTCATCTGCCTGGCACTTGCCCGCCAGAGTTTGTCCCCCAGTTTGACAGCTGCTACTTTGCAGCCAACAGCACAGTTCGCGTCTCGGCTTCGACTGCTCAGATCGAGTGCCAGAGGCTCTACCGCTCTAACCTAGTGAGCATACTCACCCAGAGCGAGCAGAACTTTGTTGCCGGCCTAATAAATAGCAAAGTCCAACAGTCGGGCACTCGTCGGGACTATTGGATTGGCTTGCTGCGCAGCAGCACCGGAGGCTTCGAGTGGAACGACCTCAGCCCGCTGGGCTATGTCTACTGGAGCTTGAACGAGCCGTCCAACACGCCTAACGAAAACTGCGTTGAAATGTACGAAAGCAACAAGAAGTGGAACGATCACTATTGCAGCAAGCTCAACTCGTACGTATGCAAGATGCCCAAACTACCGTCAACGGACTCGGGAATAACGACCACTACAACAGCTACCACCAGGACAACTCAGACCACGGTCAGTGGACAGACAAGGCCTACACAGCAACTTACAACAACGCGAACTGTTACTACACAGAGTCCCGGTGTCAGAGCTATTGCAGGTGAGGGTGCAACAGTTTAGAAAATTACTAGCAAGTGATATGTACTCTAGAGATTTGTGAAATTTCCTGCTTCAAGCGCCCCTGAAATATTACAAGCGCTAAGTATACAAGCGTATGTAGAAAACACTCGATTTTCTTTAAAATGTTCAGAGGCTGATACGGAACGTACAATGTATACTTAGCAGCAGACAAAACTGTCCATCCACCCTTTTTCGGGAGAATTTCGTCTCAGTTAAATGGCAAATCGATCTTACAATTCGACCATAGACAAATTTCGCCTATGGGTGGGACGCTTGCTGAGAGCAAGCATGGACAAGAAAGTCTGTTTGAGGCAGAACAGTCCATTCATCTGTTGACGAAATTCCCCGGATAAATCCCATGATTTTGTGAGCCGCGCGGCCCATGGAATCGTCAATAATGTGTCTCCGTGGTTTTGAATGCATTCCGTGACCGCTAGTTTCGTCAATGGTTAATGCTTAGTGGCGCCCCCGAAATGGTCTATGGATTTGAGGACATGAAAGAGCGAATGAGATTCCGTCTCATTACTGCCCGAAAATCCATAAGAAGAACCATTAGTTCCATTACTTAATCCACAGTCCCACTGCATGCAATAAACCCATCTGGACTATCTCAATCACTCGCAGATCTGAAAAACGACGCCTTGGTGATAGGCGCTGTTGTGCTGTTCCTAGCCCTGCTCATTGGAGCAGTTTTGGCCGTGTTTTTCTACCGCCGGCAAGTCGGCCCGAAGTCCGTGGGCGGCGGCGGCGGCGGCGGCGAGGAGTCCGGCTTTGCCAACGCGAACTGGTCCAGCGCCACCAACGAGGTGAGCCTGGAGACCGGCAGGTCGGGAGACACCGAATCCAAGGACGGCTTCTCGAATCCGTCATTTGCCGGGGACAACTAATCAAGCCACGGGAGTTGGGAACAAAATGACAGATTACTGCTGGTAGACTGCTTTGTAAAGTGCAACAGATCTGCAACCCTAATGATCCGCTCCGAATGTTAAAAATTGTAATTGCTTAGTTTTCTGACTTGAGATGCTTATATTAAACTGAATCATGAAGCAATTTAATAGTAGAAATACCAACGCAAATAACTGCTACCTCCTATCAACACGAAGGTAAAAAATCAGAGAATTCAGAGAACTAAGGTGACGCATTTTTAAAGTATAAGCGAGTCATCACCAGCTTAAAGTCTACTGAGGTTTGCATGGTCAAAAAATTGTTTAGAAAAAAACTTGGTATTTCTACTAAAAATTTCAGTTATTAGGCTTACTAAAGCAAAATTGATAAATGATTTTAATCGAATAATAAAAAATTCCTGATGCCTTTTCAATAATAAATACATGAAGAACAATAATTTAACTTTGAAAACGTCAACTCAAAGTGTATTAACACTGTAATTAGCTGTCATAACACATTTAAATATTATGCCACAGAAATAAAATAAAGCGCGGGTAAATAAAGTTACTAAGACTACAATTAATTCTTCAAAACATAGTTAAACTCTACTTGAGACTTTTATAAGTAGGAATTTCTGCAAAGAAGCGTGTCTTTGTGCTCAAAGTACTCATACAAAAGCAGCTGCGCTTAGATGCCGGGCAAATTTTATACTCAGTACAGTACACAGGTAAATAAAAGCGCAACAATACGCATTGATTGCTAATAATTAGGCACTAATGTGTGGACAAGCTTACAGGTAACAGCTGGTTTATATGATGCTTAAGCTCATGCTAATCTTCGGAAAAATATCATTTCTTGGAATTCGATACCTTAGTCGTAATTCCTAATATTAATGCCGTGTCGTCCTTCAAATGCCTATAACTGTCGAATAACTACATAACCAAACCTACAACTTTAGTAGTCTTTCCTATTGTTACAATGGTGATCTGCAACGATTCAAAACCGGCTCGTAAACATTCTCATCGGACTAAACCAGGCTGTAACGGGCGGCACAGGAATTATGCAATGTTTTGTTGTCCAACAAATTTGTCCGCTGCTCACGCGACCAGGTGACCAACTAGTTCGTCATCTTCAGCGCGCAGATGGGGCCGGTGCAGCGGGCTCAGCCAGCGCCAGGAGGCCGGCTGGCCGAACACCCTGGCCAGTCGGTCAGAACAGCTCAAACCTTGAGCAGTTCTCTGCTCGCCTTTGATTCGCTCGATTCCCTGGGGGGGATTTTTGTAGAAAGTAGGAAGAAAATTTCCTCCCCTCCCCATGCATCAATCAATAAGAAGCGCTGATGTACAAGTTCAAGAGAAACAGTTTCTATGCAAAGACTTAGTGGTGAAAACAAAATAGAATCATTTTATAGTTCTAGTTTACAAGACGCTCCTTGCTCTTCTTTAGCCTTGATTATTGTGAACTATTGAATTATCGTTTTAAATTTGAGACTATTTTGATATATTCCTCATTGAGAAATCAAAGAGAAACCTTTCCCAGACAGAATTTTAAGTTTGTCCCGATAAACGACTCAGCTACCCGAAAGCTTCCTACGTAAATTAGAAGACAATGTCTTTCGAGTTTTGCACAAGCCACATCAATAAAGGAGTGCAATTTCAAGGACTACTGTAGTACGAAGTATAACAGGAGACAAAACTCAAAGACGGTTTACTTTTTAGCCTCCGAGAAAACTACACCTTGTGCAAGTTACAAGGCCCTCTGTGCTTGCATCATCGCAAAATCAAAACTACTTGAAGTATAGACAAGAGGCACATAATTTGGACACTACAAAACATACGACACTTCACAATGTCCACTTACCGTTGTGTTGGTGAGAATAGCGCTGATCTGCGATCCCGCCATCACCGCGGTGAATATGCCAAATAAGAGGCTGAGCACAATCAGTATGAGCAGTAGCATTGTGCTCATAGCGGGAGATGGACCGCCGCTACAGGCTGAAGGGTTTAATACAACCTACTTTTTGAGCCACTGAATCAATTAGTCTTTTATGCTGTTATACAATTTCAGTTCAAATTGTACTCACCATCCCACTCAGATCTGAGACAGATTGCGAAATAGTGCAAGCACAGGTAGACCGTAAACCAACTCACTAGGGAAATGTAAGCCTGGAAATCGTGTTGTAGGGGGGTATTTCAAACAGTTAGTAACATTAATTAGTTCTATCCTGTTTAGGATGTGTTTGAAGGTATTCCCAAAGCAAACAAAATGTTCTAAATAAATAAGTAATAAAACATATTTAATAAATTATTCATTACATGTCGTTAATAACCAGCTGAGAAGTTTCGTAAGTCAAGATCGGTAGCAATCTGGGGTAAGTTAAGCAGTTAACGGGTTTGGGCGGATTTGCTTCCCCCCCCTACTATTAGTAGTTTTGGTTTCGGAAATGTGAGGATGAGTGGATAGGTTAGTTAAGGGGTCATGTGGATTTCTAATAAGTAAAGTTGATTGCATGTTTTGACGCTAAAAGCAAGAATCAGCCGTAAAGACGGTCTCTGACTGTTTTTACCCTGACTGCCTCTCTGGTAGCTTGTCTAAGGGTTGTGCGCAATCCGATTGGCCTAGCTTCGGCTAGCCCAATAATAAGGGTCCGCCCCAAAGGGGCTGTGCCCATCTAAAAATAACCCTATTTCTCTAACGTACATTCCAATTATTTGGCCCTCGGCCTTGGGTTAGGGGGGGGTGTACCTGGAGTGAGTGTGTACTCTGGACTGCAGTGTGGCTAGAACGGGACTTGAGCCCCCCGGTCGTACCCGCCCTGCAGGAAAGAATGACCATTCACCAAGGTGTACGGTAGAGCCTAGTTGATGCCAGCCCTGAGGCTGAGCCCCGGGTTGCAGGTTGCCTCTCACCTGCTAGTAGGGTTCAGGTGCTCCTTCTGCCATTCTTTTTTCTGGGCTGGCATCCCAGCGCGGTTTTATCCCTTGCTTTTATGCTTTTATTCTTTTATCAGGCCATTAGTTTGCCTTCCAATCTTTGGAGTTATGAGCTCTGCCCTACCTGCCCGATCCATCCTGCTCTGTACTTGGTCCATCTGCTGGCTCCTCTGGTTGTCTCCCTGCCTAAGTGTCTGGCTCTCATCCTGACAGTGGATTGGAGTCCTGGGGAATGAGTTTGTCCCGAATCGGGGATACCGACTGAGTCCGGGTCCTCTTGCTCCTTTTGCCCCTTCCCGACCCCTTGGCCTGGCCTCCAATATAGAGCTGGATAGGCGATACCCTTGGGGTTTGTAGCCGGTAGACGGTCTTCCTGCCTGGAGTCTCGCCCTCGGAAACAAGCCTTCCAGACTCGCTCCAATAGTTCAGCCATTTCCGTAGACTTCGGGGTTTCCCCGCTCTCGGACCGCTCTCAGTAGTAACCCAAGCTTTTTTCGCAATTTCCAATTTTTCTGCGCACTCCCGAAGACTTGTCTGCTGGGTGGGTGGCCTGGGTGGACTCGGTCTCAGCACCGTCCCTGATTCCACTTTTTGGGTTGGCGGTGTCTTGTACCGTAGGTTTGGGCTAGTAGCACCAATACTCATGTTCTCACCAGAGTCCTGAGCTCTGGTCCCAATCGTGGCCTCTCGGGCTACATGCCCCTGGCAGTATGGCCCACAGAATAGATCCAGCGGCAGAGCCCCTCTAGGGCTGATCCGCGGTAGGCCCCTGGCTTTCCTCCCCCGTTTAACAACAAAGGCAAGAATCAGGAGTTATGAGCTCTGCCCTCCCTGTCTGGTCCATCTTGGTTGCCTCGGTCCATCTGCTGGCTCCTCTGGTATAGTCTCCCTGCTTATTGTGTCTCGGCTCTCATCACTGACAGGGGATTGGTGTCCTGGGGAATGAGTTCGTCCCGAATCGGCTGAGTCCGGTGTCCCTTTGCTCATTGTGCTCCTCACCAACCCCTTGGCCTGGGCTTATTAGAGCTGGACAGCGAAAAAGCCTTGAGGCTTGCAGTCCTATAGGAGGATTTATGCGGTTGCCTACCTGATGGGAGACTCGCCCACCGCAATAAGCTTCCAGACTCGCTCCAATAGTTTAGCCTTTTCCGTAGACTCGGGTCTTTCCGCTCTCGGACTGCTTAGTAATTCCAAAACCTCTTAGAGCTGGGTAGTGAAAAAGCCTTGTGGCTTGCAGCTATATATGGGGAACTTTATAGACTTTCTGCCTCCTGATTGGAGACTCGCCCTTGGTAAACTAGCTGCTCAGACTGGCTCAAATCTAAAGCCTTTTTCCGTAGACTTCGGGTTTTCCGCTCTGGGACCGTTTTTAAAAAATTTTCCCAAATTTTTCTCGCGCGCACACAACTCGGGTTTTGTCGTTGGGGGGGGGGGTGGCTTGGGTGGATTCGGCCCTTGCACCGTCCCTGATTCCCCTATGGGTTGGCGGTGTCTTAGTCCATAGGCTTGGGTTAGTAGCAACCAATAAGGCTTCACCAGGCCTTGAGTCCTGGTCCCAATCTGGGCCTCTCGGGCTTCGGCCCTGGTAGCATGGCCCCCTACAAGATCCAGAGGCAGAGCCCTACTTCGGCTGATCCGCTGGTAGCCCCGGCTTCCCACCCCCTTTAGCAACAGCAACAGCAACAATTGAACCGATGGACTTAAAAGCCGCTGACCAGCTAATTAAACTTACGGTAAACAGGACAAAGAATTTCTGATTGCGCAGGCCGACACAGTTGTTAATCCACGGGCAGTGATGATCCATGCGACGAATGCAGCGGCCGCAGACGCTGCAGTGATGCGTGCGGTCCGGCTTGACGCAGTCGCAGCGGGCGCAGCGGTACACGACGCGGTCACGACCGTCTGGCAGGGGGCCCAAGCGCAGCAAGTTCTCGTGGTTGGCGCTACCAAGCGGCACCGCACCCTGCGTGAACAGTTAGTTTTATATGCGAGTTTAGAGCGCGAGAGTGGGCTCGGAGGTAAATGATCACATTTAAATGATGGAGGGTTAAATGACTGGAGTTGAGGGAGTAGAGATTGAAAAGAATAGAGTTGGTGTAGGTATTTGGCAGATGGGAATTGAGGCGATCGGGAATAAATATTGATGGGATGGAGATGGAGAACATGGAATTGAAGGATGAGGATGGGAATCGAAAGGATGGGGTTTGGGAGAGGGGTTTGAGAGGATGAAGATCGAGATGATGGGGTTAGAGGGCACGGGGTTTGGTGTGATTGGGTTTGAGGGGATGGGGATCGAGAGGATGGGGTTTGAGGGCACGGGGTTTGGTGTGATTGGGTTTGAGGGGATGGGGATCGAGAGGATGGGGTTTGAGGGGATGGGGATCGAGAGGATGGGGTTTGAGGGGATGGGGATCGAGAGGATGGGGTTTGAGGGGATGGGGATCGAGAGGATGGGGTTTGAGGGGATGGGGATCGAGAGGATGGGGTTTGAGGGGATGGGGATCGAGAGGATGGGGTTTGAGGGGATGGGGATCGAGAGGATGGGGCTTGAGGAGATGGGGTTTGAGGGGATAGGGTTTGAGGGGATGGGGTTTGAGGAGTTGGGGTTTGATGAGATAGGGTTTGAGCGTATGGGGATCGAGGGGATGGAGTTTGAGGGAATGGGGATCGAGGGGATGGGGTTTGAGGGGATGGGGATCGAGGTGATGGGGATTAAGAGGACGGGGATCGAGAGGATGGGATAGAGGGCACGGGGTTTGAGGTGATGGGGTTTGAGGGGATGGGGATAAGGGGCATGGGGTTTGATGAGATGGGGTTTGAGGAGATGGGGTTTGAGGAGATTGGGATCGAGGGGATGGGGATGGGGATCAGTGTGATGAGGATTAAGGGGATGGGGTTTGAGAAGATGAGGTTGAGGGTATGGGGTTGAGGGGATGGCGATTTAGATGGGAATTGAGGAATTGAGATGAGATGGATTGAGAAGATGGATATTGAGTGACGGGGTGATTGAAAGAGAGTAAATCCAGAATGAATATTTGGAATGGGGATTGTGTCGGTAGGGATTAAATAGGTGGGGGATGCAGAAGAGATTTTGTGGATGGCGATCGAGCGGGTGGGAATTAAAGTCTAAAAGCAAAAGCAAAGGCTGAAGGCAAACCGGATCGCTGAAGACAGCCCGCAGATGTGCAGTCAACGCCAGACCCATCAGTATGTGGAAGCAGATGCCGCCAAGAAGTCGGAATGTGGCAGAAGGCGCTGGGGCCAGAATGACGCAGAGGGTGATGAGTTCAGCGTAGAGCATGACAAGCCAAGCCAGGCAAAGGCAGACAAGGCCGAGACCGTCGCGTACAATCTTAATAAATCAGAATGAGAAATAACTTGTACAAAACTTCTCAGCTGCTACTAAGAGTAAAGTCTTGCTTTCACAGCTCACCCATCTGCCAGCAGCGTCTACCCGGGTCTGCCTGCCTGGCCGAGCAGTCCAGCCAGCGGCAGTGCGCACTACAATTCGTGGCCCAACTGGCTGCTGCAAATCACTGCTAGTGGTGGTGGAGCAGTCATTTTCGTGAACCAGCTGGACTGCTGGAGACTGCTGGCCCTGCTGAATAGCTGAGGCATCTGGGTCCAAGTCGAGGAGGGTAGACTTGTCCTCCATCTGAAGAAAGCAATTTATTAATTAACTTCTTTTTATAATACTAAGCAAAATTTTGGGTTCATAACTTATAATTTGACTTATAAATTATAATATAAATAATACTTTATTTGCTTGATAAACATTTATAAATAACACTTAGGTTAAAATACATGGCTTGGCTATATTATTCTATATAGCTTACTAGGTCTATGGAAAGTGTACTGAAAAAAGTGTACTGATTTATAAGTGGGATGCTTCAAAAATGTCTAGGTCTAGGCATAATTATAAAAAAACTTTTGACTAGCATTATCTTAGAACCACTTGATTTGTCAGCTGTGTATGAAATATAATCAGGCATATTCATGAAAAAAAGTTTATAATATTAAAAGTAAACAGTACACAATGAGCAAAAATACATTCATTAAAATAGATTGATATATACTGTATAATATATATATATATATACTCGTATCAATATTGATATTTTTATGTAAGTCTTAATATCAATCTGTTTTAATGAATGTATTTTTGCTCATTGTGTACTGTTTACTTTTAATATTATACACAATGAGCAAAAATACATTCATTAAAACAGATTGATATTATCTGTTTTAATGATATACACATATACACATATACAGTACATACACACAATACAGTACACATATATATATATACAAAATATATATACAAAATTTAAAATCCATTCAAATCCAGATCAAATACATTCATTAAAATAGATTGACTAGTATCATTGTGTACTGTGAAAATGAATGAATTTAATGAAAAAAAGTTTATAATATTAAAAGTAAACAGTACACAATGAGCAAAAATACATTCATTAAAATAGATTTTAATGAATTAATAATATTAATATTAATATAAAATTAATATAAAAGCTTATATTGATATTATAAACATTTTTTCATTAAATTCATTCATTTTCACAGTACACAATGAGCAAAAATATATTCATTAAAACAGATTGATATTAAGACTTACATAAAAATATCAATAATGATATATGCAGTATATATCAGTTTATATGTCTTATATCTTATATGTCTTATCTGTTTATTGTAAGTCTTAATACAGTGATATTAATACATTAATACATTATAAGATATAATATACATTATTACATTAATATACCCTAATACAATAGGGATACATTAATACATTAATACAATCTGTTTTAATGAATGTATTTTTGCTCATTGTGTACTGTTTACTTTTAATATTATAAACTTTATATAAGTAAACAGTTAAACATAACAGTTTAACATAACATAATGTAACATAGGCCTAATGTAACGTAACATAACATAACATAACATAACATAACAGTTTAACATAACAGTTTAACTGTTTAACAGTTTAAGTTAAACAGTAAACATAAAACTTATATATAACACACTTATATATAAGTGTGTTCAGACTTAAATATCTAAATAAAAATATCTTTTAAAATATCATACTTCATAATGAAAAATGCAATAGACTTGCTTTTGCATTTTGGTTGTGCTTCCCAGACTTTACTAATAAATAAAAACCAATTGGTTCATAATAGCAGACAAATTAATAATTGATTGAAGTTAAATTTCAGATCCTAGAATAGAGAAGTAAGTATGCTGCCATGAATTTGTGTGTTCCGCAGTGCTGAGTGAGTTTGCTTCTGAGGCCTGCTGAACTGTATAGTAAATTCTTAGATTTTAGAGTTTTTCGACATTTTAAATCGATTGAAGTTAAATTTTAGATCCTAGAATAGAGAAGTAAGTATGCTGCCATGAATTTGTGTGTTTCGCAGTGCTGAGACTCAGTGAGTTTGCTTCTGAGGCCTGCTGAACTGTATAGTAAATTCTTAGATTTTAGAGTTTTTCGACATTTTAAATCGATTGAAGTTAAATTTCAGATCCTAGAATAGAGAAGTAAGTATGCTGCCATGAATTTGTGTGTTTCGCAGTGCTGAGTGAGTTTTCTTATGAGGCCTGCTGAACTGTATAGATAGTAAATTCTTAGATTTTAGCGATTTTAAAAATGTACATAAAAATTTCGCTGTTAAAATATAACAAAAATGCACTTTGTTATTAAATAGGGATTAATTAAGCGCTATATCAATATAAAAACAGTTTCAAAAAATAAATTTACTTAAAAATCACCGTAACGCGTAAGAAACACTTAAAACATTTAAATTTCTTTGAAAGCAACACAGCGCATTTCAACAATTGCTTCGCGTGGCTCTGCGCGCGCGCGCGGTGGTTTTCATACGTAGTTTGTAGATCGATGGTGATCGAGGACGGTGTGGTTTAGCCAACTGATAAAATAAAATATGTTAATATATTACTCTTATTCTGACTCTACTGTACAAACAAAATCCCCAATCGCTCTCGCAAGGCTAAAAAGCCATGAATTTAGAATTTCTATTTATTCATTTAATGCATGAAAATTGTAATGTAAATTAACGTTTTTATGTAAAGTAAAAGAAAATTAAATCGTCAGTGATAAACTTTTAGCTTATTTTAAATTAATAATAAATAAAATTAGTGTATTTTTTTGCTTAGAGTATTAATTTTGCATCATATTTTTTGTAAGTATAATTTAGGTTTGTTTAAATTGAAAATATTCGTAATATTTTAAAAACACTTGTCATACAAAAGCCTTTCTTAGAAAACTCTACTCGTGAAAACCAAATGACCTTTTTTTAGGAATTTTTGGTGTACATTTTAGCGCAACTTTTTGTTTCTGGCGTACACTGGCGTACAAAGTCCTAGACGCCCGAATTTTTTCCGGCGTACACGGGTACATGATCCGCACACTGGATTTAATTTAGAATGGCATTTTGTAAAATGCAGGTTAGGCGTTAAGCCTAATAATTTTATAGACTTGCTATACTGTATAGGATTATCGACGTAGTTGACAGACATTAAATAAATATTTATTGAGAAACATCATTATATTAAACAATTAGCGCCTAAATAGGTTTTAATGTTGCTTAAAAGCCAAGCCCAAAAAATCAAGTCAAATTTAACTATGCCCTAAAGTAGGCCATAGGGTAGGCCTACTAGCAATGTACTTAGGCCTACTTTGACTTAGCTGCAGGGGGCTCTGTGCGTCTGGAGACAGTGAGGAGGCATTGCTGCCCATTTTGCTAGGCCCTGGTGACCATGGGCAGCTAGTGCTGCAGTGTTGTGCAGGGAGTTCCAGTGGCTGAGTGGCGAGTCCAGGAGAGTCAAGGAGGTAGATTGTTGCTCGCCCAGTAGCCCTTAAGGTAGTAGACGAGCTGGTACTAGCAATGTAAATTAAATGCTATTTGTTATTTGATAAGATTAGTCTACTTGTTAATTTAAGAAATGAAATTTATATGGCACAATTAAATAACCTATATAACTAAGAAACTATTGTGACTACTTTATTGATCTTATTATTTTAGTTTTTAGTTAGAAATAGAATTTGAAAAGACTATTAGGCCACCCTAGCTAAGGCCTATTTGACATTGGCACTATAAGCCTTAGACTTTGACTTTATCTAGGCCTAATGAACATGTTTTTTAGATAGGTATAATTACCAGAAAATCCATGCTTTTCAATGCCTGTGCTTTTCGGTGCCTGGCATTTTGGTGCCCCAGTTTTCTTTTTGGTGCCTAGATTATAAAGTAGAATTGGACACAAAAAGATAGAAAGTGAGCCCTAATAATTAGCAATAAGTGCTTTGCAGTACTTCTTTACTTTAAAAAAACTAATAAGGTTTTTCTATTATTCATTTTGTTAAGCTGACATGTTGCTTTAATTTTAAAGAAAGTCTCTTATTTCCTCTAAACAAAATTTTGTCTACACTATATTTCTCAAGAAAAAAACTTGATTACATGACTAAAGAAATCAAGACTAAAATGGATTTGTCACACTTTGTAATTTTGATCAAAATTATACACAGCATAATTGATGGATTTCATCTTTACCTAACTAGGGCTTAACAGGCGCAGATCCAGGAATTTCTTGAGGGTGGGCCAACTTTTTTCATACTCTCAAGTTACAAGTATTAACTGGCAGAAGCAATCATTCAAATACGAGTATAATAGAGCAGAATTTTTTTCGAGGCAGCTGAGAGAGGGGGGCATGGCCCTTTTGCCCCCTCTCCCCAGGATCTGCCACTGGGGCCTAAGTCTTCTTAATCTTAGCATGCATGCTAAGTGCAGCTTTGTATTTACAGGATACAGCAAATGTTTGCAATTAAATCAAACATATTTTTTGAAATTTAAGAAACATCAGTTTAACAAAATGATATTTCTTTCTTTAATAATGTCCCAGGGCTCTCTTTTGCTGTATTATTATTTTTTTTACTTGCTGCCACTAAGTTGTTACAGTGCCAATATTTTTCCCTGATAAATGTCATAAAACTGTCACCAAAGTTGTCACAGTGGGTTTAATTTCTATGCTCTCTTAACTAATATAGGCCCTCTACCTTTGCATGAATGTATTTATACTTATTGGTAGTGTGACTACTTCTGTATCTACTTTTATATTAGTAGCATCTGTCTATCTATTGGTAGCATTTGTATATTCACTATACTCTTTGGCCTAAGCAATCTAATGGCATTGTCTATTCTCACTATTTACTCCTATAGAGATTGTCTCTCAGTCCTAGGCATTCCCTGGATTAGAAGGTCATAGCCTAATGCGATTTTTCCTACCCTGAGGTGATTCTTCTGTCCTGAGATGTTCTTCCTGCCCTAAAGTGTTTCTCTTGCTTTTAGCAGGTTTCTTATACTATTCCAATAAGGTAATACTCTTGTCTAGAAAATGAATAAGGCTCTTGAATACAACAACTTAGCAATTTCAATATTGGAACAAACTATATTAGCAAGTCACAATAGTTAAACAAAAACTAAATTTTTCTTTTAGTGCAGTTTTGAAAAACAGTTTTCTAAGAAATATAATATGCAAAAATGAGTAATTCCAAAATATTCATATAGTATTATTACAGTATTATTAATGCTCTTCATCAGGAAAATAAAATGTTTTGTCAAGTATTTATTATTTTTGTTATTAGATTACTTTTTTATTACAAGTATTTAGGTGTCATAAACTGAGACACCAAAAAGCAAACTGGGGGACCAAAATGCCAGGCACCGAAAAGCACAGGTACCAAAAAGCATGGAAACCATTACCAATATTATATATAACTTTTAATTAAATTGGCAAATTAGCTATACTATAGAAAACCAAAATAAAAGAAAAGCAAGAGAAATGAGAATAGAAAAGTTGAAATAAAAATGTTTAAAAGGCCTATTTGTTGTTGTTAAACGAATGGGAGTAAGGTATTGTCCCTCGGGTCAGCCCTGGGTGGGCTCTGCCGATGTATTGTTTAATATAAATTATAAATTGACGAATATTTAATACACGAAATAAATAAGGCCTATTTAATACAATAGATTTACAATTTCTTTTGTAGCCTTTGCCCTGATTTAAGTCCTTGGTTTGTATTATATTAGATATCATTTAAAGCATATATTTATTTTATTGAAGCTTTTAAAAATTTTATTATTTTATCAATTATTACTTTTATTATCATTATAAAAATAGCTAACTTTACTAGGTCTAAAACCAAAACAATTTTAGAATAATGTTTTAAACTAAATGTTGCAAAATAATAATAATCCTAGGCCTAACTTAAGATATATTAAATATTTTTAGAGTTTAGCAAGGTTATAGTACCCATTCTAGTAAGCAGTAATCAAAGGCTTTCATTTTTAATGTAATTTGGCTGAAAAGTTAGGTAGATTCTATTTTTGTGTATATCATATGATTCTAAGATCAATGTTAAGATCTTATTTTATCTTTAGTTAAAAACCTATTAAACATTTGGTTGGTTGGTAACTATATTGATAAAATATTAAAAAGGCAAATTTTCTTGTTTTTTATTAATAGTATTTATTTTTAGTATATTGGATTATCATAACTTTATAATTACCAAGTTTGCAACTAAGGCTCATAAATCAGTTAGGCCTATCCTAGTATATTGCACATTTATTCTAAGTCTAGATTAATGCCATTTTGTATTGAAATTCTATAATTTAGCCCTCATCACTTTCCTACTAAAAAGAGATTTCATCTTTCATAATGATTATAACCTATTAGCTAAAATTAAAATATATTAAATGCTGGCTCATATTGAGCTACAAGTTTGATTATGAATTCACCTGAAATCCTTTGGTGAAGATAGAAAAATCAACTTTTTTTAGACCAAGCTACATCAAACTCTTCATTTTGCAGCAATCCTAGTAATGTTTTGGTTTATGGGATTATAATTGATATCTTTGAGATTGGGTACAATTGAAATTGAAAGCATTAATTTGTATTTATTCTTCATGAAGCAAGCTGGCAATCAAAGCATCATTTATGGCCAAGATTGCACCGAGCACGAATGCCAGCTGCACCTTGGCCAGCATGTCCCGGCTTGCCAGCCGCTGCCTGGCCTTCCCAGTGGCCTGGAAATCTCCCCAGCCGCCATTTCTTTGTGGCCTTGAAAAGGAAAGCGCGGCACTGATCGAGCGGTGCATCTACTATCCCAGCAACCGACTGCTGCTGCTGCAGCTGCTTTCGGAGTCGGCTCTGGCCGAGTTTCTCAATCGACAGGCTTCCGCTTTAGGGTTGGTTTTTAGTTGGAGTATTTGTTGGGAATGCTGCATCTGACGGTGGGCTCTGTTTTATTGGGCAGTTTAACAGTTTTCTCATCCTTTGGATGAAGACAGGCAGACAGACATACAGAAAGACACACACACAGAAGACAGACACATGCGCACAAAGACAGACAGACAGAAAGACAGGCAGACAGACATACAGCTAGAGAGAGAGACAGACACTAAGACAGACAGACAGACAGACAGACAGACAGACAGACAGACAGACAGACAGACAGACAGGCAGACAGACAGACATACAGCCAGAGAGAGAGAGACAGACACTAAGACAGACAGACAGACAGACAGACATACAGCCAGAGAGAGAGACAGACACTAAGACAGACAGACAGACAGACATACAGCCAGAGAGAGAGACAGACACTAAGACAGACAGACAGACAGACAGACAGACATACAGCCAGAGAGAGAGACAGACACTAAGACAGACAGACAGACAGACAGACAGACAGACAGACAGACAGACAGACAGACATACAGCCAGAGAGAGAGACAGACAGACAGACAGACAACATGCGAATCGATAAAACTCCATGAGAAAGGCTGGCCACCCGACAACCGCCAGGCCCTGCTCAGCGGACGCAGCCACCAGCGGTCGAGTGCGCAGCCGGGACGCGGCTCCCAGCCCGCACTATCCGGTGTTTGCTGACTTACCGCCGTCGTGGCGTCAGAAGCGTGCGCGCCGGAGCGAGTATCGTGGATGCACAGAGCAGGCAGTGCAGTTTGTCACGGTTAGCGGCCCGGCAGCTTTGGCTAGCGATGTTGTTGACGAAAGATTGGCCAATGAGGTTAGCTGGGATTTGTTCATGTTAAGTTTGTCTGAGAGTGAGATTCACTTACTCTTAGCCTGTTTGTTTTTGAAGCGATGGTTCGTACTGAAATGCGACCCTAATACAAATGGAAAGTTGCGTTTATCGACTACTATCAGTAGAAGTATAAGAAAATTAGTTAGCGATTGCAATTGAATCTGATAATCTGAGCAATAATAGCAAAAACAGCTAATAGACTATACCAAATACAGGTTGACGACAGACAGTAAATAGGCACTGGGACCAAGCAAGTTTTATCAGAATAGATGTTTATGAACTGGTGTTGACAACAAATACTAGAATAACTAGTCTAGTTACCTACATAGTCATCTGGTTGCCTATATAGTTCATCTGGTTGCCTATATAGTTCATCTGGTTGCCTATATAGTTCATCTGGTTGCCTATATAGTTCATCTAGTTGCTAAAATAGTCATCTTGTTGCTAAAATAGTCATCTGGTTGCCTAAATAGTCATCTGGTTGCCTAAACAGTCATCTGGTTACCTAAAAAGTCATCTAGTTACCTAAATAGTCATTTGTTTACCTAAATAGTCATCTGGTTACCTAAATAGTCATCTGGTTACCTAAATAGTCATCTTATTACCTAAATAGTCATGTGGTTACCTAAATAGTCATCTGGTTACCTGAATAGTCATCTTATTACCTAAATAGTCATGTGGTTACCTAAATAGTCATCTGGTTACCTAAATAGTCTTCTGTTTACCTAAATAGTCATCTGTTTACCTAAATAGTCATCTGGTTACCTAAATAGTCTTCTGTTTACCTAAATAGTCATCTGGTTACCTAAATAGTCTTCTGTTTACCTAAATAGTCATCTGGTTACCTAAATAGTCTTCTGTTTACCTAAATAGTCATCTGGTTACCTAAATAGTCATCTGGTTACCTAACTAACTAGGCTAGCCAGTTAGTTAGGTAACCAGATGCTGGTATGCTGGTATACCAGCATAGATACTTAATATGAGGCTACATTTCACTATAGCAGATTGACATAAGGCATAAAAATACCACAGCTGGTATTTTTGAGAACAGTCTGCTGTCATGGTCGCTTGGTATAAATATGGAATGCCTGATTTTTCCCTCAACTGCGCCTCCTGCACTCTGCCAGGCCAGCCTCCTGGGCCAGATGCGTACGTGGCATTCCCTGATCAGCCTCTCCGATGCCTCATCAGGCGCCAATCAGTCCCTGCTGCTGTTGCCCCGCCTGCTCCTAGCCGAGGCGTTCAACTGCCGGTTGCGGTGCTCGAAATTCCACGGCGCGAAAATTCAAATCGGCGGCTCCTGCAGTTGGGGCGGCGCTTGCATCGGCGCGGACGTCGATATGCGCGTAATGAGCTCGGAGCGCAGTAGCCTTCACGCGCTGGGCCGCTGCCTCATCCGATCGGATCCGTGGGTGACTCACCTGCTGTACCTGGGGGACCCCCGCACCAGCGTGCCCATCTGGCTGGGCCGGCACCGGCTGCTGCTGGCCTGCAAATTCGACCTGTCGCTGCAGCAGCCGGCCGCCCCGGCGCTGGAGGCCTGTCTGGCAGAGCTGTGCCGCAGCCTGCCGGACCTGCCTGTCCTGCTCACCACCGTCAAATCGCTGCTGCGACACGGCAAAAAACCACTGAAAGACACGTCGGTGTCCAGCTTCAAGGTGAGCTTTTGTTGTGTTTGATAGAGAGATAGATAGATAGATAGATAGATAGATAGATAGATAGATAGATAGATAGATAGATAGATAGATAGATGGATACACAGGATATATATACTGAGCCTGCTTAACTCACCCGCGCAGGTGATCTGCCTTCTCCTGGCCCACCTGCAGCGCCTGGGCTGCCTGCCGCCAATCAACGAAGATTTATTATCGAACCCGGCGGCCTCAATATCCGCCAGTTGGCCAGCCGATTCCGCGGACCGGCTGCTGCTGGACTTTGTTGACTATCTGCTGAATTCCGGCCGCGAGCCGCTAAGCGTCCGGCACCGGCTGGCCGACTGCAGCTGGACTCGGACGGCCAACTTGTCCGCGCCGCAGATTCTGCACCCGTTCGTGCCGGAGTCCGCCGGCCCAGCTGCCAACATCACCCGCGGCCTGAGCGCTCATGGCCTGGCCGCGCTGCGTCGGTGCCTGGCGCCCGCCAG
Source organism: Macrostomum lignano (assembly GCA_002269645.1). Taxonomy (NCBI): domain Eukaryota; kingdom Metazoa; phylum Platyhelminthes; family Macrostomidae; genus Macrostomum; species Macrostomum lignano. Next base: position 256,375 of record NIVC01001159.1, read on the forward strand.
GCCGCTGCTGCGAATGCGTTATGATGACTGCGGCGGGCTGTGGGGCCTGGCTGGCTGGCTGAGCATGCCGAAGGAGTCCTCTTTCCAGTAGTCAGCTGGGATGCTGAGCTGCGGCATTGACAGATTCAGATGGGGGACTTTGCTTGTGTCAGGTGGGTCACTGAGTGGGTATTTTAGATTTGTCAGGTGGGTCACTGAGTGGGTATTTTAGATTTGTCAGGTGGGTCACTGAGTGGGTATTTTAGATTTGTCAGGTGGGTCACTGAGTGGGTATTTTAGATTTGTCAGGTGGGTCACTGAGTGGGTATTTTAGATTTGTCAGGTGGGTCACTGAGTGGGTATTTTAGATTTGTCAGGTGGGTCACTGAGTGGGTATTTTAGATTTGTCAGGTGGGTCACTGAGTGGGTATTTTAGATTTGTCAGGTGGGTCACTGAGTGGGTATTTTAGATTTGTCAGGTGGGTCACCGAGTAGGTATTTTAGAGACAATTGTCAGGTGGGTCACTGATTGGGAGATTTTAGAGAGATTTGTCAGGTGGGTCACTGAGAGGATATTTTAGATTTGTCAGGTGGGTCACTGAGAGGATATTTTAGATGTGTCAGGTGGGTCACTGAGAGGATATTTTAGATTTGTCAGGTGGGTCACTGAGAGGATATTTTAGATGTGTCAGGTGGGTCAGTGAATATGTAAAGCGCGCCAAGATTTTACTTGTGTGACAAATTTTTTTAAAGGCGTTTAATTGCATTATTTTTACTAAGCAGTGCTAAACTCCGATTAGTGTTAAAGTCTGCTGCAATCGCTGTATTGTTCTGCATTTGTTCTGAATTATTATTTATTATATACATTGTGTATAGAGATCTATTTGTCATATCAAGAATTCAAATTTTTGAAAACAGTACTCTACGGACTTGACTAACTGGATTTTAGTAGTTGTGCGATATGTATCGTAAAACACCTCACTGTGGCCAAATACCTAAATATTGCAGCCTGCTCTAAGCCGGTCAGTTCTATTGCTAATCAGTCGCCAGATGTCCGACGCCAGTCAGCTGCTGTCGGAGGCCGCCCGCCGCATCCCGCCGCTCAGCGCCGGCTCGCACAAGGGCCAGGCCCGCCGCCTCTGCGTTGTCGGAGCTGTCGCGAGTACACCGGCGCTCCCTATTTTGCCGCCGCTGCCGCTCTGCGCGTTGGCGCCGATTTGGCGCACGTGATCTGCGCCGAGGCTGCGGCGCCGGTGATCAAATCGTACAGTCCAGAGCTGATTGTGCACCCGGTGTTGGACGGGGAGTCGGCTAGCCGGGAGCTGGAGCTCTGGCTGCCCAGGTTCCACGCTGTGCTGGTTGGGCCCGGCCTGGGCCGCGGCGAGTGCGTGGCCGGGGCTGAGGCAGTGAGTCTGGCGTCTGGCAGGCTTGTTGATTTTCTTTGTTCCAGTGCACACGTTGAAAGCGATGCCGTGACGAGAATCGGTGAAGAGTCATTGCGTGTTGTCAGAAGCGCGTCGTGTGAGCTGTAGAATCGTTAAGAGTCGCGAAAGAGAGAGTCGTCCAAGAATATGAATCCAATAATCAATAATCAAAACGAGACTAACGATAATAAATATTTGTGTGACGCAAAAATGGTGTACAGTAAATTTGTTCCAAGATCAATGGGCAGGTCCGGGACGGCAAGATTGGCAGAGCAGTGCAGTCCGTGGTCAGCTCTCTCTCTCTCAAAACAAAAAACTCCGAGAACATGGCCCGCGCCCCACTATGTTGCCTTCTTTACTACAACATCAAAAAATTAATTAATGAAAAAGTTAATCAACAACAAACTGCCAAAACTGAAAACTTCAACCCTAGTTGAACCGATCATTGTTCTTCCCTTCTTTGTTTATCCGTCTCTCATCTTTAAAGCAAAATCAGCAAACTTTGCAACAACATGCTCAACAGAAAAATCCGTGTCGTCTTTAATTCCCCCAAAATCGGTGATTTTGTCGGCCGTTTAAAGTCACATGTGCCATGCGCTCTGCGGGCGGTTGTTGTCTACCGGTTCAACTGCTCTGGTAATCAGAGCGTCTCCTACGTGGGGGTCAAAACAGATGCGCTTCAAACACAACTCAGTACAGACTCTACAGCGACTCAAGCACGCCTTAAAATACGGCACTACTGACCTGGAGTCGCAGACAATAATTTAATTCTAATTCCAATTTAGCTCCAAATTAATGTGACTGCACTTGGGAATCGAGCCTGGGCCGCTGGTTCATCAGAGTGAAGAGTTTAAGAGTGGTGATCAGTCACTCAAAAACTCCCACTTCTAGACTGGGGAACAAATGCCTAGGTATTTGTAAATTCAAATCGCTCGTAACTCCTACTGGAGCGTCTCCTCTTGTGGTTGCAGACGTCTGGGTCTTGCGGTGTGTGACTCTGTCTAACTTGGCTGAGCGGTAGTGACGGCCGATTTCGGTGATCAACTGTAGTCTTCTGGAGTCCTTGACTTTTATCTGTAAGTCGCCCAAAACGAGAGCGAATCAGAATTCTTGTGACGGTCCTCGAGCTCGGAATTAACAATAGAACGTGCGCCCTAATGAACAATTGAATTCTTTAAGTTTCTGTGATAGGTCCTCCTGAAGGGCGGCTTCTTCGTTACGTCCGAAACGTAACGGATAACTCAATTAAATCAATAAATCCTCTAGGAATATCCTAGGAAACAAGGAGGCCTTTCTCAAATGCATCGACAATGAACTGCTCTCGTATAACTCAATTAATCAACTCATTAACGCTAACAATCAAAGAACTGAATCCGGTAAACGCTTACCAATTGGACAAGTGTGGTCCCTCAGAGATTGGTCTTCTTTGTTCCTTCAGAGTCTTCTTAGAGACCGCTCTGAGTCTGAATTTTTTACTCGAATTTTCACTTGTATTTATAGCAAAATTTTGGAGAAAAACCGGTTTGGGATTTGGTATTTACTTAGGTCATGAATGTTTGATTGAGCGGTCATGCATGTTTGAACATTACCATATATGGAGTTAAACAAATACAGCTGTTGAAATCCGGTTCCTTGATCAAACAATGTTAATCCCACGCAGGGTTCTAAATCACTGCGCGTGATTCCAAAAAGAAGATATGACTCATTTTGGAAGAAATTGACTTTCTTAGAATATTACTTTAAGTAGAGCATTAAGGTATGGTTTAATTAATAACTCTCTACAAGAGCGCCGCGCTAAATCATTAGGCTACGCCCCCAAATATATCGGGATATAACATTATATCGTACTTAACTGAAGTCGGTGCTATGGACAGTATCGGAACAGACGCATTAAAAGGCCCATCTTGTACAACAAGCTAGCAAACCCTCTTATTGCGATCGTAAAAATATCTTTCAAGCTACTGATTAGTATACAGCTAGTAGCTTAAACGAGCACGTGTTGATATCATAAGTAAACTCTGCCTGTCCCGCCCTCACACAGGCAATCAAACTGGCCGTGTCGCTAAACAAGCCCCTGGTTATTGATGCCGTAAGTCTCTTATTAGTGCATTAATGCTTTCAGTAATATTGATAAGAGCTGACGAGGCCGAACTGAAACTTGTGCACGCAGGACGGCCTGGCAGTAGTGTGCTCTCGGCCGCACCTGATCTCAGGCGCCGGTCGGGTGCTGCTCACGCCAAACATTGTTGAGCTGGGCCGCCTGCGATCCGCACTGTGCGACGGCGACTCACCTGACACTGATGAAGCCGCCGAGTCGACAGCCCGTCGGATTTCCCGCAGCCTCGGCGGCGGAGTCGCCCTGCTGTGCAAGGGACCTGTCGATGTCGCCGTTATCGACAATGATGACGGCAACGCTGCGGCGTCCTCGACGCTGACCTGCAGCGTTGTCGGCTCGCCTCGCCGTTGCGGCGGTCAGGGCGACGTTCTCGCCGGCTTGGCGCTCGCCTTCGCCAACTGGTGCTACGCCGGGCCGGCCTCGCCTGCCAGCCCGCACCCCGCTCTGCTGGCCGCCTTCGCCGCCTCCGCGTTGACTCGGCGCTGCTCCGCTGCGGCCTTCAAAGTCAACCGGCGAGCTATGCTGGCTTCGGATCTGCTGGCCCAGATCGGGCCGTGCTCGAGGGAGCTGTTCCCCGAGGCTGACGCTGTGACCGACTAAAAAAAAACAGCCTGACACTCTAATATTGCAACTGTCAAATATTGTAGTTTAATAAAGATTTGCTCCATTTTTCTAGTTTCTAACGCTCTTTAAATTTTCTAACTCGATAACTGGGCAGTTTGTCAGTGTTAGCTAATTTCATTCATTTGTAATCACTTTATCCTGTTAATAACACCAGATTAATGACTTTAGCCAGACCTTCTTATCTGTCTTCCTGGATTCCAGAAGCTTTCTTCCCAGATCCTCAAATTGAGCAAGCTCCCTCCCAGATCCCCAGATCCTCAAATTGAGCAATCTCCTCCCAGATCCCCAAATTCTCAAATCGAGCAGGCTCCTCCCAGATCGCCAAATTCTCAAATCGAGCAGGCTCCTCCCAGATCCCCAAATCCTCAAATCGAGCAGGCTCCTCCCAGATCCCCAAATCCTCAAATCGAGCAGGCTCCTCCCAGATCCCCAAATTCTCAAATCGGAAGGCCTCGCTCCCAGATCCCTAAATTCTCAAATCGAGCAGGCTCCTCCCAGATCCTTAGGCTGGAGCGCAAACCAGCCTCTAAGACCATAATGTTAGGTTACTACTAGCTTCTCAGAAGCTCCAAAATTTTGCTTCAGTTATGAGTGAACTCCGCTGAACTTCCAGAAGCAACAGGCTGTTCACCAATAGTCGAAGACACCTGCCGTGCTGTCATGTCCGAATTCGACGCCCAGGTGCGCTCCTGGCTGCCCTTCATTGTCCTGACTGGGATCTGCGCCTACGCAGCCAGCCGTGTGTACAGGTGGTTCCGCCCGAAAGCAGTTCCAAAGCCTAATAAACAGTTCGATGAGTTTCCTAATGAAAAGCGAAGACGTGCTGATTGAAAATTGATATTTGCAATAACAAATATTTTGTCCATTTTGGTCAGTTTTATTTATCACCACAGGCATATTGTTATTCTGGTTTGGGACTGATGATTTTATCCTGATATTTTAAACAGTTCAAAGAGTATTATATTACTGTCAGTAGACATGGTTATGCATTGGATAACTGTCAAATCTTGTTGATTCCAGTCATTTTTACATTTGTCTCTGTACAATAAATTCTATCTATTTAGCTGCCTAACTTTAGCCCATTGTGCTTTTAATTCGTGAGCAATTGTCCTAAAATATTGCAGAGTTTGTTTTTAGCCTTGATATTTTTGTCGTAGATTTTTGGTTGCATGAAGTCTGCCATCTCAGCAGTGTCTTTAATATTATCACCTTGAAATGACCTCGGTGCTAAATGAAAATAAGATTTGAAATTTTTTTACATATAAAAACTAAGAAGTGCAAACTTGTATGTTTACTTTATGACTAAGCTTAACTAGATTTGCATTGTGGTATTATTGTTGCTACTTAATTAATGACCTTTAGTCACTAGGGAAAGCTTATAGTACTTACATTAATAGGGGTACCCTGCAACTAAACTATAGCCTATGACGTGCAGTAGAATGCATTGAACAGTGATAGAGTGCTGTGTAAAAATAAATAGTATCTACGAGTTAAACTGCCTGCTAGTGGTCCTTTCAGGGCGTCCCTGTCTGCTAGTCGTACGAGCGTAGTTGCTCATCTTCTAGCAGTAGTAGGCCATCACGCAGCCTGTTGCAACCGGGCTGAATTTCCTGTGTTTGAATTAAAGGAAAGAAAGTAAAAAAGAAGAGACAAATTTGGTGAACAGTAAAAGCAATGAAGAAAAGTTTGCATGCATTACTTTTAGTAGTCTGGTTCGGGTATAACTTTTTGCAAGCCTAAGTCCTATGACAGTATAACAGCAACCGGCGGCTTTCTGAGCCAAATTGAGACATTAAAACTTGTGACCGCTACTGTCACAGCACACCACATTGACAGCGTCCCGGAAATACGTATGTAATGGCTATAATGATAATCATAATTCTAATGATAATCATAATTGAATACACTTGCCCTAATGTCAGATGTGCAACCGACAGCTCAGCCTAAAGGCATCTGAAAACTGCGTACGGCTGTTCAGTCCAAGGACTGGGGGGGAGGGGGGTCGCCACACATCCTCATTTACCCCAGCTAATGCTGGCACCCATTTTACAGCTGGGTGAACTGAAGCAATGCAGAGTTAAGTGTCTTGCTCAAGGATACATACTAATTGTTTTGAGTGGCTTGAGAATCGAACCCCCGACCTTTCAGTTGTGAGTCCGACGCTCTGACCAGAAGGCTACAACCCTTACCAACATGCTGTATAGGGGTTATAATTTATGATCTATCTATTTTTTTTCTAAAAGACCATTAAGAAGGCCTTGGTCAAGGCTCTGAAACAACAGTTTTATACATTAAAATGTGAATGTACATGTACTCCAGGTGTAACACAGGTGCGTACGTGTAATAGAAACTAACAGATTCGTCTTACCTGCTCGTTAATACAATTAAGTATAGGTTTTTGTAATGCGACAGAACTCACCTACCCTGCATCATCAGCCTTCGGTCAGCATTGCGTGAGACGTCTCTCGTCGTCCTGACTGTGATGACGGTCCGCACCTCTGCTGCTGGACAGCAGATTCTGCAGCTCAGCAACCGCCGCTGCCAGTCGACTGCTGGTTGTTGCTCCAGGCTGACCCAGATCTGCCATCCAGAACTTGTTGACCAGCACCTGTCAGGGCAACAATGTAGGAGAGTAGAAAGCAGTTACATTACTTTTCCGTGATTTTTGTGTTGTACAAAAGTATTTGACCGAAGTAGCTGATGAGATCGAAAGATCTCGATGATGGGAAAGCATATCTGAAAAGTACAGCTACTCCAGAGTGTCTAAAACTACTCTGGAGTGGTAGTTCCATATACGGTAGGTAGTCCATGGTTTCGATTTCCAGCTTCGATTTTATAACCCGATGAACCTCTTGGTTGTTTATTCGCCAAACGAAGCACGCATTGCCACTCGTATTTAAATTGAAAGCTACAAGATTAAAGCTATACAAGCAAATTTTCTCCATGTCGATGAAAAATTCAGGAACACGAACACGCGTTTCGCCTTGCCTGCTCAAGCTCAGCTGACTGCTTTGAGCGGCAGTCGGGCAAGCTGACGCTGGATGCGATGCCGAGCTTGGCTGCGGGTCTGTCTGCTTTGAGACTCGACTCGAGCTGCAGACCCGCTGGCGTCTCGGGTTGCTGCGGATTCTGATCGATCGACTCTGCAAGCAATCGGGGGGGGGGAGTTAAACGGTTGACTTCTTAGTTCAAGCTGATTCGCGGGGAGGCTTGTGGGCGCTGCCGTCATTCAAGACGTTAGTCGGCCCACAGACAGCGAGGAGATCGACTGGTAGGTTACATACATTCCGCTGACCCCTGACTCACACAGGGTGTACAGCGGAAGGCAGTGCTACTCTGAGCCTTAGGGGATTTTACTCGTAGCCATTTACATTTTTTGAGTAGTAGTACAAACCACTTTAGTATACAGGACTGGTGGTATTATTAGTTAGTAGTAATAGTAGTAGTAATAGTAGTAGTATAAGTAGAAGTACATGTAGTAGTAGTAGTAGTAGTAGTAGTTGTTGTTGTTGTTGTTGTATACAGTAGACGCAAAGGCAAGACATCCCGTGCAACATTCTCGACTTTGATATTGACATCGCTGGCAAACGGATGTTTTTTCATCGCGCACAACGGTTAACGACGTTAGCCAAACGTCGGTATGATGTAAAGCACCCATTTGCCAGCGATGCCGATAGATCGCGGTATGGGGAAGCATGTATACGAGTATAAGAAATCCTCTGTCCACTGTCCGCACTTTAGCAATCAGGCGGGCGCAGGTGAATCACACGAGTTACTTACCAATCTTCAGAGAATCGTCTCCACCGGCAGCAGTGGCAGAATTATGCAACACACATTCAAAGTGGCTGTCGACCTGCTGCTCACTGAGGGCAACAAAAAATGAATTAATTGGATAGCCGCGTTGGATTTTTATTGCTGAGCTGAGCTGAAATGCCGACCGGAAATGAACTCTACTTTGGATTTTTAGCAGAACGGATGAAGACTGGAGAAGAAAGGAGAACTGTGTAGAAAGAGCAGAACAGAAAATGAGCTTTTAGAAACAGACGAACGCGGGATTGATGGTTCAGCTAGAAATGCATCGAATTTCAATTCCGATTCTTTGCAACATCGAAGTTCAAATTGGTTTTTCACCAATAGAACAAAAGTAAAATATGTACAACTCACCTCTCTACACTCAATAGTTCATCGTTCTCCTTCGAGAGCAAATTCGATCCCACGTGGCTGCTTACAATTGACTGAGCGTCCCAGGTCGTGGAGCTCTTGCAGCTTCCTTCGGCTGCATCGATGAACTCTTTAGTTGGGCTGCGGCAAAGCTCGGCGTCTTCTCCGCAATAGGAGACTGGGATCTCCATCCGCCGCGTGTCATCGTCGACTGAGTCGTCATAGCAGGCGTTCGATTGGTTCTCCTGTTGTCTCCCACGGTGCTTTGATCGGGTCTGACGGCGCCAGCTGCAACTTCCCGGACTGCCTTGGCTGCGACAGCCGCTGCTTCTCGGCAGCAGTCCGCGCACATTGCTGATTAGCTGGCTCAGCTCCGATGAACCAGTCGACAGCTGGTTGCAGGGCCCAGGCGAATCCGACCCCACAGAGCAGCTGTAGTCCCTCAACAGGGCTGCAATTTTCTTGGCCAGCTCACGGCTGCTGCGCTTTCTATTGCGACGTCGGGCTGGAGACTTCTTTAACTTCTTCAGCGCATCCCGGCTGCTGCTTACCCGACTCATCTGCAACTTCGTCTTCACCGTCTGCTGTGCTGTCTGCCCCGTGGCCGTCAACAAGCTTTTGATCACTGCGACAAGACGACCAATTTTCTGCAAGCGGCTCGGAACAGACTTGATGTCTGCAGAGCGCCTTTCTGTCTTGAAAGCAACCGTCTTTTCCAATTGAGCTGGTGCATTGCAACTGAGAGTGCCGCATTTCTGATTGTCGTGAAATTCTTGCAATAGATTCTCAAGGCCAGCTAGTAGGCTGTCTGCATTGGAAAGTTCTGTAGCTGGCGATTTTGTCTCGCAGGCGTTCTGCAAAATATTCAGACCCGATAAGAGAGCTCTGAGCTGAGGATTATCGTTGGCGCTTTGAGTCCCGAAGAGACTCGGATTCTGATGGTCCATCTGAAGAGATGGCTTATGGCTCGATGACGCAGGTTCGGTTGCTGATTCAATAGATGTAGCGACATCATCAGCTAGGATGCTGCAAGTCTGACAATCGGTGAGCGTCTCAGCAGACGCTTCGTGTACCGTCTTTCCTAGACTAGACGCTACTTTTGTACCATCTTGGCCAGTACTCGCATCTTGGCGACCGTGAGACTTTCTGTCGCTTTGTTTGTTGGACGCGCTTTTCTGAAAATCTATTGAAGAGCTCGACGAAGAGCCAGAGTTGTTAACTTTGCAAGCTTCAATATTAAACAGCTCGAAGGTTGAGCTCTCGTGTACGTTGTCGTCAAGTTGCATTTTAAATTTTTCAATGTTGCGCTTTGAATTTTCGAATATTTCTGCAATTCTTTTTTGCATGTGTTGCCGCTTTTCCTCGTCACCAAACAGACTTTTTGCCCCATCATTGTTGGCATGCAACTTGAACTCGCTCCTTTGACATATTATCGTGCTCAAGAAGTTGCTGAGAACGCCACTAAAGGAGCTATCCTTTGACATTTTCATCTGTTGCAGCTGTATTAGCCAGCGCTTCAGAAACTCATGGAAGAGAGCGTACTGGTTCAGAAGCGCGTAAAACTTATCCGTGTACTGCGGTGTGGCAACTGGAGTCTGTTCGCACAATTTTATTTGGTCTAAACAGTCCGCAACCATTTCCAATCGCTTTGTGAGCTCGCAAAGCAGCTGTTCCGTTGGGTCGATGGGTACATCGTGGGATTTCGATTCGATGTAGTCAGTCGTAGACAATGAACCCCGCAGAAATAACCTTAGTTGAGACAGCAAGCTCTGTACTTCACTAACCATAGCGTCAACGGAGGACCAATCTGTGCAGGAAATATTCTTTCGCAAGCATTGCAACCTGGTTTTGATTTCCGCTACATGCTCAGCGTGAGATTGAAGCAGATCGGTCAGCAAGGTTTCAAATTCTTGAATTTCTTCTCTCGTGCATTCCAAAGCCAGAGAAGGCAGAGTCTGACCAGCCTGTTGCAAACTGGACAGCAGGTACGCTATCCGGTTTGTCATGTGCCGTAGGATATTTACCAACTCTTCCACTTGCACCGGACCTCCACTTCGATCATAGAGCGGCTGTAGAAGTTCACAAATTTCTTTATTAATTGTCTTCAAAAGCCACACTGCTCTTTGAAGATTTTCGTCAACGCTGATTAGATTTGTTGGCGCCCACTGCGTCTGAATTGTCTGAATCCTGGTGGGCTGTTTGGCACTTTTTTCTTGTGCAGCAGAAAACAGCTTTGGTGGCTGGGCAGTAGCCGCTTTCGCCAGTATTTCACCGTGTTCATGCTGCTGACAAGAGACATCACCGCGCTGCTCAGCTGGACTCAGGAGGTACTCAACATTGTGGTGCTCTCTGGTAAGTTGACCAATTTCGGCCACATGGTTTGAATTCTTATACGGGGTGCACTTCAGTGTGTATTGGTCACGTGATTTTGATCGGGACAATGACGAAAGATTTTCGTCTGCCGTGTTGTCTGACCTCCACTGGCACTGCATGGAGCCTTCCGTCACGTCACCATGAGAGTAAAAACTTGTTGACTTCTCAGTACCGTCTGTACGTGTATTGCCAAAGTCTTTATCTCTTAGAACCTGTTTTATCTTGCGCGTCAGACTGGAGATGTCCCTACCGCTGAATTCGTGCGACCCACCGCTTCGGCAGCTGCCTCGCAGAGTGTTCAAATTCTTCAACAGAGCTTGCAGCTCGGACTTCACCGCCAGGCTCTGCTGACTGCATTGCTCTGAAAATGAATCCTTTGCGTCCGTTTTGGTTAGAGGACTGCATCGAAGGGTCATCTCCTGGCTTGCTCTAGACTGACCGGCCTTAAAGCTCTCCTGGCAAGACAGATAAATGACCGCCGCATGGTCACTTGATTCCCTGCCACCAGCCGTCTGCCTTTTGATTTTCTGCTGTTTCTGCCAAGCATTCTCATCGGGCCCGCTTTTGTCACGTACAACACACTTCAGCTGAACAGTCGGCTCATTCACTGAACTTGCGGTCTGACCCTGACTCGACCCGTCAGTTGCTGACTCAGTACGATCTCGCAATGCAGAGCGTCCGTCATGATCTTTTCGCAGTGAAGTACTACTACCAGGACCATCGACCAAGAGCGTTTTTGGTTGCCATTGAGGCTGTTCTTCGGAGGCAGTACCTTCACTCCGTCTGTGGTCTAGGATTTCCGGACGTCTTTGATTATATTTTATTGATTCAGGCCGTCTTTGAGGTTGGACAATTGAAGAACTTGACTCACTTTTTTCAGACGAAGGAGACTGGATTTCGACATCAAATTCAATATTCGGTTTCGAAGAAATTTCCAAGCGTCCCGTTGCTGACTTTCCAGACGAACCAGTAGGAAACGAGCCAGGTCTCAAGTCAGGCTGCGGACGTCTAAACTTTCTCTGTGTGTCAATACTTGGAGCTGAACTGGAGGTCTCCCCGTCTATACTTGCCTCGAAACCGAATTCCGAAGCTGCTGATTGCGGCGGGGTTCTAATCGAACCTGTCCTGGATGAACTTGGTATCATTGGGTTGGGAGGAGTCCTTAAATCTTTCAGGGGAATCGAATCATACTTGTGGTCACGTGGCAAGCTCCATTGGGTTTCCTTATCTGATCGAATATTTTCGTGCAATGGTTCACGCTTTTCATTGTCAAATTCTTTTCTTCTAGAAGGTTCCGAAGTGGAACGATATTTTGGCACTTCCATCGACCTTGGTTGGCGGAGAACGGGCTCTGCCGCTGGCTGAGTTCTGACATCTCTATCGGTGTGGTCTGGCCACGACATTGCTGGTTGCGGAACAATTGACGCCTTCACTGCCCGAAGTGGCATCGCTTTCTGAGTGGCTTCCTCGGAAGAGAAAGAATCAACTGTCTCGCTGAGCGGATGCGCGGATGTAGGAGCAGCTGTGGTTGCGAAAGAAGTAATTAGCTCTTTTCCGGCTCGCTTCTGGGGAATTTTAGCTGGCTCACCCACCGGAAGCACTGATTTATCTGCTGTTGGCACCTCTTTCGCCTTAAAAATTTCAGGTGTGTCCTGAATGCTCGAGGGCGCGATAGTGTGATCTTGTCTGTCGCTGCTATCCAACTGCTTTAAAGGCATCATCACTTTATTATCCAGTCCTGTCACGGCTGGCGTGGCGTCACCCGCCTCTGCAAAGAAAAGTGCTTCATACATCTGGTTGTTAACATGCGCTTCTTCTATCAGCCAAGAGATCCTAGCCATAATGCTCTGCCTCTCCTGCTTGGTGTCAAACGGAATGGTCTGCAGTGTGTTCTTTCCAGCGCTGCTAAATTGTTCAGTAATGTGCAGCAAATTTTTGAAAACTTCGCGCACCATTTTTTGCCTGCTTCTTATCTCCTGTTTCTCCCCTTGCCCGGCAGCCTGTCGCAACAGAGCCATTTTCCTGCGCGCGAAATTCTGCAGCTCAGCGAACTGATCTAAAACGTAGTCAAATTTCTTGCTTGCTTCTGAGCTAGCGTCGTTCTGGGCAGCATCGTTCACTTGACTAATAGCGGCATTCACTGCATTGATATGGCTCAGCAGTTTTGTGAAGAAGTCGAGAAGATTCATGGGAGACTCGTGAACAACTTTTTTTACAAACAGACGCCTAAAGGCTCCAATATTTTCGACAGCCCTTGACTTCGTGTCGTCCGTAGAGATTACCTCGCCGTCAGTTTTATTGTTCGCCTCGGCAGTGTACTTTTCAAGCACTGCGTCCATCTTGGCGTCAATGTCATTCGCCCGTGCTTCCAATGAGCTTGTCAGACTGAAGTCTTTGAACTTCTGCTCTCTAATCAAATTTTCCAGATGGCTTAGTTGCTTGCTGAGCCAGTTCTGTTGGTTTAGAAAGTGCTCAAAAAGTCTTTTTCTCAAGTTATTTTTCCTGTCCGTCTCTTCAATCCGGTCCAATGTGTCGAACTCGGCGAGCATTGTGCTGTTTGACTCTTCTAGTTCGGCAAAGAACTTTTCAATAGAGATAATTAGGTCGTTACTATCTACTGTCTTGGTTGGCTCTCCAGAAAGAAGTCGCAACTGCTCGCTGAACTCGTTCAAAATCTCTTTCAGCAGTGAAATGACTGCTTCTAGTTTTGCCTTTTCTTCTGCTTTCATCTGCCCATCGCTATTTTCGATAGTCTTCTTCAGCTCCACCCGGGCTCTCTGCAGACACTTATTCAATGCCTCGATTATCTGTGCTATTTTATCGAAAGCCAATTGTAACTCATCGTCGGTTCCTATCGCCTGCCGATGCTCAGCCATCGCTTGCTTTAAACTTCTCAGAATTTGGAGCATCTGATCTATTGGTGGATTCGATTCGAGCAGATCGACATACTGCTTGGTACTCGCGTTAGTTAATGCCTCAGGAAGCTTTTCTCAGCATGCTCGGTTTTAGCAGACAATGATTTCGAAGAAGCATCTTTGCGCCACTTTCTGGCTGCATCAGCAACCAGAGAGCGAAGCAGTGCGTGAGCTTCAGTAGCCTCCTCAGACAGAGCTGCTAGCTGTTGGGACTCGCGCTGTGTAAGCTGAGCATTGCGGTTTTTAGCGCTGTCAAATAAAATGTTGAGCTCATCGGCGCATGCGTCTGTTACGCACTGCATCCGTCTCAGCAGGCGACCGTCTTCGTCATCGTCGATATCTTCCGTAATGCGTCTGAAAAGTGGCACCAATTTCTTTTGCATCAGACGCGTCAGTTCTTCTAGTTTCCCGTGCAGCTTTCCGCCATGCAGCTCGCCGGACTTTTGCAACTTCTCAATATTCTTCAATCGCTGCTCGCACAATTCGTTCCACTGATTCAGCGCGTTTGATGCACGTGTTACCGAAAAAGGCTGTGACCTGTCGGATAAGGCATCCGGTTCACCTGAGTGAGAGTCATATCCGTTTTGACGCTTCAATGAATTCAAATCACCATCTTTGCGCCACTTTCTGGCAGCATCAACCACGAGAGAGCGAAGCAGTGCGTGAGCCTCGGTTGCCTCCTTGGTCAGAGATGCTCGTCGTTTTGCATCGCGCTGCGTCAGTTGTTTGTTGCTGTTTCGAGCGCTGTCAAACAGAAAGTTCAACTCGTCAGCACACGCATCCGTTATGCATTGCATCCGGTTCAGCAGACGGCCATCATCATCTTCGCTGATGTCTCTTAAGATTTGCCTAAAAAGTGGCGCTAGTTTCTTTTGCATCAGAAGTGTCAGTTCTTCCAAGTGGTCATTCAGCTTTGCTCCATGCAGCTCGCCCGACTTCTGCAACTTCTCCAGCTTTTTTAGCCTCTTTTCGCTAGCATCATTCCACTGATCCAATTCATTTGAAGCCTGTGACTCTGACAAGTTTTCTGAATCATCAAACTCACTTTGAGAACTGCTTTCTTCGAAAGTTTGTGGCTTGTGGCCCTGCGAGTCCAGTCCAGAATCGTCCTCCTCTATCAACGCTGCCAGGGGCTTCGACGGCGAGTCCTTTAACTCATCGATCTGGCCGCGCATGGCGTTGAGCTGTTTCTCGTAGAGCAGCCGCATGTCGGCAGACTTGCGCTGCTCCTCTTTTAAAGACACGCGCAGCTCCTTGTCCTCCTGCTCCAGCAGCTCGACATCACGTTGCAGCTGCGGTATCGCCTCTAAACGCGACATCAAGTTTGCGTTCTCCGCGCGAAGACGTTCAATTTCCGCTTCAGCCTGGCTCAGTTTGGCCTGCACAGCCTCCGAGCCGGTGGCCTGGCGCTGGCGCTGCTCCTCGGCCAGCACCATCTGCTGCAGACATTCGCCGCACTCTCGCAGACAAGCTCGAACGTTGTCAAGCTCGCAATCGCGTCGTCGTACGAGTTCTTCCAGCTCGAGGACGCGAGCATTGCAGGCTTGGCAGCTTAAAGGAAAGAGACTTGATGTTCATTGAGTGCTATTACGTTCTTATCTACTTCAGTACATGTATTATTTATTCTCACACGATGTGTCAAAACTGGATGAATAAACGTTCTAAGTCAAACGATCTCTCCTCGTATTTTACGGAATTAAGTAAGAATAGTTTTTTAAGGTCCAACTACGACGTTGATTCAGAAAGGAGTCGCGATTGAGCAGCGAGCTCCGCGCCATTCCTCACTGTGTATTTTTAAACAAGGGGCACAGGCTTGCCGATTCAAGCAAAAAAACGATTTTGAAAGCTAATCGAGCTAACCAAGAAATCAAACCCGAGAGGTTGGGGCGAGTGGGCCATGTTTACACTGTCACTCGCGTCTCACCGCTGTTCCATGCAGCGAAGCTGCTGCTGCAGCTGGCACACGGCGTTGCTCAGGACGCTGTTGCCCGCGGCCAGTTGTTTAATTTCGCAGTCTCGCTGTTTGACAGCACAGCACAGCTGCTGCTTGCTCTTCAAAGCTGCCTCCAGCTCCTGACGCACCTGATCCAGAGCAGCGGATCCTTGAAGCAAGAGGTTGGCTTTGCGCTCCACGCTCTGCTGAAGGCTGCGCACCTGTGACTCGAGCTTGGAGATCTCGCGCTGAGGGAATTTCATGAATCTATCGATTATCTATCTATCTATCTATCTATCTATCTATCTATCTATCTATCTATCTATCTATCTATCTATCTATCTATCTATCTATCTATCTATCTATCTATCTATCTATCTATCTATCTATCTATCTATCTATCTATCTATCTATCTATCTATCTATCTATCTATCTATCTATCTATCTATCTATCTATCTATCTATCTATCTATCTATCTATCTATCTATCTATCTATCTATCTATCTATCTATCTATCTATCTATCTATCTATCTATCTATCTATCTATCTATCTATCTATCTATCTATCTATCTATCTATCTATCTATCTATCTATCTATCTATCTATCTATCTATCTATCTATCTATCTATCTATCTATCTATCTATCTATCTATCTATCTACTACCGTACTGCTGCCTTCAGCTGCATTGTTTCCAGAGCCAGTTTTCTTGATCTTCTCCTCCAGATTGTAGCAGTAGAGCCGCAAGTCAAAGTTTTCCTGGCTGAGCTGAGCAATTTTCTGCATAACAGGAAAGTGCCGGTTGCGTGGGAGGGAGCCATTTGGGAAGTTGAAATCAAAGAGCCGAGCTCTACAGGATCATCAGGTGTTAAACAGAGCTTGAAAGGTAGCATTTATTGCACTCCTCACTGCTGCGTGGGCGCGGCCTGCATTCGCGCCCGCGACAAGCGTGCGGCAGCGACTTCGCCCTGCATTGCTTCTAGACTGCATCCCTGCTTTCGGAACTCTGTCTCTCTTCTTGCTAATGCGCTACATTACGGCTCTAGAGAATGCTCAGCAACACCTGTCTCCGCATCTCCTACAGATTCTATCAATTTGTACTTCTTCATTGAAAGTACGAGCTACGAAAGTCCTAATTAGTGAGCTAAGGGTGCAGTTAACTGCCAGAGCTACAGAAGAGCATTACTGAACGGCGCTGAATGATGTGACAGAGTTTGTTTTGCAAACTTTATGAGTTCTCACTCAGTCTTTTGATACTTTGAAACAAGGTACGCACCCATAGAGTTTAACAGACTTTCTCGTTATCACAGCCCAAAAAAATAACCTACCTGCTAACCAATCGTTCATGAAGCGACAAGAATGAAACACGAAAGAAGACGACAGAGCCACAACCCCCGCCTACCTTCTCGTACTCGGCGGCTGATTTGTAGATGATCAGCTGTTTCCCTGCTGCCCCGGACTCATCGTTGTCCGTGTCACGCTGAGGTTCCTTGACATTCTTGTGTGCAGCCATGCGCGCCAACTTGATTGCTATGGAGAGAACTGCAGCCAACTGCTCAGAACTTGCATTTGCCTTGTTGCATAATGGACTTGCTTGCAGTCATCAGTCACGAGCTATTTATACAAATGCTACTCTTTGAGCATCTCGGGCGGAAATGCTTCACCTGATCGGCTGTCTATGGTAGGGAGAACTCGATGTTTGAGTCGCACAAGAGCTCACATAATCAAGCATCCTGCAATGAGAATATACTCAGCAACATTTAAAACCGCAACTCCAGACCCGGTGCGCCTTGTTGCAAAACCTTGCGGCAGTGCAGTGAGCTGAAGTCAGTAGCTTTGACAGTGGTCTGAGAGTGTGTACCGCATTATACCGCAACATGAAACTCCGACACTGCCCGACACTCTCTGACACTGCCTGACACTCTCTGACACTGCCTGACACTCTCTGACACTGTCCGACACTCTCTGACACTGCCTGACACTCTGACACTGCCCGACACTCTCTGACACTGCCTGACACTCTCTGACACTGCCTGACACTCTCTGACACTGCCTGACACTCTCTGACACTGCCTGACACTCTCTGACTTTGCCCAATACTCTCTGACACTGTTTGACACTCTCTGACACTGCCAATCACTCACTAATACTCTCTGACACTGCCAATCACTCACTAACACTCTCTGACACTGCCAATCTCACTATGACCTTCACAGGTCACGGTTGCTTTGCCAGGCAATAGCTGTTTCCTCCGAGGCGTCCGCTGGAGTGAACTCTGCCCCTTCTGCAACCTCGAGAACGAAGACGCCAAGCACTTTGTCTGCTACTGCCCGGCCTTCAACCGAGACCGGCTCAACCACCTCGGGCCCAACCCGTCCCTGGACGATGTCTGCCGGCCCGAGAACATCCCACGGCTCATCCGGTTCCTCCGGGCTACCAAGCGAGCCTCCGTCTTCCCCACCACCGAAGACAACGCTGCAGACAGGACCGGGAGACCTCCCTGACCGGCCCCGCGCCCTAGCCTATGCGGGTCTTTCAGAGATTAGCGGAGTGGGCGACGCTCGCCTCCCCGCTGCGTCTTCGGACCGCCCTGCAGCTAAGTCAAGTAAGTCAAGTCGCAAAAATGCTAACGAACGCTTGGATGAAGTTTGTGCCAGGATGGCCAACTAGAAATAGGAAATTGTTTCTACCAGCTAAGCTTCTGTGTTTTGCAGCACAAAGTAACAATTTTTTGGATGATGAGCTTTCATTAGCTATTAATCTAACTGAATTTTACTGCAGTCTCTCTAAAACGCATTGAATTCGCCTCAGAAAAGGTGCCAAGCATCGGGCAGGTCGCATCAAAGGGATTTGCGCGGAGCTAATTATCTTTTAATTCCTGAAAAAGCAAGATCCGGGCAGTGAGATTTCGGCTGATGCCTGCTTGCCCCAGTCAGGCTGCCTTCCGTCTGCCGGATTAAATGGGGCTGTGATCGATTCTTTTTGAAGCTGAAATTATTGAGTCAGGTGCTATAGGATGGATTCAGACGTTGAAGGTAAAGTCTTAGGGGTTTGTCTCAAGAAGCCGTTAGTCTCTAGAGGATCAGTCTCTGGAGGATTAGTCTCCGAAAGATTAGTCTCCAGAGGGTTAGTGTCAGGAGGGTTAGTCTCTGGAGGGTTAGTCTGCGGACAGGTTTTTGTGTGAATCAGCTGAAAACAACTGTCTAGTTAGTTAGTTAGTTAGTTAGTTAGTTAGTTAGTTAGTTAGTTAGTTAGTTAGTTAGTTAGTTAGTTAGTTAGTTAGTTAGTTAGTTAGTTAGTTAGTTAGTTAGTTAGTTAGTTAGTTAGTTAGTTAGTTAGTTAGTTAGTTAGTTAGTTAGTTAGTTAGTTAGTTAGTTAGTTAGTTACGAGGGGTGATCAAAAAGTTCAGCAAGTGAACTCACAACTCAGTGTTACAGCAACCACGGCGTCTAATCAGTTGTCACATTCCCTCAAAGTACTTTCCACCACTATCTATGCACCATCGAAATGCGTATGCACCATGTCTGAAAGCAGTCATGGTACTCCGAAGTTGGTATACCCTGTAGAGCTGAATTTACCGCTTGGGCAAGGTCTTGTATGTGTGAAAACGGCCTCCCAGAAATGATGGATTCGAACCTCGGGAACAGCCAAAAGTCGCATGATGCTAGGTCTGGAGAGTAGGGTGGATGGGGGGGGCAGCAGCCGGACCCCCTGCTGCTCCAGGTACGCCATGGTTGAGGCCACTCTGTGCGGTGCCGCATTGTGGTGCAGCAGGAGTCGAGGTCCATGCCTGGTTCGCGCACGTTCCTGCCGCTCCTGCAGCACGCCTGGCAGAACAGTGTCTGTGTAGTACCTGGCAGTCACTGTGGCACCCGCTGGAAGGATGTTTACCGATACAACACCCTGAGAGTTGAAAAAAATGGTGAATATCCGCTTCCGACTGCGGAATCCGGTCTTCAGCACCTTGGGCCTCGGGCTCATCTTCTGCAGGCCAGACCATGTTGGACTGCTTATCCTTCATGGTAAAAGAAGGAGATCCAACATTTGTCTCCTGTGATGACATCCGACAGTCGTCGTGGGCCGTGGGGCTCAAACATTTGCACCCACAAGAGACAGATGCGCACCCTCTCTGCTTTCTGCTCCGGAGTGAAGAAGATGGGGTACCCACCGAGCGCAGGTCTTTGTGCGGCCCAGTCGCTCATGCATGATGTTATGAGCACTTCCACAGCTGACACCAAGCTCATAGGCAAGGAATCTTAGCGTAATGCTCCGATCCTCACGAATTATTGCATCGGCATGGGCCACGACATCTTCGGTCACGGATGTCCAGGGTCGGCCAGACCTCGGTTCATAGTTGAAGCTGTCCCAGCCTTCCAAGAAATGGCGCAGCCAGCGGGAAACCGTGTCAAATGATGAAGCAGAGTCAGCTAAAACATTCACCGGATCGGTTTGAATCTCAGTCACTTTGCAACCAAGTTGCATGCACATAAAGATATAGAAGCGAACACTGTCTTTTGATGTTTCCATCAGCTACTGAAAACACATGGAAAATATATGGCTGTGAAATTTGAGTGGAGCACATTAGGAAGCCAAAAATGCATATAAATATAGCAAACAGATATAGCCGCATAGGTGTAAGTTTTTGGCTTTTTTCCAATATACTAAAAATGAAAATCTTGCTTGTTTGTTTGTTTGTACGCAATCGATTAGAGAAAAAATGGCTGTACCGATTTTCTTGAGACTTGCACTGTTCGATCAGAAATTTTCCCGTGACGGTACATGCATCGTGGCTAAGAAATTGCTCGATGCTAAAGGCATTAAATATTCGAAAAACATGCTTTTTTGCAAAGTTCAAGCAAACTTTTCGACTTGAAATGCATTGTAAGAATGCTAGAGAAAAAACTGACTGGTTGATTCTGATTCTGAAATAGATTGCATCATAACTGAATTGTAACTCCGACTTGAATTGAAAATGCAGTGTGGAAGCGTAGCACCAGACTTGATTTAAATTGCGTAACCATATTGTTAACTGATACTGACTGACTGAGAAACTGATTATGTCATAACTGCTTCGTGTGATTTACTCTATGCTTGGAGTTTTGAAACTTATAATTATATTATAGAAGTGCTAAAATTCATGTTATCAAAACGATGAGAGCTAGCCTAGAGGTAAACAGACTGACTGCTAAATGCAGAGACGATGGTTCGGATTTTTAGAGAGTTTTTTTAATTAAAGTTTTTTAACGCCAAAAAAACTAAAAAATCATGGAAGCGTCATGTAAAAAATCATAAAAGCGTTATGTAAAAAATCATAGAAGCGTCATGTAAAAAATCATAAAAGCGTTATGTAAAAATCATAGAAGCGTCATGTAAACAATCATAGAAGCGTCATGTAAAAATCATAGAAGCGTCATGTAAAAAATCATAGAAGCGTCATGTAAACAATCATAGAAGCGTCATGTAAACAATCATAGAAGCGTCATGTAAAAAATCATAAAAGCGTTATGTAAAAAATCATAGAAGCGTCATGTAAAAAATCTTAGAAGCGTCATGTAATCAATCATAGAAGTGTCATGTAAACAATCATAGAAGCGTCATGTAATCAATCATAAAAGCGTTATGTAAAAAATCATAGAAGCGTCATGTAAAAAATCTTAGAAGCGTCATGTAAAAATTATAGAAGCGTCATATAAACAATCATAGAAGCGTCATGTAAACAATCATAGAAGCGTCATGTAAAAATTATAGAAGCGTCATATAAACAATCATAGAAGCGTCATGTAAACAATCATAGAAGCGTCATGTAAAAATCATAGAAGCGTCCTGCAGAAATCGTAGAAGCGTCATGAAATAATCATAGAAGCGTCATGTAAAAAGCATAGAAGCGTCATGTAAAAAATCATAGAAGCGTCATATAAACAATCATAGAAGCGTCATGTAAAAAATCTTAGAAGCGTCATGTAAAAATTATAGAAGCGTCATATAAACAATCATAGAAGCGTCATGTAAACAATCATAGAAGCGTCATGTAAACAATCATAGAAGCGTCATGTAAACAATCATAGAAGCGTCATGTAAAAATCATAGAAGCGTCCTGCAGAAATCGTAGAAGCGTCATGAAATAATCATAGAAGCGTCATGTAAAAAGCATAGAAGCGTCATGTAAAAAATCATAGAAGCGTCATATAAACAATCATAGAAGCGTCATGTAAACAATCATAGAAGCGTCATGTAAAAATCATAGAAGCGTCCTGCAGAAATCGTAGAAGCGTCATGAAATAATCATAGAAGCGTCATGTAAAAAGCATAGAAGCGTCATGTAAAAAATCATAGAAGCGTCATGTAAACAATCATAGAAGCGTCATGTAAAAAATCATAAAAGCGTTATGTAAAAAATCATAGAAGCGTCATGTAAAAAATCTTAGAAGCGTCATGTAAAAATCATAGAAGCGTCATGTAAACAATCATAGAAGCGTCATGTAAAAATCATAAAGCGTCATGTAAAAATCATAGAAGCGTCATGTAAAAAATCTAGAAGCGTCATGTAAAAATCATAGAAGCGTCATATAAACAATCATAGAAGCGTCATGTAAAAAATCTAGAAGCGTCATGTAAAAATCATAGAAGCGTCATATAAACAATCATAGAAGCGTCATGTAAACAATCATAGAAGCGTCATGTAAAAATCATAGAAGCGTCATGCAGAAATCGTAGAAGCGTCATGAAAAATCATAGAAGCGTCATGTAAAAATCATAGAAGCGTCATGTAAAAATCATAGAAGCGTCATATAAACAATCATAGAAGCGTCATGTAAAAATCATAGAAGCGTCATGTAAAAATCATAGAAGCGTCATATAAACAATCATAGAAGCGTCATGTAAACAATCATAGAAGCGTCATGTAAACAATCATAGAAGCGTCATGTAAACAATCATAGAAGCGTCATGTAAAAATCATAGAAGCGTCATGCAGAAATCATAGAAGCGTCATGAAAAAATCATAGAAGCGTCATGTAAAAATCATAGAAGCGTCATGTAAAAAATCATAGAAGCGTCATGTAAACAATCATAGAAGCGTCATGTAAACAATCATAGAAGCGTCATGTAAACAATCATAGAAGCGTCATGTAAAAATATAAAGCGTCATGTAAAAATCATAGAAGCGTCATGTAAACAATCATAGAAGCGTCATGTAAAAAATCATAAAAGCGTCATGTAAAAAATCATAGAAGCGTCATGTAAACAATCATAGAAGCGTCATGTAAACAATCATAGAAGCATCATGTAAACCATCATGGAAACGTCGTGTAAACAATCATAGAAGCGTCATGTAAAAATCAAAGAAGCGTCATGTAAAAAATCATAGAAGCATCACGTAAAAATCATAGAAGCGTCATGTAAACAATCATAGAAGCGTCATGTAAAAAATCATAGAAGCGTCATGTAAACATCATAGAAGCGTCATGTAAACAATCATAGAAGCGTCATGTAAAAAATCATAGAAGCGTCATGTAAACAATCATAGAAGCGTCATGTAAAAATATAAGCGCATGTAAAAATCCATAGAAGCGTCATGTAAACAATCATAGAAGCGTCATGTAAAAAATCATAGAAGCGTCATGAAAAAATCATAGAAGCGTCATGTAAACAATCATAGAAGCGTCATGTAAAAATCATAGAAGCGTCCTGCAGAAATCGTAGAAGCGTCATGAAATAATCATAGAAGCGTCATGTAAAAAGCATAGAAGCGTCATGTAAAAAATCATAGAAGCGTCATATAAACAATCATAGAAGCGTCATGTAAAAAAGCTTAGAAGCGTCATGTAAAAATTATAGAAGCGTCATATAAACAATCATAGAAGCGTCATGTAAACAATCATAGAAGCGTCATGTAAAAATCATAGAAGCGTCCTGCAGAAATCGTAGAAGCGTCATGAAATAATCATAGAAGCGTCATGAAAAGCATAGAAGCGTCATGTAAAAAATCATAGAAGCGTCATATAAACAATCATAGAAGCGTCATGTAAAAAATCTTAGAAGCGTCATGTAAACATCATAGAAGCGTCATGTAAACAATCATAGAAGCGTCATGTAAAAAATCATAGAAGCGTCATATAAACAATCATAGAAGCGTCATGTAAACAATCATAGAAGCGTCATGTAAACAATCATAGAAGCGTCATGTAAAAATATAAGCGTCATGTAAAAACCATAGAAGCGTCATGTAAACAATCATAGAAGCGTCATGTAAACAATCATAGAAGCGTCATAAAAAAATCATAGAAGCGTCATGTAAACAATCATAGAAGCGTCATGTAAACAATCATAGAAGCGTCATGTAAAAATCATAGAAGCGTCCTGCAGAAATCGTAGAAGCGTCATATAAACAATCATAGAAGCGTCATGTAAACAATCATAGAAGCGTCATGTAAACAATCATAGAAGCGTCATGTAAACAATCATAGAAGCGTCATGTAAAAAATCATAGAAGCGTCATGTAAACATCATAGAAGCGTCATGTAAACAATCATAGAAGCGTCATGTAAAAAATCATAGAAGCGTCATATAAACAATCATAGAAGCGTCCTGTAAACAATCATAGAAGCGTCATGTAAACAATCATAGAAGCGTCATGTAAAAATATAAGTGTCATGTAAAAACCATAGAAGCGTCATGTAAACAATCATAGAAGCGTCATGTAAACAATCATAGAAGCGTCATAAAAAAATCATAGAAGCGTCATGTAAACAATCATAGAAGCGTCATGTAAACAATCATAGAAGCATCATGAAGCGTCATGTAAACAATCATAGAAGCGTCATGTAAAAATCATAGAAGCGTCATGTAAAAAATCATAGAAGCGTCATGTAAACAATCATAGAAGCGTCATGTAAAAATCATAAGCGTCATGTAAAAACATAGAAGCGTCATGTAAAAATCATAAAGCGTCATGTAAAAAATCATAGAAGCGTCATGTAAAAAATCATAGAAGCGTCATGTAAACAATCATAGAAGCGTCATGTAAAAATATAAGCGTCATGTAAAAATCATAGAAGCGTCATGTAAAAATCATAGAAGCGTCATGTAAAAATCATAGAAGCGTCATGTAAACAATCATAGAAGCGTCATGTAAAAATCATAGAGCGCATGTAAAAATCATAGTAGCGTCATTAAAAATCATAGAAGCGTCATGTAAAAATCATAGAAGCGTCATGTAAAAAGCATAGAAGCGTCATGTAAAAAATCATAGAAGCGTCATGTAAAAAATATAGAAGCGTCATGTAAAAACCATAGAAGCGTCATGTAAACAATCATAGAAGCGTCATATAAACATCATAGAAGCGTCATGTAAACAATCATAGAAGCGTCATGTAAACAATCAAGAAGCGTCATGTAAAAATCATAGAAGCGTCATGTAAAAATCATAGAAGCGTCATGTAAACAATCATAGAAGCGTCATGTAAAATCATAGCGTCATGTAAAAAATCATAGAAGCGTCATGTAAACAATCATAGAAGCGTCATGTAAAAATATAGAAGCGTCATGTAAAAACATAGAAGCGTCATGTAAACAATCAGAAGCGTCATGTAAAAAATCATAGAAGCGTCATGAAAAAATCATAGAAGCGTCATGTAAACAATCATAGAAGCGTCATGTAAAAATATAAGCGTCATGTAAAAATCATAGAAGCGTCATGTAAAAATCATAAAGCGTCATGTAAAAATCATAGAAGCGTCATGTAAAAAGCATAGAAGCGTCATGTAAAAAATCATAGAAGCGTCACGTAAAAATCATAGAAGCGTCATGTAAAAAATCAGAAGCGTCATATAAACATCATAGAAGCGTCATTTAAACAATCATAGAAGCGTCATGTAAAAAATCATAGAAGCGTCATATAAACATCATAGAAGCGTCATGTAAGCAATCAAAGAAGCGTCATGTAAACAATCATAGAAGCGTCATGTAAAAATATAAGCGTCATGTAAAAACCATAGAAGCGTCATGTAAACAATCATAGAAGCGTCATGTAAAAAATCATAGAAGCGTCATGTCAAAAATCATAGAATCGTCATGTAAAAAATATAAGCGTCATGTAAAAACCATAGAAGCGTCATGTAAACAATCATAGAAGCGTCGTGTAAACAATCATAGAAGCGTCATGTAAAAATCATAGAAGCGTCATGTAAAAATCATAGAAGCGTCATGTAAAAAATCATAGAAGCGTCATGTAAAAATTATAGAATCGTCATATAAACATCATAGAAGCGTCATGTAAACAATCATAGAAGCGTCATGTCAACAATCATAGAAGCATCATATAAACATCATAGAAGCGTCATGTAAACAACCATAGAAGCGTCATGTAAAAATCAAAGAAGCGTCATGTAATAAATCATAGAAGCGTCATGTAAAAAATCATAGAAGCGTCATGTAAACAATCATAGAAGCGTCGTGTAAACAATCATAAAAAAGCGTTATGTAAAAAATAATAGAAGCGTCATGTAAACAATCATAGAAGCGTCATGTAAAAATCGAAGAAGCGTCATATAAAAAGCATAGAAGCGTCATATAAACAATCATAGAAGCGTCATATAAAAAATCATAGAAGCGTCATGTAAACAATCATAGAAGCGTCATGTAAAAATCATAGAAGCGTCATGTAAAAAATCATAGAAGCGTCATGTAAAAAATCATAGAAGCGTCATGTAAACAATCATAGAAGCGTCATGTAAAAAATCATAGAAGCGTTATGTAAAAAATCATAGAAGCGTCATGTAAAAAATCTTAGAAGCGTCATGTAAACAATCATAGAAGTGTCATGTAAACAATCATAGAAGCGTCATGTAAAAAATCATAAAAGCGTTATGTAAAAAATCATAGAAGCGTCATGTAAAAAATCGTAGAAGCGTCATGTAAAAATTATAGAAGCGTCATATAAACAATCATAGAAGCGTCATGTAAACAATCATAGAAGCGTCATGTAAAAATCATAGAAGCGTCCTGCAGAAATCGTAGAAGCGTCATGAAATAATCATAGAAGCGTCATGTAAAAAGCATAGAAGCGTCATGTAAACAATCATAGAAGCGTCATATAAACAATCATAGAAGCGTCATGTAAAAAAATCTTAGAAGCGTCATGTAAAAATTATAGAAGCGTCATATAAACAATCATAGAAGCGTCATGTAAACAATCATAGAAGCGTCATGTAAACAATCATAGAAGCGTCATGTAAACAATCATAGAAGCGTCATGTAAAAATCATAAAAGCGTCCTGCAGAAATCGTAGAAGCGTCATGAAATAATCATAGAAGCGTCATGTAAAAAGCATAGAAGCGTCATGTAAAAAATCATAGAAGCGTCATGTAAACAATCATAGAAGCGTCATGTAAAAAATCATAAAAGCGTTATGTAAAAAATCATAGAAGCGTCATGTAAAAAATCTTAGAAGCGTCATGTAAACAATCATAGAAGCGTCATGTAAACAATCATAGAAGCGTCATGTAAAAAATCATAAAAGCGTTATGTAAAAAATCATAGAAGCGTCATGTAAAAAATCTTAGAAGCGTCATGTAAAAATTATAGAAGCGTCATATAAACAGTCATAGAAGCGTCATGTAAAAAATCTTAGAAGCGTCATGTAAAAATTATAGAAGCGTCATATAAACAATCATAGAAGCGTCATGTAAACAATCATAGAAGCGTCATGTAAAAATCATAGAAGCGTCCTGCAGAAATCGTAGAAGCGTCATGAAATAATCATAGAAGCGTCACGTAAAAATCATAGAAGCGTCATGTAAAAAATCAGAAGCGTCATATAAACAATCATAGAAGCGTCATGTAAAAAATCTTAGAAGCGTCATGTAAAAATTATAGAAGCGTCATATAAACAATCATAGAAGCGTCATGTAAACAATCATAGAAGCGTCATGTAAACAATCATAGAAGCGTCATGTAAACAATCATAGAAGCGTCATGTAAAAATCATAGAAGCGTCCTGCAGAAATCGTAGAAGCGTCATGAAATAATCATAGAAGCGTCATGTAAAAAGCATAGAAGCGTCATGTAAAAAATCATAGAAGCGTCATATAAACAATCATAGAAGCGTCATGTAAACAATCATAGAAGCGTCATGTAAACAATCATAGAAGCGTCATGTAAAAATATAAGCGTCATGTAAAAACCATAGAAGCGTCATGTAAACAATCATAGAAGCGTCATGTAAAAAATCATAGAAGCGTCATGAAAAAATCATAGAAGCGTCATGTAAACAATCATAGAAGCGTCATGTAAAAATCAAAGAAGCGTCATGTAAAAAATCATAGAAGCATCACGTAAAAATCATAGAAGCGTCATGTAAACAATCATAGAAGCGTCATGTAAAAAATCATATAGAAGCGTCATGTAAACATCATAGAAGCGTCATGTAAACAATCATAGAAGCGTCATGTAAAAAATCATAGAAGCGTCATGTAAACAATCATAGAAGCGTCATGTAAAAATATAAGCGCCATGTAAAAACCATAGAAGCGTCATGTAAACAATCATAGAAGCGTCATGTAAAAAATCATAGAAGCGTCATGAAAAAATCATAGAAGCGTCATGTAAACAATCATAGAAGCGTCATGTAAAAATATAAGCGCCATGTAAAAATCATAGAAGCGTCATGTAAAAATCATAGTAGCGTCATGTAAAAAATCATAGAAGCGTCATGTAAACAATCATAGAAGCGTCATGTAAAAATATAAGCGCCATGTAAAAATCATAGTAGCGTCATGTAAAAAATCATAGAAGCGTCATGTAAAAATCATAGAAGCGTCATCTAAAAAGCATAGAAGCGTCATGTAAAAAATCATAGAAGCGTCATGTAAAAAATATAAGCGTCATGTAAAAACCATAGAAGCGTCATGTAAACAATCATAGAAGCGTCGTGTAAACAATCATAGAAGCGTCATGTAAAAAATCATAGAAGCGTCATATAAACATCATAGAAGCGTCATGTAAACAATCAAAGAAGCGTCATGTAAACAATCATAGAAGCGTCATGTAAAAATATAAGCGTCATGTAAAAATATAAGCGTCATGTAAAACCATAGAAGCGTCATGTAAACAATCATAGAAGCGTCATGTAAACAATCATAGAAGCGTCATGTAAAAATATAAGCGTCATGTAAAAACCATAGAAGCGTCATGTAAACAATCATAGAAGCGTCATGTAAAAAATCATAGAAGCGTCATGAAAAAATTATAGAAGCGTCATGTAAACAATCATAGAAGCGTCATGTAAAAATATAAGCGCCATGTAAAAATCATAGTAGCGTCATGTAAAAAATCATAAAAGCGTCATGTAAAAATCATAGAAGCGTCATCTAAAAAGCATAGAAGCGTCATGTAAAAAATCATAGAAGCGTCACGTAAAAATCATAGAAGCGTCATGTAAAAAATCAGAAGCGTCATATAAACATCATAGAAGCGTCATGTAAACAATCATAGAAGCGTCATGTAAAAAATCATAGAAGCGTCATATAAACATCATAGAAGCATCATGTAAACAATCAAAGAAGCGTCATGTAAACAATCATAGAAGCGTCATGTAAAAATATAAGCGTCATGTAAAAACCATAGAAGCGTCATGTAAACAATCATAGAAGCGTCATGTAAAAAATCATAGAAGCGTCATGAAAAAATCATAGAAGCGTCATGTAAACAATCATAGAATCGTCATGTAAAAAATATAAGCGTCATGTAAAAACCATAGAAGCGTCATGTAAACAATCATAGAAGCGTCGTGTAAACAATCATAGAAGCGTCATGTAAAAATCATAGAAGCGTCATGTAAAAATCAAAGAAGCGTCATGTAAAAAATCATAGAAGCGTCATGTAAACAATCATAGAAGCGTCATGTAAACAATCATAGAAGCATCATATAAACATCATAGAAGCGTCATGTAAACAACCATAGAAGCGTCATGTAAAAATCAAAGAAGCGTCATGTAAAAAATCATAGAAGCGTCATGTAAACAATCATAGAAGCGTCGTGTAAACAATCATAAAAAAGCGTTATGTAAAAAATCATAGAAGCGTCATGTAAACAATCATAGAAGCGTCATGTAAAAATCGAAGAAGCGTCATATAAAAAGCATAGAAACGTCATATAAACAATCATAGAAGCGTCATATAAAAAATCATAGAAGCGTCATGTAAAAATCATAGTAGCGTCATGTAAAAAATCATAGAAGCGTCATGTAAACAATCATAGAAGCGTCATATAAACAATCATAGAAGCGTCATCTAAAAAGCATAGAAGCGTCATGTAAACAATCATAGAAGCGTCATGGAAAAAGCATAGAAGCGTCATGTAAACAATCATAGAAGCGTCATATAAACAATCATAGAAGCGTCATCTAAAAAGCATAGAAGCGTCATGTAAACAATCATAGAAGCGTCATGGAAAAAGCATAGAAGCGTCATGTAGACAATCATAGAAGCGTCATGTAAAAAATCATAGAAGCGTCATGTAAAAATCATAGAAGCGTCATGTAAACAATCATGGAAGCGTCATGTAAAAAATCATAGAAGCGTCATGTAAAAAGCATAGAAGCGTCATATAAACAATCATAGAAGCGTCATATTAAAAATCATAGAAGCATCATGTAAAAATCATAGAAGCGTCATGAAAAATCATAGAAGCCTCATTTAAAGACTAATGAAAGTGTCAGTTAAAAAAATTAAGAAGCATCATGGTAGAATAAAAGAAGCGTCATGTCAGACATGAAGGTGTCATGTAAAAATTAAATGCAGTTATAATGCTGTGCTGGGGAGAAAAACTGAGACGTAAAGGCTCTCAGAGAATAACTGAGATTACGGGGGGGGTGGTTCTGAGATGTCAAAGCAAAAGTCAGAAGCTACTTCAAAGTTCATGTACTTTACTCAATTTTTTAATTACATTCTTTGTTGGCTCGCCACGGGGGGAGGCGCTGATAGAAGAAGAGTCATGTAAAAAATAAAAGTAGCACTAAGTATACATAAAAGAAAGGTCATGTCGAAGTCAAAAGATTCATTTGGGAATTGCTACGATGTCAAAGCTTGGTGGAAATCGTTATAGTGCTGTGATTCTTAAAGAAGGAATCACTAAAATGCCAAGGCTTAGGGGAGAAGAATTGCTGAGATTTCAAGGCTTTAGGTTGGGTTAAAGTTAGGTTTAGGTCAGGTGTGGGTTGAGGGTTATATTTTATCGGGTTTCAAGGTTAACAGGGGATTTTTTAGATTTCAAGGTTTATGGGGGCCATCGCTGACATGTCAAGGCTTACGGGGGGGAATAGCTGAGATGTCAAGGCTTACGGGGGGGAATAGCTGAGATGTCAGGGCTCACTGGGGTATAAATGAGATTTCAAGGCTAAAACCAGAAGCTACATGTAGTTTATTGAAAACTTTTTATTACATTATTTGATGCCTCCTCAGGGGAGGGATCGCTGATAAAAAAAGCGTAATGTAAAAATAAAAGAAGCTTCATGTCGAAGTTAAGAGATTCATTTGGGAATCCCTACGATATCGAGGCTTGCAGGGAATCGCAATAATGCTGTAGTAGTGCTATTATGACTCTTAGAGAGAATTACTGAAATTTCAATGCTTTAGGGTTAGGTTAGGGTTAGGGTTAGGGTTAGGGTTAGGGCTAGGGTTAGGCTAGGGTTAGGGTTAGGGTTAGGTTTGGATTAGGGTTAGAAGGTTGACAGATATTTTTAGATTTTCAAGGCTTATTGGGGGCATTGCTGAGATGTCAGGGGGGGAGTTGATATGTTAAAGCTTGTGGGGGGAATTACTGACATGTCAAGGCTTACAAGGTTTGACAGGAGATTTTTTAAGATTTCAAGGATACATGTAGCTTATT
Source organism: Macrostomum lignano (assembly GCA_002269645.1). NCBI lineage: Eukaryota > Metazoa > Platyhelminthes > Macrostomidae > Macrostomum > Macrostomum lignano. The sequence goes on from NIVC01001159.1 coordinate 287,790, forward strand.
AAAAAAACGTGTATTGCATTTCTTTGGCTCCCCAACGGGGGGCGTAGATTGCTAGTCTGATTCTATAACTAAAAGCTACAACAAAAGGTTGCAGAACTTTTTGATCACCCCTCGTAGTTAGTTAGTTAGTTAGTTAGTCAGTTAGTTAGTTAGTTAGTTGGTTAGTTGGTTAGTTAGTTAGTTAGTTAGTTAGTTAGTTAGTTAGTTAGTTAGTTAGTTAGTTAGTTAGTTAGTTAGTTAGTTAGTTAGTTAGTTAGTTAGTTAGTTAGTTAGTTAGTTAGTTAGTTAGTTAGTTAGTTAGTTAGTTAGTTAGTTAGTTAGTTAGTTAGTTAGTTAGTTAGTTAGTTAGTTAGTTAGTTAGTTAGTTAGTTAGTTAGTTAGTTAGTTAGTTAGTTAGTTAGTTAGTTAGTTAGTTAGTTAGTTAGTTAGTTAGTTAGTTAGTTAGTTAGTTAGTTAGTTAGTTAGTTAGTTAGTTAGTTAGTTAGTTAGTTAGTTAGTTAGTTAGTTAGTTAGTTAGTTAGTTAGTTAGTTAGTTAGTTAGTTAGTTAGTTAGTTAGTTAGTTAGTTAGTTAGTTAGTTAGTTAGTTAGTTAGTTAGTTAGTTAGTTAGTTAGTTAGTTAGTTAGTTAGTTAGTTAGTTAGTTAGTTAGTTAGTTAGTTAGTTAGTTAGTTAGTTAGTTAGTTAGTTAGTTAGTTAGTTAGTTAGTTAGTTAGTTAGTTAGTTAGTTAGTTAGTTAGTTAGTTAGTTAGTTAGTTAGTTAGTTAGTTAGTTAGTTAGTTAGTTAGTTAGTTAGTTAGCTAGTTAGTTAGTTAGTTAGTTAGTTAGTTAGTTAGTTAGCTAGTTAGTTAGTTAGTTAGTTAGTTAGTTAGTTAGTTAGTTAGTTAGTTAGTTAGTTAGTTAGTTAGTTAGTTAGTTAGTTAGTTAGTTAGTTAGTTAGTTAGCTAGTTAGTTAGTTAGTTAGTTAGTTAGTTAGTTAGTTAGCTAGTTAGTTAGTTAGTTAGTTAGTTAGTTAGTGTGTCAGACGCGTTCCCACTCCGCTACTCAGCCCCTTCTGCTTCAGGTTGATAAGCGGCTATCTGTGCTTTTGTCTGTCAGATGTTTGGCTCGATGATCTTCAAAACCAGACAGCCAATCCGAGCTCTCTCAGCTCATCCCCGGCACCTCTAGATTTAAAGCCAGGTTGATAATCTCTCCCGAGTCCGCGGTGGATAACAAGACGGTTCTTGGCGCGAGACAGCACGGCCCCAGGTAATCAGTTTTATTACCCTGTTTATTTGTCAGCGGCTCCAATTATCTGAGTTATTCTCCAAGCCGGTCATAATTTGGGCTTCTCCCTTTTATCTGATCTCCAAGCAGATTGACTTCAAACGACAGAGTCAATAGAGCAATCGGGTCGAGCACTCAACTTCCTGGTATTAGCGCAGCATAGCTTGAAAAAATAAGATAAATAAAGACGACGGAGAGTCTCAACACACCGACTCTGTCTCTTATACTCACATAAAACTTTACCCTACCTGTTCAGCAAATCTGAAACAGCAGCCAGCCAACCCCGACTCTGCAATGGCCCCTAGCAACTCCTTTGTGTCCTGTAAGCACCCGGCAGCTCAGTTGCTTCTGCCGATGCTGCTGCTGCTGCTGCTGCTCCCAGTCTGCCTGCGGCAGGGCGGGGCGGTGGCCGCCTTCCGAGTCGAGGCCGAGGCCGACTATCCCGACTCCGATCTGGCTGGCATCGACGATCTGCTGGTGAAAAAGCGTCTGGCAGCGGCCGACCACAGCAACTTGGACTCGCTCAAGTTCCGCCTGATCGAGGCGGGAAAGCTGCCGGCGGCCGCCACGGACGAGGATGTGGCGAGATACGTGCAGCAGATTGTGCAGATGGTGAATAGGCCGAGGTAAATCTTTTTCCACGATTTTTATAGCGTTTACTGGTTCGTGTCTAACAGGTACATTGAAAACAAAAAAGTTTTCATTACTTCATTTGGTTTGAGTACACTGACTGGTTGAGTACACTGACTAGTTGAGTACACTGACTAGTTGAGTACACTGACTAGTTGAGTACACTGACTAGTTGAGCACACTGACTAGTTGAGTATACTGACTAGTTGAGTACACTGACTAGTTGAGTACACTGACTAGTTGAGTACACTGACTAGTTGAGTACACTGACTGGTTGAGTACACTGACTAGTTGAGTACACACTGATTGGTTGAGTACACTGAATAGTTAAGTAGACTGAGTGACTGGTTGAGTACATTGGCTGGTTGAGTACATTGGCTGGTTGAGTACATTGGCTGGTTGAGTACATTGACTGGTTGAGTACATTGACTGGTTGAGTACATTGGCTGGTTGAGTACATTGGCTGGTTGAGTACATTGACTGGTTGAGTACATTGACTGGTTGAGTACATTGGCTGGTTGAGTACATTGGCTGGTTGAGTACATTGGCTGGTTGAGTACATTGACTGGTTGAGTACATTGACTGGTTGAGTACATTGACTGGTTGAGTACATTGACTGGTTGAGTACATTGACTGGTTGAGTACATTGACTGGTTGAGTACATTGGCTGGTTGAGTAGACTGCAGTTTATGGAGCTCCATTGCGTAAAATTTTATTTGGGTGCAGCATCCGTAAAGATAAATTACATTCAGGACATGCAAAAACTCTTAGGCATGGTAGGAGAAGCTTAGAGATCTGTGAGGATGAAATTTGCAATGAGGTGCTATCAATCAACCTTTATCGCTTCAGGTACGGCAGAAGCGTCGACAAGCAGACAGCCCGGCACTCCAAACGACTTTAAAACGAATTCGCCAGGATGCGCCAGAATGACTCTATCAATTCAATGACTCGATAAAAATTAAAACACAATTTTCAATCTGTCCAAGACCTGAGCTCCATATCCAGCTGAGACTGATAGCAATAAATCTCTGTTCCATCCAGGAAATTGATCATTTTTCCCTCCCTAATCTCTAAAAAATGTTTTCTGTCGATTTTCCCGCTTCCTGCTTCATCCCAGGTTACTTAGCGGCCTGTTGTCGAGACCGAGTTCGGAGTGAAACAAGCAGCAGCTAAAATATAAATCTTCAAAACTTTTTGGGATGGTAAAAGTTTTAACTGTTTTGCAGGACTTTCTCTTATTTAGCAAAGTGGGTACACGAAAGGTGATCACCTTTCCTATCACAGATTACAGCTTCAGGCCCTGCTTACAGATGCAGACTCTGCTCCTGCGCAAATTAACTAGATTGATTGCGCCGACTCTGATAGATACAAAACAAGGTGACGCATCGGCTTGCTTGCAATCCAGGTCTGAGGTCTGAAAGGAACAGGCAAAGTCATTCCATAATTTCATAATGTTCAGCCAGTGACTTGTCGAGCGTACAGAACTCATCTAGCATAATAGACAGGTGAACAGGGCGTTATACCCAAGTGGGATTGGAGGCGACTCAGTCCTGGAGGCTTCGCACGGCTTCGCGAGTCCATTAGGTTCGTCTCTGACTGAGTAAAAGATTGCCCACTAATTATAGATCCTTAGCGACTATATTCTGATAGCAATATTCTTCCTCACATGTACAAACCGTGTCGTTGTATTAAGAAGCTGCCTCTGAAGACCAGATCTATACATATAATGTTGCATTATAGTCCTAATCTAAGTAGTCCCTGATGTTACCTGAACTCACAGATTGTCATAGTCACACAGGTTGTCCCGCCACATGTCTTTCAAGCACCCAGTTGTGTCCTAAAATTCATTCGCACCGGACCGTCGGATTTTGATTCTAACTGAGTACACTGGCTGGCTGAGTACACTGGCCGGTTGAGTACACTGGCTGGCTGAGTACACTGGCCGGTTGAGTACACTGGCCGGTTGAGTAGATTTAGAAAGTCCTAGAGGAATAAGTACAGCAGACTGCCGCCTCAATTGACTGCCTCCCACGCAAGCATGTTATCTTTGCCGTGGCAAAATGCATGTACTGGCATGTAAAACATCTCTAATTAAAACAAGTCCTTAATTAGCTAACACGTCTCCTCAACAGTGTATCATAGGATTCATAGTCATGGTTTTCCCAATAAAATACAACGAATGTTATTTCAATACCTGTTGAACGTCTTTTAGTTTGGGCGAGGCTGCGCTTCGAGGACGTGACATGACGAAGCCAGGTAGCAAGGTTTCTTCAAGATCCTCCTGCTGACCCCACTGGGACTGCGCAGGCTCGATCCGTAACAGGCGGTTGGAGTCACGAAAAGTTGGGACCTTGCGATTTTAGGGTCGCCTTCCTAAGCTCGAAAATTCACATCGTCAAAAATCTTTCTGGCCACTTTATGAGGTTGAAATTTTACATGGTGCAAAACTCAACATTTTTAATACGATTTTTAATACGAGTAGAATCTGCGCAGGTGTGCGAGCTCCGATAGCTATAGGATGTCTCTGAAATGCTCCGATAGCTATAGGATGTCTCTGAAATGCTCCGATAGCTATAGGATGTCTCTGAAATGCTCCGATAGCTATAGGATATCTCTGAAATGCTCCGATAGCTATAGGATGTCTCTGAAATGCTCCGATAGCTATAGGATATCTCTGAAATGCTCCGATAGCTATAGGATGTCTCTGAAATGCTCCGATAGCTATAGGATGTCTCTGAAATGCTCCGATAGCTATAGGATGTTATTGTTATGTTATTTTATGTTATGTTATGTTATGTTATTTTTATTGTTATTAAAATAATATAATTAAAGTGCGCGGCCAGAGAAAATCTCTCGCAGGTAAAAAGCTCTCAACCGATCCGAAAAACAACAAACAACAAAATAGTGCGTGTCCACAGTCAGTTACGGACTTGTGGAACTGAAGCACCGATACAGGGCGTCGATACGTCACAGAGCAGGCCAGCGTGCGTCGTGTCAACTTCCTGTTCAAGCGAGTCTGGCAGTTGATGAACCTGCAGGAGCCTCATATATGCTTCACATGTAACTATAGTTAGGTAGGATAACTGAGTTTTAATGTTCTGGATGTTCGAATGCACAATTATGAGCATTCATTTATTCAATAAGTATGAAAAGATCGAAGAGCATCACGAAATTATATGGACTACTCTTAAATAGGACTCCATAAACGTTAATGAACAATAATACCAATAATAGTTAATTAAACCTGCCCTAATGGCAAAATGTGCAACCGAGAGCTCAGCCGCAGCTATTGCGCAGCGCACCTGAAGGCTGCGTACGGCTGTTCAGTCCAAGGACTCGGGGGTCGCCACACACACCCTCAATTACCCCAGCTAATGCTGGCACCCATTTTACAGCTGGGTGAACTGGAGCAATGCAGAGTTAAGTGTCTTGCTCAAGGACACAAATTGTTCCGAGTGGGTGGAGAATCGAATCGCCGACCTTTCAGTCGTGATTCGGACGCTCTAACCATTAGGCTATGCTGAGCACATGAGCAAATACTAGTCAAACCGGACTGCATAATGTGTTAGTTATTGTCTATGGACATGGATATGTAATTCGCAAATTTTTTTCTATAAATGACATTTCTCGAATCAGCCTAATAATTTTAAATTTGGCTTGCGATAAAATATAGTACATTTATTTAGAAAACCTAACCATGACCAACCAGTCTAGCGAGTCCGCCAACGACTTGACAGATGAATCGAAGCACAACATCAACATGAGCTTCTACTTCACTCTGTGCCATCGAATGGCCGAGCTGGAGCCCATGCTGATTGAGTTCTACTCCAAGCTGCTGCGTCAGCTAGGCCTTCTGAACAGCGCAAATCTGATGATTGACGACTCTGAGCAGACACTCACCGAGGAACTGCTGCGGAGCGTCGTCAACTCCAAAGAGGACGTCGCAGAGGGCGTTGAATTCCCTCTGTTCCGCGGCGCCTACATCCGGCTGTTTGAGGACGGGTCCCTGTTCCAGAGGATCATGTTCGAAGTGTTCGACGCCCTGGGTGAAGCCAGGTTGATCTGGATTCGATGGTGAGGAGCGAGCGTTGAGATTTGGGATACCCGATTGCCGATACCCGATTGCCGATACCCGATTGCCGATACCCGATTGCCGATACCCGATTGCCGATACCCGATTGCCGATACCCGATTGCCGATACCCGATTGCCGATACCCGATTGCCGATACCCGATTGCCGATACCCGATTGCCGATACCCGATTGCCGATACCCGATTGCCGATACCCGATTGCCGATACCCGATTGCCGATACCCGATTGCCGATACCCGATTGCCGATACCCGATTGCCGATACCCGATTGCCGATACCCGATTGCCGATACCCGATTGCCGATACCCGATTGCCGATACCCGATTGCCGATACCCGATTGCCGATACCCGATTGCCGATACCCGATTGCCGATACCCGATTGCCGATACCCGATTGCCGATACCCGATTGCCGATACCCGATTGCCGATACCCGATTGCCGATACCCGATTGCCGATACCCGATTGCCGATACCCGATTGCCGATACCCGATTGCCGATACCCGATTGCCGATATCCGATTGCCGATACCCGATTGCCGATATCCGATTGCCGATACCCGATTGCCGATACCCAAATCTTATCCGGATTTCCACCTCCAATTACCCAACACGCTTTACAGGTATTCGGAATACAAGTTCAAAAACAAATCCAATCCAAAGTTGCGCACATTCTATCGCTTCATCGACTACAGCTTCATCTCGCAGCTTCCCCTGCATCACTACACGGCATTCCAGGCTGACACCCTGCTGTACTGCGAGTGGCGCTGCGCCCACCCCAACCTGATCGGCTTCCATCTGCTCATCCTCGCCTGGATGCTCGACGCCCGCGAGTTTTTCCAGTTCGCCCCGGCCGGAATCCAACAGGCCGACCCGCTGCGGAGCCCCCTGCTGCGCAGCTTCTGGCCGATGGCCGGCCAGCCCCGGATCCGCCTACTGCCTTCGGCCAAATCGCCCACAGAGGCAGCTCCGCCGTCGAGGCCGCCGCCGCGGTCGCCAGCAAAGACGCCGAGGCTGGAGGGCCGGACCGATAAACGGGCGCGGCTGGCGACCAAGAAGTCGGCCTAGACTCTGCAGGAAGTTTTGCTTTTGCTTAAAAAGTTAAAAGTACACAATGCCCGCGATATTTACTAAATATCAAATCTTTTTTATTTGTGGAGCCTCAGTGATTTGGTGTTAAATTTTGAGGATTTGAAAGACGTTCTTTTAAAAAGTATTTGAAACCAAAAACTGTTTTTTACGCAGAACTTGATCGAGAATTCATTAGGCATTTGCTGGGTCGACACAATTCCGAATTGTCCTTTCATATTCTTTTAATATCAAATTTGACAATGACTCTGCCCTCGTGCAACGCCTTCGGCGACATCGTCCTTTAATCGTTCTTTTTAATCGCTCGGCATGTACGACGTACGACGATCATACGACGCAAGAATCACACTTGTTTACCGCTGAGCTGCTCAGCCCCGTGTGCGACCACCTTGGACCAAGCTTATGCTGGCTTCAAAAGAGAGAAAGTGCTAATTTTTACTAAAAATTAACAAATCACCTCTCGCTAATCGGTTGTCTACTAGATGTCTACTAGATGTCTACTAGATGTCTAGACACTCACTCAGTGCCAGCGCCGTGTGCTGCCAGCCGTTTAATGTTGTTTTTTGCCAGCAGAAACCCGCAGGCTTGCAGCTGCTGTCGAGTGCAGGTGAATTTTTTGTTTAAATAATAATGACAAGGCGCTTCCAAGCCCGCCCAGTCCGTCGCATTTTAACGATAGAATTTGTAAAATTTTGAGTCAGTGTGCAGTTTTTCCATCTCCCAATAGAGTCCTCAATTATTTAAGTGCTTCGTCTGAAACAATATTTTTTCGAGCGATTCAAGTGCGGAAAAACATAACTGACTGGCTGACTATTGAAATTCTAAAAAAATACCCTATTAGCATTCATTTGAATGCTGCTACCTTTTCAAGCACTATACGATTTTCGTAAATCTCTAATGACACTACTGAGTTTTTAAAAGTAAGTAGAGTAGACGATATTTTGCTATTTCTATGCGAAAATTTTTCTAGTCTAGTCTGTATAACCTCAGGACCACAGGCATTACACAAGGAATGAGCGCTTCTGTCTATGGCTAACACCCCTGCGGCTTAAAGAATGATGAATTTATACCAAATAATTTTTGGCTAAATTTGGCGGTCACTTCCAGTTGGCATGGAGCAGCAGGACCGGGACAAGTTTATAGGTTTCTATTTGTCACTCAGGGAGAGACAGGACGATCTCGATTATGTGATGTGGCAGTTCTTCACCCAGCTCCTCGCTGCTCTCAGGGACTACCAACAGAAGCAACTGGGCGGTAGTCAAGGCCGAGTGTCTAAAAGTCTCCTCATCGAGGAGGTGGCCCAGACCAACTTGAGCGTGAAAATCAACATGCAAAGTTTTACAGACGACTTCGTTCTGTTCCGCGGTGCCTATATTAAAACCTTTCAGGATGGATCTGTGCCCTACAAAATACTGCACCTAATCATCGAAGCTCTGGGTGACAGCGCAGAGCCGTTGAAGGCCAAGTGAGTGTGCTGGAGTTGGAGGCTGGAGTGACATTGGAACTGAGTGACACTGGGACTGAGTGAGACTGGGACTGAGTGACACTGAGACTGAGTGACACTGAGACTGAGTGACACTGAGACTGAGTGACACTGAGACTGAGTGACACTGAGACTGAGTGACACTGGGACTGAGTGACACTGGGACTGAGTGACACTGGGACTGAGTGACACTGAGACTGAGTGACACTGGGACTGAGTGACACTGGGACTGACTGACACTGGGACTGAGTGACACTGGGACTGACTGACACTGGACTGGTTACTGCTTGAAGCTCAAGTGACTTGAAACAAAAAGATATATTCAAATATTCAAGATCGAAAAGTACATTGAAAGTTGGGCAGCCAATTTGTCTCCAATTCAGAGTGCACCAGTTCGAATCCGAGGGCAAGAGCCTGCCGATGCTGCGCGCATTCTACTGGTACGTGGACGTGAACTTCATTTCGCAGCTGCCAACAGAGTTCCAGGTGGCGTTCACCGTTGACTGCCTGCTGTACGGAGAGTGGCGCATCGACCACCCGAACCTGGTCGGCCTGAACCTGCTGGCCCTGGCCTGGATGCTGGGCGAGGCCCAGTTTCACCGCTTCCTGCCCGACGGCATGAAGGACTGCCAGCCGGTGAAGAGGCCGATTTTTAAGCAGCTGCTGCCGCTGGTCGGCATTCGAGTTCGGTACAACGACAATGCCACTAAGTCCGGTCAGCAGCTGAAGGGTCAGGATAGTCAGCAGAAAAACGGGAAATAAGTTGGGGCTCTGATTTTCCAATACTTTCTTTATTCATTGAAAATTTATCAAAATATATTTTTGCTTTTTTCGAATAAAGCTAGCGTATTTAAGTTGCATTCCTCTAAGTAAGTAAGTAAGTAAGTAAGTAAGTAAGTAAGTAAGTAAGTAAGTAAGTAAGTAAGTAAGTAAGTAAGTAAGTAAGTAAGTAAGTAAGTAAGTAAGTAAGTAAGTAAGTAAGTAAGTAAGTAAGTAAGTAAGTAAGTAAGTAAGTAGTTTTGGACGCTCATTTTGTAGCTCCTTCATCATCTAGCCGAAAAAATGCTCAAGAAAAGAGCTCACACAATGATCTTCTAGCTGTAAGGAAGGTTTTTCGCGAGCTCTTTGAGCCACGCCCTTTTCTCGGCAGCTGCAGATTGCTAACGCGACTCAGCTTCTTCAGAGAGCGGTGTGAAATTACCTCGTGACTGTTTGCCTGTCATTCCATTATGCATTTGTTATTGAAGAAGAAATTACTTTAAAGGTGAAAAGCTTATTTCAAAGGTTGGAACCCATTATCTGAACAATGAACTTTAAGAGCCTTTGAACAGCAGATCAAACACGTCATGGCAAGTTTTAGTGGTAAAATTCAGTGGGCTTCCAGTTTTATTTTGCGATGACAAGTGTAGTGTCCACAGTTGTCAAATACTGAGTTGACAATACGGCTATAAAGTGCTTCCAAATACAGTAAAAACTGCATCAAACATCAGTTGTCTCAACCAGCCGCTAAATTTTACGGGAGCATGCGGATGCTGAGACTAAAGTTGAACGTCAGGCTAAAAGCCTGGGTCACTTCAATTTTCCGGCTGGCTTGATCTATCAATATGTAATGGATTGAAACGCGTACTGCATCAGGCTAGGAAGCTAAGCTCGTAGCTTTTAAATACAAGCTTGTTAGACAATCCTTCGTGGAGGGCTTGGACAGGGGGAGAGGATTATTAAGATAAGCTTGGGTGTGTAACGCATTAGCAGAGTTGCAGTTTATTTGGATGGATTCGAAATTGACAAGCGCATATTACAAATTAAGTTGCCCTTTAACGACAACCTGCGGATTTCAGCAACGCATCTAGTATCGACTCTACTTTACTTTTATATATCTGTGGAAGCTGGTTAGGCTGTTCAGCGCCACTCGTTTTAATACAGCACTTGACTCACTCACGGGCAACTTGCGTAAACAAAGGGCTAAAAGGGGTTGGGGCTAAGCCACGCAGGGCTGAGGGTGGGGCCTAGCCACGCAGGGCTGGGGCTGGGGGGGCCTAGCCACACATGGCTGGGGGCTGGGGGTGGGGCCTAGCCACACATGGCTGGGGCTGGGGGTGGGGCCTAGCCACACATGGCTGGGGGCTGGGGGTGGGGCCTAGCCACGCAGGCCTGGGGGCTGGGGTGGGGCCTAGCCACGCAGGCCTGGGGCTGGGAACTGGGGGTGGGGCCTAGCCACACAGGGCTGGGGCTGGGGTGGGGCCTAGCCACGCAGGCCTGGGGGCTGGGAACTGGGGGTGGGGCCTAGCCACACATGGCTGGGGCTGGGGGTGGGGCCTAGCCACGCAGGCCTGGGGGCTGGGGGTGGGGCCTAGCCACGCAGGCCTGGGGGCTGGGAACTGGGGGTGGGGCCTAGCCACACAGGGCTGGGGGCTGGGGTGATGGCTAATCCACGCAGGCCTGGGGGCTGGGGGAGGAGGCACAGAGTTGAAGAGCGCGAGAGAAGAAGGGGGAGATCGAGCTAGCCAATCAGGGCCTCCGCGGCAAGAGACATAGATTGGACTGGCCCAAACGATAGAGAAACGTAAAGGGGCAGCCGTTGAAAATACAAGCGTACACAAAAACAAGAATGGAGGCTTAAGACGGGGCAGACTAGAATAAACTTACGGCAGAGCGCGAGGGTCGGGGCAAGAGCATTGTGAAGCACAGCTCAGAATTTCATCCCCAAACCAAAAAGAGCATGAAATAAAATGCATTATACAAAATCATCTCCGTCATTCTTTCGAACTAAATGGCCAATAGTTAGGAGCCCTGCAGTCGACGCCAATATTATAAAATTGGTTTAGGTCCTGCCTTGTCTCCTGTCCGACATGAGACCGAAGCTTCTGGCATATTGAGCAGAACATGTTGGTGTCCTTTGAAGCGCCGCGGTGAAACAAAGTGTGGGTGGCCCGCCAGTCTTTGTACCGAGCATATTCTGCGGGGTTGGCGGCCAATCTTTGCAGGTGCCTCGCGAGAGCTGCGGCCGAGGCGAAATCTCCTGCGTAGATGTACGACCTCGGCGGTGCCACCGCTTCGTAGTCCTCCTTCGAGGTGCCACCGAGTACAACTGGCACCGAACTGCCACTCAGTCCGGAGATGAAGAACTTCTCAGTGATGTAGTCCTTGCAAAACGAGTTCTCAATGCTGAGGTAGAAGTAGTACTGCTCAGAAACTGTGATAATGTTCTCTCCAGCTGCCATGCGTCGGGAACCGCAGCGACCAAATATGTGCAGCTCCATTGCCGACTCAAGCTCTCTGAGAATGTCTTCTCTGCGGTTGTACGGATGGCAGTTGGAAACAGCAGCAAACATGAGGTACCTCTTCTTTGATACTAACTGATCTGGCGACGGTGTGGGCCTTAAGACGTCGCCAGGTACTCGTCGGAACTCAGCATACGGTGTATAGAATGTCGAATCCCTGCGGTACGTCATTGTGAAGTTGAAAAATCCCGCCTCGGCCGTGGTGTCCGGATATTTTCTGAGTAGGTAGGATGGCAGAAAGAGTTCCTTCACGCTGGAAACTAGCGAAGGCATGTAATCGCACGTGTAGTAGCACTTGCTGGTTGAGACATGAATCGGAGGCTCGATGTTGTACATTATCCACGCCTGTCCTGGCCGCCTAGTGGAATGCATTCGTCTCAATCGACGCTTACTAGGAACATCGAAGATGTGAAAAAGCAGGCCGTGAGCTTCGCGCAGGTCCGACACTAGCTGGCAGTCTCTAGAGCAGCTTGGTTGAGCCTCCCGAGCCAAGATCGACTCCCAGTTTCTGGTGCTGCCAAAACGACGCGTCGCCAGGTGAATGCAAGTCGTGTTGGCAGGACAGCGTGGCAAGATTCGCTTCCAAGGTTTCCCGCTGGGGCCTTCAAAGTTGGAGTCTTGGTTGTCCAACAGTGTCGCCATGAGATCAAGCGGTGCCCAGTCGTCAGGTACGGCTGGAAGGCAAGCAGGCCAGGTATTGCTGTATTGCTGTTGTCTGCGACCAGCTATCTATCTATCTATCTATCTATCTATCTATCTATCTATCTATCTATCTATCTATCTATCTATCTATCTATCTATCTATCTATCTATCTATCTATCTATCTATCTATCTATCTATCTATCTATCTATCTATCTATCTATCTATCTATCTATCTATCTATCTATCTATCTATCTATCTATCTATCTATCTATCTATCTATCTATCTATCTATCTATCTATCTATCTATCTATCTATCTATCTATCTATCTATCTATCTATCTATCTATCATATTTTGAGGCAAAGAGCGCATCCCTAGATATGAGTATGAGTACCGCTATATCTGACTAAGAGTGAGGACTCAAAATAAATACAAGTCATCCCCAGCTGTGCTGATGCTTTGCTTTCTCAAGGATTAAGGAGAAATCCGTTTCCGAAAATGGATTCATGTGGTGGATATCGGAGGCTGTAGCAGAGCTGTCGAATAAAATTGCTAATCCAAAAAACAAGACAAGGTCAAACCCGTACAGTGCAGTAGGCAGTTCTCACCTGTCCAGACTAATGTCCCAGTGATTGCACAAGCAAGCAGAAAATGTCTTCTTTTAAAAGCTGCTCGTACGCAGACCGAACCTGAAATATTCGGCATAGACTGAGCGAGTTTTTGAGCAGTCGCAGAGTCCTGATTCTTGAATAGTTTAACAGCAAACTTTTGATTCAAATAATATTACTTACCCAACAGTTCAGCCAAAGTGACTGCTCGTCGAATAGTCAGAATAAAAACTTTTGCTACTTCCATTGAGCCCGTCGTGTCCCCGCGTCTGAAATGTGCAGTTGCGAGTAATCAATATATTATTAATTTTGCACTTACAGTACAACAGTGAAACAACAGTAAAACATTCAAAACAAAGCCTATGAATTAATGCTTTGAACTTACATTCGTAAGCCGCTCGTGCTACACAAATTAATAAGTGAAGTTTTATGAGCTCAGTCGAGTGGCCCATGGTAGCTATTTTCGGATTCGTTGCATCACTTTTTCTGACTTGCACGTTGCTCTGTTCCAGATTCACCTTTTCTCGCAAAATTGGAGCATACAAAACTTTGAGGGATTTTGGTCTCGATAAGAGTCTCGAATTTTTGCACTGGCCAAATAATCAGATTTAAAAAAAGCATCGCCAGGTGACAACGAAGAAATAAAAAACAATATGAGATTTCCTTTTGATTATGTATACTCAGTAGCATCGACAAGTCGCCATCACAGAAGATACCGTTGTTAGCACTCATTTTTTGCGCCACAGACAGTCACTCATTTTGGCGCCACAGACAGTCACTCATTTCAGCGCCACAGACAGTCACTCATTTTGGCGCCACAGACAGTCACTCATTTCAGCGCCACAGACAGTCACTCATTTTGGCGCCACAGACAGTCACTCATTTTGGCGCCACAGACAGTCACTCATTTCAGCGCCACAGACAGTCACTCATTTCAGCGCCACAGACAGTCAATCATTTTTGCGCCACAGACAGTCACTCATTTCAGCGCCACAGACAGTCACTCATTTCAGCGCCACAGACAGTCACTCATTTCAGCGCCACAGACAGTCACTCATTTCAGCGCCACAGACAGTCACTCATTTCAGCGCCACAGACAGTCACTCATTTCAGCGCCACAGACAGTCACTTATGTCGCCATATTTGCAATATTTTGGAGCCCTGAAGCAAAATTATTGATTTCCAAAACGGGTCACAATGTGGGGGCAAAGCATTGGAATGTGCCTTGATCGATACTAAAACTAGCATATAAAGACATTACTTAACTTTTATTCCGAGTGACAAACGTTTGAGTTTTGCGGGGTGAGGGTTTAGCTGTTGTTGACTATAATTATATCCCCACGTTTGCACTTTGACACAGTCGGTTCTTACCTTCTGGAGACAGAAAGAGACATAAAGCTCCAGATATAATGTTTACTGCTTCCAACTCTTTTTAGAGCTTCAGTGAGTATTCTTGCTTCAGCCGATGACTCTCATTCAGTGTTACTAAAAAGAGGAAAGAGAGTGAGGCGTCAGCGAGATTGCAGCTTTAGTCGAGGATTTCTTCATCATTTCCTCGTGTCTTCCCTGCGACCGTGGGGATTGGCTCCTGCCAGGGCAGTCCGCCTGGATTTATGGCCCGAGCGCAATCCTCGTCCTCTATCATCAAAACGTACTCACTTTGGGGGGGAACAAGATAGAAAATTGCATCTGGGGAAACGCACATGTGCACTCTTTAGTTAGCATCAGAGCAGGGATCGGTTTGCCGCACAGTATATTGTGCATGGTGGGAGATACAGGTCTGTACTCTGAGAGCAGTGGGGAGAAAATGGGTAAAAAGTCAGCCTTGAGGAGAAAGCTGCATGCCCACCCTGAGTCAACTCTGCGACCGCGAGATGAAAGAGACCATACAGAATTGATGAATAATAAGAAAACTAAACGAATGCGTCTGAGGTACCAGCGGTCCAGTGAATGGAGACTGCTCAAGCTGAGCAAGGGATAAAAGATTCTCAGGAGAGCATTCAAGAGGCGCATTGTAAGAGATGAAGTCTTCTCTCATCTTTTCTCTCACTTAGACAAAAATTGAAAACTAGTTATTGGCGATCATTTTCGGCTGATTTTCCATGCAAGAATGGCATTCTTGCACTCTTTTGCGTGCAGGAATGGATGTCTATGGTAAAATCTCACTGAAAAAGCATTAGGCGCAGAAATGCATTCCTGCACGGTTTTGTGCATTCCTGCACGATGAATCATCCGACAATGGAATTCCTTCACGTTCACTCGTGCGTGAAGGACATCGTGCACTCGTGCGCTAGCGCGCACTCGTGCAGATGTCATTCCCGCACTCGTGACCGTGCAGGAATATATCATTGCCGCTCAAAACTAAGGTTGTGTTCTCAAATAAAGACTAAGCTGATTTTTTTGCCATAGACAAACTTGGCTAATAAAATGCCATCAACTATGTCGTCCATGAATGAGTAGTAGAAAAACCTGAAATTATACATGTACTCCCACGTACAGTAGTATAGGATATTGCAATTAACGATGCGAGGTGATCTGCTTTCTGTCTAAATCCATTGTTCCCTCAGCATCATTAGTCTCTGAGTCCATTCAGATGGGCACTCACTAATGCAATGCCCGGTCCATCCTGCTCTGTCCTTGGTCCATCTGCTGGCTCCTCTGGTTGTCTCCCTGCTTATTGTGTCTCGGCTCTCATCACTAACAGTGGGTTGGAGTCCTGGGCTGGAAGTTCGTCCCGAATCGGGGAAAACCGGCTGAGTCCGGTTTCCTCTTGCCCCTTGTGCCCCTCCCCCCCTTGGCCTGGCCTCCAATATTGAGCTGGATAGGTGAAGCCCTTGTGGCTTGCAGCCCCATAGGTAGTCGCAATATCCTGCCTGATTGGGAGACTCGCCCTCGGATACAAGCCTTCCAGACTCGCTCCAATAGTCAAGCCCTATTCCAAGACTTCTGGGTTTCCCCGCTCTTGGACGGCTTTCAGTAGTATACCCAACCTTTTCATTTCCAATTCTGTTTTTCGCGCACTCCCAAGGACTTGTCTGCTGGGTTGGTGGTCTGGGTGGACTCGGTCCTGGCACCGTCCCTGATTCCACTCTTTGGGTTGGCGGTGTCTTGTTAGTAGCCCCAAAATTTCCCTGGCCTAGACGTCGGGGCCCAACCATGTGGGTATCTCGGGCTTAGGCCCCTGGAAGTGCCCCTCAGCGGCAGAGCCCAATTCAGGGCTGATCCGCGGGTTGCCACCGGCTTCCCACCCTCGTTTAACAACAACAATGCAATAAAAGAATGCTTTCTGTGAAGACCATTAGCGGAGGTACACCTTGTGCAGATTATGAAAATATGAAATTTCTACTCCAATAATTTTTATTAACAAGGTAAGACACTTTGCACATTGAATTTATTAGTTATTAATGAATTGTCATACAGATTTCTACCTGATCAATGCTAACTGTAATTCACTCAGAGACGTTTCTGTGGTTGTAATTAGTGGTAAGAGTATAATTATGGGCTTCTGAGCTCAGTTGCAGCTGTTTAGCTGACTGCAAAATCCAATCGCCCGAACGGTGCAATTCTGTGTAACAATGCATGCACATGCAACCCATATGACCTTGTGCTCTACGAAAACTCACAGGTAAATTACGCCCTTTTCGATGCGAAGATTGATCGGCTGATTGATGTTCAAAGACACGATGTTTGTAAAGTACACTGAGCGAGTTTTAGGCGCGAGATTGGCAAGGAATTCAAACGAATACTTTTCGGACGCCTCTGCACGCTACTCACAATGGGGATTGCTTTTTTTGAGCAGGTGAGGATTAGGTGCATGGAAAGGTTAAAGGTTACATTTACATGTCGTCGGTATAGAGCAGTTGCGTGCGTTGAAATCACTTTGAAATCAAATAATACAATGAGCTGAGCTGATGTCGCTGTTGCTATCATTAAATCCAGCTGGATCGCCAGGAGTCTGGCGTCTGCTCTGGAGTCTGCGAAATACGCGAAAGCAAGAAGACAACCGGGCTGCGAATATTTATTTTAGCACACTCACGTGTGGTGTCTTCGTCGAACCTCAGCCATGCAGACAGAATAGACTTATCCATGCGGGGGACTGTTTTTTAGCCCTAATTAGCTGTCAAGGCCTTTAGAGCTTAAAAAATGAATCGCTGAGCTCTCTGCTTTCTCATTCCTGATGAGACAGTCCGAAGTGAGCATAGCTGTAGTCGAAAGACTCATCCATACCTAAGATGGAAGTCAGCTAACCCCTAATCCTGCAGATTAGGCTAATCCGCCGCCTAACGCGAACAAAATCCATTTGAACTGGCTCACCAAACCTGATCCGTCGAGGCAGGATTTCCAGCTAGGAGGGATTATAAGGGACATCAAGCAGGCGCTTTTCTGTCCATCTGGAATCATAGAATTATAGAAATGATGTAACCGTCCTTGTCACCTGTCCGCTCCTATTGAGAGACGAACGCTTGGCTAGAGGGGGCAATGACCATAGGCTGCCTATGACCGGGCAACGACCTGACGGACCTCCAGCACCAGACTGTCCCGCCCACATGATTAGTAGCTTTGGTAGCGCTTCGTGACCAGAGGGCCAAGGACCCACATGGACCCCACCTGTAGCCAAGGTGCAATAGTTGGTCACTCGGTCATGGTATGACCGAGTGGCTGCCACCACTCTATGTGACCTGGCGCACCTGGATCTTTCTACCAGACCTCTCGAGGCTAGAGCCCCGCCTGGATTGGTTACCAGGGGATTTAGGCTAACAGGGGAGACGCATGCAACCGAGTACAGGGACTCTGCTTGGGGCATGATCGGGAACTCTGGGCTCAATCCTGGAGGATTTCTCAGCAGGGGATCCTTTGTGGCTGTGAGCGAGGCAGACTTGCGACTTTGATTACTAAGAGTAGTATGAGGCGAACATGTACTGTCTCTAGTTTAGATTGCTCAGGGCGAAGGGACGCGTTAGCATGGGGTTGCAACCTTCCTACTGCCATTCTGTGCCAAAACTCGCTAATCACCCTCCACTGCACGCACTCACGAACCCGCCGCACGCACTCACACAGGCGGGCTTTGCACGGGGAGAGGCCATTAGCTTACCCAAACTTCCTTATGCTTTGCCACCCCGGGAGAAAGGCTTAGCAAGCCATGAGTTAAATGATGGTGAAAGATTGAATAATGATGAAGTTAGTTAGTAGTTAGTAATTAGGCCTTTAGGCGAATAATTAGGCAATTAGGCGGCTTCACTATTGAGTAAAATACAGCAAAAAGTTACGGTATCACAATTGGCTCAGCTCTCTAATCAGACAATGGGAAATAGGCAAACCCCGGATAAGCAAAGGCAATTAGAGCACAAATTAGTAACAGGAACTTACCGGCAGCTGCACAGAGAGAGAGAGAGAGGCGGAGTGACCGGTGGCGGCTGTAGGCTGCAGTCAGGCAGACAGTGAAGCGGCGATGCGCTGGAGCGACGAGGCGCTGATGTAGATCAGGCGATGCTGATGATGCTGGGCGGTATCAGACCGCTGGCCGATAGGCGAGCTCACTTGGGGAGCTAAGGATAACTTGGCGGTAACAGACCGCGGACCGGCAGGGATTCGCCTTATAGACGAATAGGTCAGAACACTACGTAGGACGCAGAAACTGCTGGGTTTTCAGATGTTTTGACGCAAAAAACGCAAATTATACTACTATCTGAAAATGAAGTAAGTAGTATACGAAAACGCTATCCTAAGCGTGATATGGCAATATGTAGTCGTAATAATCCATGTGCTCATATATGTACATTAATTCCATGTACATTAATCCCTATCTATCTCAAATTGGATATGTACATTAATTCCATGTACATTAATCCCTATCCCAAATTGTCTATCCCCAATTCTATATGTACACTCACATTAATCTACAGTGTCATCCCCAGCGCGAACCCCCAACATTACATGTACAATGCTACATGTACACAGAGGTGAGAATTACTAATCTCATCTACTACCAAATGAGTCAACTAACCGTGTAGCGCACATCATGTATAAGTATTTACAATGAAGATATATTTACATTTAATCAGTAGCATATTACAGGAATCGAGACATGTACACCATCACCAGCAGATAGAATATACAGAAAATTTTACATTGTTTTTCAATAATTTTCTCTTCATAAACGATTTTAAACAGGTCTGACATGCAAAATATGTACAATAGATTTTTACATTGGCAATTTCGCCACACACAATACAAAAATGCTCTATGTACATGAATTATATATACAGCAAATAGATTCTGATAAATACAGCAGTATTACAATGCAAATTATGTATAATAAATAGATTTTAATATTGCAAAATGTACATTGAATCGTCAGTTATAATTGGATTACATTATTTATAGCCATAAGGCCTGCTGCAGGCCCCGTACACACGTTTCGTCAGGACGCGCTGAAACGTCTTGTCCATACTAACAGTGTGTATGGTACAAGACGCCTTGTCGCGCCTAAACTGAAACTGCGGCAGTTGCAGGGAGCCGCCGTGTAGTAGGGCACTGCGCAATTCATCGCTGCGCTCCCGAATCTCCGGAGTCAGGCGGATGCCCTTGCATTTCAGGACCTGACTCCGGACACCTGCCGCATCCTCGACAATGTAAGTGTAGAGCTTGGGCCCTCCACTTACAAAGTCGGTCATCCGGCTACCTGCGGACACCTCGTCGGTCCACATTCCGAGGCTCGTGCCATGGGGCGGCTCCCATTGGCCCTCGGAATGCCGGTAAACGACCCTGGGTGTGGGGAGAGAGATAATTAGTTCCACATGCCAACTATTCAATTCTAAATAATTTATCAATGCAATACTTACGAGTCAGTGTCGCAGTAAATGGCCCGTTCGCCGAGCCCCTCCAAGGCCTCGTACAGGCGCAGCCGGGCCTGCGTGGTCGTAAAGACACCGATTGGCACATTGGAGTACCGGAACGGCCGCTGATTAAAGTAGCGGTGCCGGTACTCTAGCAGCATAAACTCGCTGCCAATCGGTTCGCAGGCCTTGACTTTGAGGTTGGGGTAGGTCAGCCGGGCGAGCCAGTCCTCGTAGCTGGATACTATTTCTGTCGATGTCAGGTCGTCACGCTGACAAAATTTACCCCAGAGCCTGTGTGTTGTGAAAAGAAGTGCTACTGTTAGTAGAAGAAAATCGTTTTAAAAACAGAATTTATAATTACTTACGAATTCAAAAAGATTTTCGCTACAAAGCGAAGTCCTGGGTTGGGCTCGACCTTGTCCAGCGTGACGCCCTCCTTTGCAAAGAAATCGGCAATGTAGGCGGCCTTGTCTTCATCCGACATGCCGGGGGAGCCGCTCGACTCAGCCTTCAGCTTGAGGAAGGTGCTAACATAGTCACTGAACAGGCCGGTCCGCTTCTCTGTCCAGTAGGCTAGTGCGTGCACCACCTGCAGCCGGTAGCCCAACTGGAAGGCCTTCCGCAGCTCCGGCGTTGCCCAGGTACCAGTCAGTGCCCGCTGCTCGTCTGAGTGGTCACAATCGTCGCCACACTGCTGCTGCTCCATACAGGTGCGGCAAAGCCCAAAAAAGAGCTTCTTTTGCACTCTGTACGGCAGCAGCGGAATGTGCAAATTTGACGGCGGCAACACAGTCACTTTGGCAATACCAAAGTAACTAGCCAGCGCGTCAGAATCTAGCACTTGCGGCGTCGGATGTTGCACCGGGTGGCCAATCGGGTACGGGTCCTTTGACTGCACCGTCGGGTACAGAGAGACCTGCCAGTTGAAATAAAACATTATTTTCATAAACTGTATTTTTGCAAAATATTCTACTATATCAGTAGTATCACTACTCACCACATCCCGATATTTGAGAGTCTCAGTCTCGCTGGCCACAGCATGCGGGATAAAACACTCTACGCGGCCGCCATAGAGAGCATCTTCCATCTTGAGTGGAGCGCGCAGATGTGCAGTTGCGGCAATGAAATCGGCCTGCGACGCCAATACAGTGTCGTATTCGTGCTCCCAAATGACTCGAACACTGTAATTGTGCCGCTCCAACTCGCGAGTGAACCACTCAGTCTCGTGGCGGATATGGCTCAGAGGCTGCCGTTTGAGTGGGTGGACAGCATCCTGATCAGGCATGCACTGCTCGCAGCCATGGTAGAAACAGCCATGAAACTGCAAGACAGTGTTGCTCGCCTCATCAAAACCATCCACCTTGCGGCCAAGAATGACAGCCTCGCCGTCAGTCGAGTCGCAGGTGCGCAGCCGCCCGCCAAATTCGGTGGCATTCAAATAGGCCAGCCACTTGCGCGCCTTGAATGACTGCTGGTCGGCCTGCCGGGCAATCACGCCGACCGAGTTGGGCTCCATAAATCGGGTGGTGAAAACGGCCATTGCCAAACTGGCAATCGTATTGGCCTGTACAAATGGTTCCAGGCCGTCGCAAATGTCTCCAATTATTGCCCTGTACTTGATGCAGCCCTCGCGAAGCAGGACTGTGTCGCTCAAACAATAATCGAGATATTCCCGATTAAAGTTGAACAACTCGCCCTGTCGCGAGGCTAGCCAAGCACAGATTGAGTCATAGTCCTTGTTTGCTTTGCCGCCATAATATTCAATAGCCGGGTAGGAGCCCACGTAGTTCCAATTAGCCGGCTTGTTAAACTCGTGGGAAAAGGTCCCCTTGGCCAGCTTTGTGTCAGCGAGTCCCAGAGCTTTGGGGAATTGTGCAAGCGGGATTGGTATAAAATTTAACGAATCTTTGAATACCAATTTATCCACCGTCATGCTCATTAGCCGGCTGCCCTGGAACAGTACTTGTGGCCGCTTCTTGGCCAGGCCGTTGAGTAGAGCGCCAAGCAGTAGGAACGAATCGTAGCCTGATGCATTGTGCGCTACAACAATGGCGCCGCCACGGAAAACTGTGCTCAGCCAGGCGAAAAATGCATTCAGCGAGGCCGGGCCCACAGACACAAAATCGGCCATTTGGCAGGCGCAGTCTGAGTGGCTGACGCAATTGGAGAATTCCTCCCCCAGATCGCGGCCAGTCAGACAATTGGCGGCGCTATGCAGGCCATTGCAGAGGCGGCAAGTCTCGCGCGGAAACGCCCGGCCGGAGCAGGTCTCGCAGCACGTGACGGCAGTCACCAGGTGCACGTGATGCTGCTTCTCATCGTCCGTGTACGTTTCCGTATCGTAGAACACGTACGGCATAGTCGAAGCTTTCACTTTGGGAGCCTTGACGAAGCACAAATGCGAGCCGGCCTCGTCGTACTGTTTACACAGTGGGCACTTGACATGCCCGCACTTGTGTTCCGGCTCCTTTTGACCGGCTTTCAGGTCTTCGCAATACCCGCAATTGGGGCAGACGCGGGTTGAGCTGCAGCGTGACCGCCCCGCCCGGTTCTTTCGGCGGTGGTTGTCGAAGCACTGCTGATTGTAGCACTTGAGGCCACAATCAGCACAGCGTTTGTAGTCACGCTGCAGGCTTTTGCAGTCGGTGCCGGGCACTTTGCATTGAGGGCAGGTGTTGGCACACTTGTGCCCTGCAGAGTTGCAATCATACGGCTGCTGGCAGCGGTCACAATAGCGGCGGGCTCCGAAAAATGGCGGCACCTTGCACACCGCGTTAAAGTGCTCGCAAATTAGGTGTAGATTCAGCACTTCGCGGCCGGGCAGGGCGTACACGCACGTATTGCCCTCCTCAGCACTGTATACCCGGACGCCGAAATCTCGACCGGGCGACTGGGCGTTCAGAACTGCCAGCAGTTGGGGGAGCACATCAACCCCGAAAGGCCCGGCCTGTGCAATGGTTGATAAAGACTAAAACATTTGTATATTAATAAAATGCAAATTAAAATGTGCAAGAACATTTTTACTCACCGAATACAATTTGGCGGCAATCTGAAGCTCCCCAGTCAGCTTCTTCTGCATTGGGGAGTCGGCCTTGACGGTTTGCCACGTAGTCCTCGTGATGACCTTGGCCTGCAGGTCGGCAAAGGCCTTGGCCACCACTAGCGCCCGAATGAGGCACCGCTTGTCGCGGTTGGCGATGACAACATAATTGCGTCCCCCAATTGAATGCCGGGCCTGGATGTGACGCTCCGCCGCATCTAGGCTGCCGCAGCCGCCCCGCGGGACCCAGGCCTTGAGCAAAAACAATTTAAAGTTGTTGCCCAAGACACTGGAGTCCGACTGCAGAACCTTGTTGATATGCTTGAAAACAAGCTCTGCAGTGAAGCGGGCGGCGCGGACCGGCGGGACATTGATGGTCAACATCATATTGTCCGCCGTCAGCTTAGCTGCGACGAAATCGTCGACATTCAGGTCGGCGCAGAGGGTTGTTATTACCCTAGCGAATGTGTCTCGAATATCTGCTGCTGCTGCTGCTGCTGCTGCTGCTGCTGCTGTGCTGCTGCTGCTGTTGCTGCTGCTGCTGCGGTGAACGATACCACATATTCACAGCCTTTTGCTCTAAATTTAGGCAGGGCTTTCGCCCCGCCAAGACGCGCAATGAAGCCTGAAAAATTATAGGGTTTTGAAATTAGAATTGCGAGAGGCGGCAGGTGAATGACTCATGAAATCAACTCCTTACCATCGCCTTCGACAGTGTCGGGCTGGGGCGGGGGTTGAAATTGAGCCAAATCTGCAATAAAAATGTGCATGGTGACTAAAATTCTGACCGCTTGGAATTTTACAACTGTCAAAAATTTTTGATTGATTGCCTGCAGCAGCAGCAATTTTATCGCCCCCCACCCCAAGCAACAAAAATCGGCGAGTTGTAAAAACCCCAACTCGGCACGTTCCGACACGTAGCAACAAAAGAAATGTGGGGTTGATTGACCCCCGTTTCGAATTTTAGGCTGTCAAAAATGTTTGATTGATGACCCCTGATAACACAGATCCTGCCGCAGCAGCCATTGTAAAATTTAAGAAAACCCCCTATCAGCACGTGCCTCCATTGTGCCTCCTTGACACCTAGCAACAATACCGCGCGGCCGCTTTTGGATTTTAAAGCTGTCTGATTAATAACCCTCACTGTAGCAGCCAAGTTTTATTGCTGCCAAAACCCCTACTGTCAATTGCAGCGGTGATTACATCATCATGTCCAAAAATCGGGGTTGATTTTATCACTGCCGCCTGCCCACCCCCCCCCGCTGAGTCACGTTCGCGCCGCAGGATTGCTGTTTTTGCTTCTCTCTAGTTCAAGGATTAGTCATATACTGCCCCTGGAATTTTATGACTATCCTCTACAGGCATTATCTGGCTATAGTGCTGCTGCTGATATTCTCTAAAACTCTGTTATTTCAATAGGCCTGAATTGAGAAATCCAGTTTCCTCTTTTTACTTCAACATCTATGGCAGGAGGAAATTCATAAATTTTAAGCCAAAATGAATGCTAAAGATGAAAAGCAGTAGTTTCAAAGAAAGCACTATATTATTTCAATAAGCATGAATTTAGAGTTTGCAAATCACACGAATACAAATGAATGCTGAACCAAAAGCAGTTCCTCCCTTTACTTCAATCTGCGACAGACAGTCCGAAGTCCGAATCCGAATTTCAATAAGCTGAATTTAGAGTTTGCAAAGCAACTCCGAATGCGAAGGGTGAAAAGCAGTTTTACAGTGGGCCTATTATTTCAATAAGCCTGATTTTGAGTTTGCGAAAGCCAAATGAATTCCAAAGATGAAAAATCAGTTTTACAGAGAACAGCCCTATATTTTTCAATAATCCCGAATTTAGAGTTTCGTAAAAGACAAAGACGAAAAAGAAATTTTTACACAGACTTGCAAGACTCACCTAGTTGTCTCCGCTTTGCAGCCGGAGGCTGTGACTGCTGCTGCTGCTGCTGCTGCTGCTGCTGTCTCGATGGGCCGGCCTGCCCCCACAATGCCGATATTGCCGCTTCCGCAGCAGAGCGCTTCGATGCCATTTCGATGGGGAAGGTAGATGGTTGTTGATGCTGCTGATGCTGCGGCTGCTGCTGCTGCTGCTGTTGTTGCTGATGCTGCTGTTGTGGCTTCTGCTGCTGCTGGCTGCTTCTGCGGATGCGGCTGCAGCAGCTCTCACCCGCTTTATATACCCCGCAAGAGGGAGGGTGGGGTAGGGGCACGAGAATTGTGCGTGATTTTCTTTCCCGGGTCTATATTCTCCAGATTAGTGTACGATTGAACACTCCATTCCGCATTTGGTATAGAAAAGTTGGGGTCAAAATTACCCCGCCAATTCTTTTCTCATGCGGTATTTTATTGGATCTGAGCGGAGCCATCCAACCGGCACTCTCGCAGGAGTGAAATGGCGACTTCGTCAGAGTACAGTCTCTCAAAGAAGAAGACCGCTTCCTCTTGCAACATATCTTTTCGACTCGAATCGGATAGAAAACGGTGTTTATCCAGAAAACAATTGGCAGAAGCTGACCAATAATAGCTAAATACAGATGAAAAATATGAAAGAAAACTTCTGTGGTTTTTAAGGCCCGCCTGTCTCTGCGAGAAAATGGATGTCAAAAATCGCTGTATCAATTTAATGACCTGGGGGAAATGGGGCTTGTGTGCAAAGCATCCGATTGACAGAGGCTTGGGGAAGAGTTAATGGTCGATGAAAAGCTCTTGCCATCATCTAAAATATCCATCAAAGAGTAATAGGTGACAGCCCCTGTCTCGAGCCAAAAAATCAGAGAGACAGAGTTTTCTACTTCTGTTTACGTAATGTTTAGGGATGGACCTGGGGTTATAGTGACAGAGAGTCAGTTATGGCATTTACGCGGTAGTAAAGAATTGCCTTGGTGAGGCTGGGGTAGGTGTTGTTCTCTCCATATTGGCGAACATTAATAGTCCTGGGTTGAATTTTTGAATATAGCTAGAATGTATAGCGGAGAATCGTTGAATTGAAGGGTGATTCAACATGCAAAGTATGCAACAAAACCGATTCAGTGCATCTAAAAGAGGCTGTTGGGAGCTTCAGAACTGAGAATAACGTTTAAAATAGCATCAATGACATGATTTAGTAATCGAAATCAATTGAATGCTGAAAACTTTAAGTTTAATAGCAGACTGTGTTTTTAGCCCCAATTTTACAGTGTCTATACAATATTTCCCCAGCTTCTTGGGCAATATACATGCCTATTTGAATGACAAAACAGCGTTTTTGATGGTTTATT
Source organism: Macrostomum lignano (assembly GCA_002269645.1). Lineage (NCBI taxonomy): Eukaryota > Metazoa > Platyhelminthes > Macrostomidae > Macrostomum > Macrostomum lignano. The sequence continues at coordinate 314,027 of NIVC01001159.1, forward strand.
AGCTAAAATTACGATTTCTATTGATAAAATGACAGATTTCGATCCATAAAGTAAGCATTTTAACGTTTAAAATCGAAAAATGAGGAAAACTCGTGTTTTTCATGAAAAAAATTGCATTACTAGTAATTTAGCCTCCATTAACTATTTCTTGGGCTGGGCTGGCTGCGGACTTCCATGTGGGATTTATTCCTGCTTCGAAGCCGTCTCAAGTAAAGTTGAAACGGCATTTGGGTAAATTAACTGTTGAAGTTTCCAGTGATGAAATTACTGATTTTTATCCACAAAGTCTAACTTTTAACGTTAAAATTAAAAAACTGTAGAAAACTCGCCTTATATGAAATGTGCTTTTTACGAGCTAGTAATTTAGCTTTTAATAAACTTGGACGGAATTCCAACTTGGAGAGGTCAGTGGGTGATTCATTCCTGCTTCGAGAGATCGAACTTTCATAGAGTCTGAAAGCTTGAAGTGAGAGGGCAGGGGAAGCGATAGAATTGACATAGCCGCACGTTTATGGGCGGGTGGACTTCACTACTTCTAGTATACCGCATTGGCCATAGTGCCAAAGTATTTCTGTGACAAAACACATCTATAGAATTCAGTCTCGGAATTGTATGCAGAGGAGACACTGATTCATAGGCTGTGTACATTGACAGATGCAGCTGGGGTTTGTCAATGCAGGTGGAGGTTGACTCGGATTTGCCCAGATTCGTGGGGTTGATATGTGCATTAAAAGTTGGTTTCTTGCTAACTGGGGCGACATGGATGACGTAATTGGATAAGAGGGGTTTTGCTGAATGAGGTTTAATTTAAGGTCCGTGCTGTCAAAAGATCTGTTTGAACACTGAAATGGAGAGAGGGGTTGGAATTCCTTGGCATTTAGAAGGGTGACAGAGAGAACAGGGACGAGTGGTTCAATTCGATTTGCTATAGGGGTCTGCTGACCATTAGAGGGGTGGCTGTTTTCAAACAGTCTTGGGGTTGAATTTTGAATATGGCCGGAGATAAAGGGTGATTCAACATGCAACATAATTAATTCCATAGTGTACACCAGCGTCAGTGGCACATTTTGCGGATTACAGCGCGACAAGGGGTCTTGTATCATCTGCACTATCAATAGATATATAAAACATTGCTTTCACAGTCTTGATTTAGAGGCCGACTAAATAAATATATACTTATCAAAGCCCGGCCGGCTTTTTGTGTAAATATATATACGTCTTTTGACAACTTATTTGACTCGGGTAGAGGCATTGGGAATGACGTAATTGTCTCGGAGTGGTGACGAGGGCTGAATTCTAGAGGTATGAAGTATAAAAGGAGTGGAAATAACAGTGTGGACCGCGATTTTTGGCTGACTCATGCCTCCTCTGCCAATTTTGGGGGATGGGCGGCGGTTTCTGCGTACACTGTTTGCTTTCTGTGGATCAGCAGATGCAGATCAGGAAGAGTTAATTCTTGGATGTGCGGCCGCTTTGCAAATTTTGGGTATAATATCAATATGGGTGGGTGGGCGCTTCTGCATGCTGTTTCAACTATTGAAAACTCATTTGGTAATGGTAGATGAGATTGTACAGCGCGCGCGTACACCAATTCTCACCTCTGCGCACAACTGTACACACGTAGTAGGGTTTCGAGTTGTAATTTTGGTGCGCGCGTGGGCCGTCTGGGGATGACACTGTAGATTAATGTAAGTGTACATATAGAATTGGGGATAGACATGGACATTTGAGATATGGATTAATGTACATGGAATTAATGTACATATCCAATTTGAGATATTTAGGGATTAATGTACATGGAATTAATGTACATATCCATTTTGAGATAGATAGGGATTATTGAACATGGAATTAATGTACATATATGAGCACATGGATTATTACGACTACATATTGCTACATCACGCTTAGGATAGCGTTTTTGTATACTACTTACTTCATTTTTCAGATAGTAGTATAATTTGCGTTTTTTGCGTCAAAATTCTGAAAACCCAGCAGAATCTGCGTCCTACGTAGTCAGAACTCAGTCTGACAACAAGTCCCGGAAAGGGGAAAACGTAGAACGTGTGAGGATTCTCATGCCGAAATCGCTTCCTTTTATAGACCTCACAGCCGTCTCCTCAAGGTCGTTACCATGGCTCCCTCTCTCTGATTGGCTGCCGGCAAAATGACGTCAGAATGAGTCATGATGAGAAGCATGAGACCGGCATAGCAACATGAGAAATCGGGAAATTGCGCAATCCGGAGGTGGGGTTGGGGGGATAATTGGCGCAGCGGGTGGTCGCGAAAGTATTGCGCAAGCAAACATTGAGAACAATAGGGCTGGGGTCGAGAACAAAGGAATTGGAAAACGGGGATAATTGGGGAGAACTGAGAACAATGGAAAAGTAAACATTGGGGAAAAGGTGATAATTAGGTGCGAAAACGAGAACAAAAGAAAGAGAAAATCGGAGAAAATGTGATAATTGGTGGGGGTCGAGAGAACAAAAGAATCAAAAACGAGAACAATAGAAGCGGAGGTGGGGTGGGTGTCGCATGAGAAATTTGGGAAGGAGAACAATAGCGTGAGAAAAGGTTGCGCAAGAGAGGGGGATGAGTCATCGATGAGTCATCGAGGGGGAGAAGGGGTCACACAACTTGCGTCACCGTTTGGGAGTTTGAGAGGGGATGGGGAGACGGTGAGCACACAAAATACTGTAAGTAGACACAGAGAAAGAGAGGACAGCGCAGGAAAAGAGTGCAGAGGGAGACAAAAAGAGGGGGGATAGGGAAAGTACAGGAAGAATAGGGCGGATAACAGAAGAGATAGGGTAGAGGGGGAGGTACAGAGAGGGGTAGGGGGCTCCGGAAAGGCAGGTGTGGCGGCAGGGGAGACGGGACCAAGGCAGCAGGAGGGGTGCAGTAGAGCGGGAGTCTCCAGGCCCGGTCGGAGACCTGGCCGAGTCTCGACAGCTCTGCGCAGAGGGTGCACGGGATAGGAGGCACTTTCGAAAAAGTTCCCATGCCCTATCCCGCGACCAGAGCGTGGTTACATCAGAAGAATAACACCACTGCGACTGCATTCATCGCCACGTGGCTATGTAGGAATTCTACAAAGGATCGTTGCACTGCAGTTGAGACAATTGTTGCAACTATCTACATGTGCACGGAAATTATCATTGCTTTTTTATTGAAAATTAGTTTTCGCGTACCGACATTTGGCTACAAATTGAGTTTAGCTGGCTCTTCTCATCGGTCAGCTCTGATGCAAGATTATTAGAGCCACACGTACATGATCATATGCCAAAACTCTCTCCTTAAAGTACATGATTTATATATATGTATCTCGATATTCGCAAGTGCTGGCCTGCAATATTCTGACGTCAGCCGACGTACCCGACCAACGTAACCGAGGTCCATGGACGTCGCTGGAAAATGGGTATTACGAGAGCGCATACTCTGACGGATGACGACGTTTATACGTCAGCTCAAAGTGGCGTCGGTGTGATAGACGTCCGATGACGTCACTGAAATTTGGATTGCTGCACGGACTATGTCAAATGCTTCAATCCAATTGGCTTCCTGGTACTGTCTTGATTTCTCAGTTTGTATAGGAATGTTGCAGAAATGTGTGTATATTTTCGTCACGTTTTTCTAAGCTTGCATACCAGCATTGGTTTTACACATGAACTGCATGCATGTACATCGTAGATTTGAATGATTTGCCTCTGTGTGCTATTTTGTTAGTTAATATATAGTTTAACTGTCGCAAGATTACAGTTTCTTTAGTTTTTTTCTGGGGTATACAGAGTGTTCCGAACTGCATGCATATGTGGGCCTATTTCTGGATTTTTAAGGCTTCTATATTTTACTCGGGAGACAACATACATTATACCAATTGTTTAGGATCTAATAACAAAGATAGAGAGTAGGCCTATCATCGCATACTCGTACGCTCGTCGTCCCAAAGATGGCTGTATCGCAGTGCATGGCTTAAGTGGAACCGGATGCGAACAGCTGTACCACATGTACATGTATGCGCAGGTCTGGGGGGCCGGGGGGTTAGGGAGGGACATCATCTAGCACGCCTAAAGACAGTCTAGCCCTATATAGCTGTGCCTCTTGCCACTGCGCCACACCTTGCTACTACAGTGTCTGCTATGCCATCCTGCCGCATCTTTATTTTGCTTCACCACCATGCATCTCTATGCTGCACTATGCCTTGCTACCACACAATTTGTACCACTCTAAGCAACGCTGCTGCGCCTGCAAGATGCTGGAAGCCTTTTGAAAAGCAATCAATTATTATTGATTCGCCGGATACGTACTGTTGCCTTATACTTTTCTCATTATCTCTTCAATTTCAATCCAGTTCTTCAAGGTCTCAAGGATCACTGGACTTCAGCTATAAAATCCCAGGCTAATATGTGCAGCTTAAAGTATCGAGTCGAGATAGATATTAGTCTTTTACATCTAAATCGGTTAAATACTCTCTTTTCCTCTGACCGTTATCTGACCTTTGACGCCATCACATCCATCTTAAAAATTAGCTAAACGTAAAATCGCAAAGATAGGAGTGCTTTATCATAATTTGAGTTCTATATATAATTTTCCTTACTTCTTCTGAAGTTCAAAATGAATACATCGAAACGATACTGCTACAGTCCACAGGCCAGTCAATTCAGCATGGGATTCGAAAGTAGTACTCTGTCTGTCTGTCTGTCTGTCTGTCTGTCTGTCTGTCTGTCTGTCTGTCTGTCTGTCTGTCTGTCTGTCTGTCTGTCTGTCTGTCTGTCTGTCTGTCTGTCTGTCTGTCTGTCTGTCTGTCTGTCTGTCTGTCTGTCTGTCTGTCTGTCTGTCTGTCTGTCTGTCTGTCTGTCTGTCTGTCTGTCTGTCTGTCTGTCTGTCTGTCTGTCTGTCTGTCAGTCTGTCTGTCTGTCTGTCTGTCTGTCTGTCTGTCTGTCTGTCTGTCTGTCTGTCTGTCTGTCTGTCTGTCTGTCTGTCTGTCTGTCTGTCTGTCTGTCTGTCTGTCTGTCTGTCTGTCTGTCTGTCTGTCTGTCTGTCTGTCTGTCTGTCTGTCTGTCTGTCTGTCTGTCTGTCTGTCTGTCTGTCTGTCTGTCTGTCTGTCTGTCTGTCTGTCTGTCTGTCTAAATATAAAAATAAAAAATATAACCCTAATTCGAGCATTTAAGTCCCTATCGTTTTTTATCTAATCGATCTCATTGATAGATAGACACAGACGCAACATTTTTATTATATCGATATATTCTGTACAAGTCTGTGTGGTTATAATGCGTTAAAATTGGCACAAACCTAAAGTTTTATTATAATTCTTAACAATTAAAAAAGTCGTTATAACCAACGGTTTTAATTTAATTAATATAAATCGCTTAATTTATTTAATTAAACAACATCATTATACATCCCATAAAGCGTCTTCATATGTGAATGTGACTATATATTATATTAAGTGAATTAGTCATAGGCCTACTGCATATAACCATATGATATGGTATACATCGTTCCTATGCCCCTAATTTAATTTCCTGTCCACCTACAGGCTACACCTAGTAGGTCCATGACCGGTTTTTCAGTTCCAGTTCCCGATAAGATAAAAATAACAAAAAGATCGATTTAGCAGAAAACACTTGAATGTAAAACGATTTTTTAGTCGAAAGTCAAATTTACCATCTGAAATCTGTGTATTATGTAAAAAATCTGCTTCACAGACCTTACTGTTGCTTCAGTGCAGGTCTCCAATCTTGCATAGCGTGGTGTTGAAACGTCAGTAACTGCAGAATTTCGCATACAGGCCAAATCATTCTACCCCTAGAACTACGAAATACGAAACAGCGACTGTTAACCAATTTTATTTTTGCAATTTACCATCTGAAATCTGTGTATATGTAAAAAATCAGCTTCACAGACCTTACTGTTGCTTCAGTGCAGGTCTCCAATCTTGCATAGCGTGATGTTGAAACGTCAGAAACTGTACGATGTCGCATACAGGCCAAATCATTCTACCCCTAGAACTACGAAATACGAAACAGCGACTGTTAACCAATTTTATTTTTGCAATTTACCATCTGAAATCTGTGTATATGTAAAAAATCAGCTTCACAGACCTTACTGTTGCTTCAGTGCAGGTCTCCAATCTTGCATAGCGTGATGTTGAAACGTCAGAAACTGTACGATTTCGTAGCTACAAGGGTTTGTAGCGTTGAATTTGTAAAATAACCGGCTTATACTCGTAGGTAATTATAGAACAACAGCAACAAAAAATACGCAGTCGCCCCAGTAGTCAGTGGAGGGAGCGTCAGATGACATGTCGAAGCGCCAGCAGGCGAATAATCAATTGTCCGGCCCATTGATCGACAGTGTCGGGCGCCCCAACGTTGCTCAGGATGCAGTCCACGTATCTCCGTGTCCTCGGTCGCTTGAGCCCGCCTGAACTGTTCCAGCAAAGTGAGCGGCAGGATGTCCTGGACAGGCTAGGGCAATAGCCCGGATCACGTAACGCCTGTCAGTTGGAGTCGCCGTCTCGCTGCAGAATGGTGCATCCTTGGACGGGACGCTTTTGTCAGCCTGAACGCATGGAGCAGCCCCGCGGGCCGAGTGATCCAATTGTTTAGCTGTTGCTCCAGCGTGGCCGTTAACATCGGGACGCTAGAATTCGCGCGACTGCCCGAATTTCGCGCGATCTGGCATTCGAGCGACTGCATTTGCGCGACTGGAAATCGAACGACCTGGAATTGAAGCGCGCGACTTCTTTCTAGCGACTGGATTTCACACGACTTGATTTAAATCCAGTCAATCAAAATCCGGTTGCGCGAAATTCAGTCGCGCGAAATCCAGTCGCACGAAATTCTACGTCGCGCGAAATCTAGTCGCTTGAAGTAAGTCGCGAGAAATGATGCAGTCGAATTCAATTTCAAGTCGCCTAAAATCATCCGATTCGCGCAAAATCCTGGTGCGCAGAAGACAATTAGCGCAAAATCCAGTAGCGCGAATTCTGGCGTCCCTTGAACATCCACGTCTCTGCAGCGTTGTCGAGCAACACAGCCGAGCCCTCTGACGATCGGGCAGCGCTTTGGACTGAAGGATGACGCGAATCGACCGGTAGGTCGTCCAGGCAAGTCCTCTCGATCTAGATCTGCGTCGTCGAATTTCGTCCTCAACGTTGGGCATCAGACCTTCGAGGTGAACCGCTGACAGCGCGCGAGGTTAGTCGTCTGCCCGTCTGCGCCGCGGCATTACGCTGTGGTGACGGCAGACGGCTTGTCTGACCTGTCTGAAACTTCGTTTAGGAGTGCTACACAGAGCGACACATTCTAGCGCCGTTCCTCTTCGTGCTGCTCCTGGCATGGATTGTGCAGCTTCGGAACGGACCCCCTTCAGCAGGCGACGGCTTCCTGCTGCGCAGACACATCAGTCGCCGCCACAACGAGAAGCGCCTGAGCGGTTCTGGGCTACGCCGACGACCTCACACTCCTGTCATCAACTGTTGATGGCGCACAGCGCTAGATTAAGGTTGGTCGAGGTGGCATCAAAGCGTCGGCCTATTTGTCGACACGCTGAAAGACCGAGGCGCTGGCATGACCATCTCAGCGAGCCGATATCCCAGCGGAGCTGACATATCACCATACAGCGATATGATGGCGTCAACTAGCTGCTGGGGACTCGACAGGTTTGTAGGACAAAAGGAAGTGGTACTCTTAGCACTGAATCAAATGCCATAATAATTAAAAACCCTAAAAATGCTGAGCAAAGGCCAAGACCTTTCACAGAGTTGTAACTCCTTTAATTTCCTATTTTTCCGAGGTTCATGCTGGCGCGTACAGACTCAATTCATATACAATTATTTCCAGCTTGTACATTGTTTCATTTTACGAAATTGTACCTTTAAAAGCATAATCAAATGCAAGGGCCTGACATCGGGACAACTGTGCATATGTCCCCCCCCCTGGCCTGAGTGAAAGCTATGAAAAAGCGAACAAAATGAGTGTCTGTGTGGCAATAAAATTGAGTGTTAAAAACAGCGATATAAAAATAATGTAGGAATTTCGTCACTAAGAATTCTTGACTTTGTCCCCCACCATAAAATCCATAGCGACGCGCTCACGCCTCTGATCACATGCAAGTTAAGAATTACATCTAATTGTGCAACATATTTACATATATGTTTAATATTTGATCAATTAGATTTGTAATGTCTGTAGAGAAATTACAATTAATCGATTCAAGGTGCACTATTGGATTAATTTACGTATTGACTGTATTAAGTTATTGATAGAATTTTTACGACAATTACATGTATTCTTCTGGAGAAGTAACATATCATAATCTTATAAATTACATGTATCCTATCTTATATTTTTATCTCAATATCTTTATTTCACATGTAATATTCAAAACCCATGTTTTATAAGCACTTTTAACTTTTAGGAATTTTTGGCGTCAATTGAAACCATTATTTGAATTGCTATTAGTTAATTTATTAATTTACCACAATATTTTGAGTTCAAAGTAATTGTAGTTAACTTAATTGTAGTTAACTACTGTCTTTATCAAGTGTAAAAAGAACGAAAACTTTTTTTAAATGTCTACTACTTTCTTTGTTTATTCATTCTACATATTAATTTTTTTATCATATTAAGAAGAGTTCTTACTTCATATTGTTATCGTATCGTCACATTATCACATACAACGATAATGATAGATCAAGCTGGCACTCTGAGATCGAACCGTGGTTTTTTGAATATTCGCCTCTATATTAGTACTTGTTTCTACCATAAAATATAAATAAAATAAGAAAACGTTTAAATAACATTGTATTTTATATTTTTTAAAACATTAATGTTAACTTCATTCTTAAAGCAGTAAACATTTGTTTTAATATGCGTTGTAACATATTCCGTTACGGCGGGATTTTAAAGTACGATTTGGGAACTGGAACTGAAAAACCGGTCATGTAGGTCCTAGGCTAGGCTCTACCAATCGACATATTCTATCTGCCTGTCTAATACAATTCCTAGTCCTAGCCGCAAACAAAGCGTAGGCCCTTATGATTGCATTGCCTATAAGCCTGTCACTTTTGATGGGCATTTAAGCTATATATAGCCTAGGGCCCTAGGCCTATCGCCTATAGGGCCTACCTGCCTGCTGCCTATGCAATGCCACCTATCTACTAAAAATGGTTGGTAGGCCTATTCAGAGTCAAACAGAATGTCAATCAATGTCAATGTAGGCCTAGCCTAATCAAATTGGCACTTAACACACTTTTTCTAGCTAGATGCCATTTAATTTAATTTTAATTAAAATTAATGACACGAAAATGGTGACTTCAGCAACAAGCAATGTTAAATTCGGCGAAAAGTTTCTCTTTCACTTTCACAAATCACTTTCTATGGCTATTTATTTAGTCTTTTTATTATATTCTTAGTTTCTTACTAACATAACCAATGCGTCTATATCCTACCATAACCGCCTACAGCCTAGGCCCCAAATACTTTCCCTTTTTGTTAAATTTAACAAACACATGTGCTCTGACAAGCAATCCTGTGACATGCTGATTGTTTGTTGGGATAAGAAGCTTTGATAAATATCCGCACTCTTAGGACCTACTTTGTACCTACCAACCTAAAGAGACCAACCAAGTGTGTGAGCGAGCCCCATTACCAAGGCGGCTTCGTCACAGTACAATCTGCAACTCCAATCCTATGAGAACATTTAGGCCTACATGTACTGTGGTTTCTGCATTTATTGAATCAAAATTTCAATTTTATCGTATAGCCACATCTTAAATACCATGCATACAAATACAAATGTTTCATGTAATTTGTTGTAAAATGTAGTACGTGGCTATACCACAAAGCTAAAATTCACAAAGTTAAAATACTCTACATTAAGACATGACTGTGTGGAGATAGGGCCTAGACACACATAAAAAAAGTGCAGTCTCAGTTTTGAAAGGAAAAGTTAGGCTAGCATAAGATTCATACCAAAAAGAACAAACAGTATTGCATTATGTTAAATTGCAATGTAATTTAACTTAAAAGCATTAAAGGGCATTTAGCCATGGAACATTTAGCCAATTGCAAGCTTCCAGCAGTGCCTCCTCAGATCGCAGTCCTTTAGAAAATTCTTGCCAAAGCTTTTGAAAAATGGCTTCTCGCCTATGTACGCAAGTGTGCTAGCGACGATGCTGGTCACCCTGCCTGACAAGGCAGTGGTAAGGCAGGCATCCAGAATGGCCTGATGAGCTTCATCATGCAGGAGTTAGGTTAGCAAGTAAATCTGCAAGTCATTCCTCTGCACTCTGCTATTAAGCTGGCAATGCCAGCTTTCAAGGTTGTTATTTGTTCTAATCGGCTACCTGTAGACTGAGAGGCACTCCAGTCCCTATAGCAAGCTGTTAATCTGTTTGACCTAGTGACTCAGACAATAAGCATTGTTGACAAAATTTACTTGTTGCCAAATTTAATATCGCTTGTTGCTGAAGTCACAATTTTTTATGTCGCCGAAATCAACTATCGCCAAAAAGCCTAGCACCCAAGCATTCTCTAGTTAGTTTAGACCTAGTCTCTAATTAGATTTAATAATTTATTTTTTTTAATAATTTATTTTATTTATGCATTATAATATAGCTATAGGCTAGGTCTTATGCCCTATTTATTGTAGCTAATGGCCATTTGCATTAGGCTCCTATTGTATATTATAGACAATGTCTACACAGATTAGTTCCCATCAGTGTTAAATACAATCTAGGGTAGCCTAGGGTACAGTCATTTTGTCTACCACTTTTTCATCTACTAGCAAATGAAACAATTTTTAATTTAAAAAAATAAATAGCAAAATACTATATTCCAAAAAGTAGGCTATATATCACATAGGAAAATTCTAGCATGTATTTTGGTTTAGCCAAAAATATTAAGCCTAGTATACATTAGCATACATTTTGGTTTGGCTAAAAAAATTGGCATGCATTGGGATATATTAAGGTATATATATATAATGGCATGCTATATTGTAGAATAGCTTGATAGCATAGAGTATGGCCTGTATAGGGGCCCTACCTAATCTTTAATAGACTACCAATCCACCATGCCTTTATTAAAGTTTAGGTAGGGCCTATGTAAAATCAATCCCCATGAAGACTCTCCCTTTCTAAAAATGCCACACTTAGAGATATAGTGGCCGTGTCTATAATGCAAAAACTTAAGAGTAACACTAAATCTTAAAGTGTGGCTATAATTATATGTGTAGATACTGAAAAAGAAATAATTTATTTAATATATATTGGCGGCATTGGCTATACTTTGAGATTTAATATTACTATTAAGAAAAATTAATTAATTTAATTTAATTGATTTTTTTAATTAACAAACTTAAAAAGTGCAAGATACAAAATTTTCTGTTTGCTAAAAAATTTAAATAAAAAACTAACCACTTGGTATTCAAACCTTATTACATAACCTTATTACTTACTAAACCTTAATCACAAGACAATTGAAAAATCCACTTGTATCATTTGCTTATGAGAGAGCCCTACAAAACACACATTTATATCAATGTTTATAGCCATGCCTTAAGCTCAAATATTATAGACATAGCCATTGTGCCTATTAGTACTCCATTCTAAAAATCCCTTATTATTCCCAATGCCCTAGTTGTTAATGGATATCCCTCTAAGACTGCCTTCCCTAAGTCTTCAAAGGGTCTATCAACTTAAGCTCATAAAGTGAAGCCCAAGTAACCTATCTGCTATCTATATAAATGATATATCATTCTATTCACAATGATACTAGGAAGCTGGGTTTTTTTGTCCATAACTTGGGTGCAATTTTGCACCCTATGCTAGATTTCAGGGTGCAATTTTCAAGACCAGGATGCCTGCACTGCTGCAGACAAAAACTGGTCTAACACTAATAGTGTGTTTCAAAGTTTCTGTCCATTCAAACCATCCAATGATGATCCAAATTCCAAATGCTTAACTTAATTGTTTGATCTCCTTATAATTCTCCCTTTAGCCTCAGCTCAACAGCTCAGCTCACTCAGCTGTCAGCTCAATAGCAATTAGCAACACTAGATGCAGCACTACACTAATCTAGTCTGGTCTCTTGTGACCTTCATCTTGTCTGGGTCTAGTCAACGTCAACTAGTCATAACCTAGTCATTGCCCAGTCTAAGTCTGGCTAGCTGGCACCCTGATGGTCTGACTGGCTGATTGCGAGTCTGACTGAACCTGTCCAATAGTGTTATCATTGAATATGTTCACCATGATTAGTAGTGATTTGAGTTGTATTTGATCGGTTGCTTCATCAACCTAATAGCAAAAAATACAAGGCATACATGAGGGTGAGGGAAGGCATCCTTGACCAATGACCATTGAACTTTAAGTTAAATCTTTGAAAGTTAAGAATTTACTTAAGTATAGGAACTACAAATTACAATGCATACCTGCATACTAAAGCACTGAGCTTTGCAAATGTACTCCGCATCAGCCTCGCTGATTATCTTATTCATTGCATTGGCAAATATGTAGGTTGCAAAGTTTGAGCAATGCTTTTAGAAAAAAGTGCGCCAATGTTGGCAATGGCATTGTCAACATCAACAACTAACTTAATGTCAGCGTTAGTGAGGATGTCGCTTAACTGAGCTTCTACAAGCTTGTGTAGCTCAGATGCGAAGCTTATAGGGCACTTTTGAATACAGAAGAGGATGTTTCTCATGTGACCTGTACATGATTGGTTGATGGAGTAGCAATATAATTGGTATTTTGAGTTATAAGTCTTAGTCTAGCTATCAGTCAGTTTAGGTTTTATTTTATTAGTAGTATAGTAAAACAAAATAATAATGACTGATAAACTAAACTTACATTTTACATCAGGTCGTGCCTACTTAACTATAGTCTTGACAGCCTGACTCTAGTCCTTCTATAGCTGCGGCTTCTGTAAAACTGCCTGGTGCGTTTTAGAACTAAAGTGTTTTACAAAGATGCAGTGTCGCCAGCCTGTATTGTCTAGTTTAAATGTGATGTCGCAGTGCTTGCACATTGCAGTGTTGCTAGATTTTGTATAATGGAGCCAGCCAAACTCCTTTAACCACCAGGATTTGAATAGGGTCATCTTCTTTTTCGTGGACTTAGAGTCCTTGGAGTTGGGCTAGATGACCTTGACCATGGCTGGTGTCAGTGTGTCTATGTTAGAATCAGACTTAGAAGCTGCAGCTGCAGTAGCAGCAGGTGCAGGACCTTCAACTGCAACTAGTGAAGATGAAGTCAAAGTCAAAGATGAAGGAGCTTTGGCAACAACAAGCCAACCTATTAGCTTAGCTTGCTTTAATGGTGGACCTTGTTGTCATCCTCCACCTCCACTATCTGTAGCTAGAGCTGCTAGGCCACTAGGAGTAGGAAGAGCAGGAGCAGTTTTAGGGGTTAGGACCAGATGCTTGATATGGTTGGGTTGCCATTGGGATTGGGGCCTTGGCCAGTACCCAGTAATCAGTATCACTGTTTTAGTATTCAGTAATCAATCTAGTCTCTAGTTGGCTATCAGCTATGGCTATGGGCCTATGGCTAAAATAGGAAAGAGTAAAATTTAAACTTGATTTGAAAGACATTGAAACAGCAGATTGAGCCTATTGAGGCTTGGGGCTTGAGCTATTGTCTGTTGAGCTGAAGCAAGAGCAGGTTTAACTGTAATTAAGGTAATTAATGTAATTTATTAACCTTAACCTTAATGTTCTATATTTTGTGAGTGAGACCAGTGAATGAGTGAAATGACATATATACAACTATACAAGTATAAATATATATGTCATTTTGTCAAGTGAGTGACAATGACAACAATAAAAATTACATTATGTCTATAGACTACGAGGCCAACTCTTCCATTGGCAGAGTATGGGGATAGAATTCCCATCACCAGAATTTCATTCCCTGAAATCCATCAGCTGAATCCAATGACACAAATCCCATCGTCCAAATCCTTTCCAAATCCTCTATTAACCTCCCAAAAACCATAGTTTTACCTGTTTGCAAAAATTGACTGCCTGCCATTGTCCAGACTGAGACTCTTGTCTGTCCCTCTCTCCTCTCCTTTATCTCCTCTCTGCTCTCTTGTCTCTCTACTTTCTCCCCTCTCCTCTCTCCCTTATCCTCTCGCTTCTCTCTCTTCTCTCTCCCCTCATCTCTACTCATTTATCTCTTCTCTCTCGTCTTTTGGCTCTACTCCCCCCTGTCTCCTTTTTCTCCTCTCTTACCCCCTCTCCTCTCTCCTCTCAATTCCCTCATCTCTTCTCTCACCTTTATTCTCTTTTTTTCTTTTCTCTAATCTGTCCCTTTTAATTCTCTCTTTTCATGTTCTCTTTCATATAATCTTTTATCTTCTCTTTCCTTTTCTCTTTTCTCTATTCCCTTTCATTTAGCCATTTCATCCTCTCCATGAAACAGATATTATCAAAATCCTCTGTTAAACTGAAATCCAGCGTGTATCATCTCCTTCAAGCTACAATCCATCAATTTAAAAAAATATTATCTCTATCAAATTTCAGTCAATCAAGACTATGAAACTGAAGTCTATAAAAATATGCTTTTTACTTGTCTGGGTATACGTCAAAAAATCTTCCAAATCTTCCAAATGCTCCATAAAACCTCTGAAATATCATAGCATGCTTTCCCTGTTTGCAAAAATTGACTGCCATTGTCCAGACTGAGACTTTCTCCTGTCTCCTCTCTCCTCTTTGCTCCTTTATCCAATCTCTTCTCTCTGCTCTCTGCTCTCATCTCCTCTCTCATCTCTACTCTTACTTTCTTATCAATCATCTCTCATCTCTCCTCTCTGCGCTCTCATCTCTATTTTCTCATCTCTATTCTCTCATCTTTCCCCTTTGCTCTCTCATTTCTTTTCTCATCTCTCTCCTCTCTCCCTTCTCTTCTCGCTTCTCTCTCTCTCATCTCTTCTCTCCTGTCTTTTCTCAATTCTCTCTTATCTCTCCTCTTCTCTCTCATCTCTCTCTCATCGATCTCACTTATCTATCGCCTCTCCTCTAACCTGTCCTCTCTCTCTCTTCTCTTTTCTCTCTCGTCTCTCCTTTCTGCTCTCATTTCTCATACTCCTATTTTCTCTCTTACCCTCTCCTTTTTCATCTCTTATCTTTCTTCTCTCCTCTCTACCATCTCCGGTCTTATCTCTCCTCTTTCTTCTCTGTCCTCTGTATTCTCTTATCCCTCCTCTCTCCTCCCATCTTTTTTCTCCCTCCTTTGCTCTCTCTCTTTTTTCCTCTCTCCCCTCCTTTCTTCCCTCTACATTCTCTTCTCTTCGCTCTCCCTCTTCATTCCCACCTCACTCCCCTCTTCTCTCCCCTCTGTCGTCTTTAATCTCTTATCTTTCATATCTACTGTCTTTTCTATCATCTTTCTATCTTCTCTTCTCCTTGAAATCTCTCTTCTCTCTCTACTCTCTTATCTGATGGACTGAAAGCGCCAATAATCAAACCAATTGAAATTTGTCACCTGCCTCCTCCATTACTGAAATTACTCAAATGATAGCTGGCTTGAATTTGTATACGCAACCCCCCCCTCCCCAACTACAATCTTGGCAGAAAGTTTAAAAGTATTGAATCATTTTTTCAATGCTGTGCTTTTTGTTTTCATATTTAAAGCAAATAACTTATATCCCCGAATTCAGCGTTGCAAGATCCTTCCAGCAATATAAGTCTCTTTTCTCAAAGTTTAAAACTCGAGGATTTGCGATTTAAAGCATTAAGTATCATGTGTACATTCACCTGCCTGCTGTTTATTCATTGAATTTCACTGTCTAGCTAATACATAGGGCTGCCTTTTGAAAGGCGCCAGTAATAAAACCAATTGAATCTCGACATAGTCCTATATATCTGTTTACAATGTACTTTTCTATGTACACTCAGCCAAAACCACCCCCCCCCTATTCTAGGGAATCATTAAATTTTACTGCACCCCAACATGTGGGGGTTTTATTTGCATTGAACCCAGAACACGCATCACCCACCCCTCCAAAACATAGCAACCTGCGGGGGGAGGTTGGGGTGGTTGTTTTTACAATATGCCACTGGAAAGGCAAACTGGCCAAAGAAGGTTAAGAAAACAGTTTTCTGCTTTTTTAACAGACTTAACTTTTAAATTTTCAACATTGAAATAGCCTATTTGTTGCGTAGGAAAATTATACATTGATATATATAAGTCTCGCATTTGAGTTGCCAGCCATCTAGGAGGAGATACGCGTTAAACCCGGCCGGTTGATCAATCCACTCAGCTTTAGATATAAGATAGCCTATGACATTGACATTGAAATGTGATTATGAAAACATCCATAAATTATCCATTAAATAAGCATAAGGTTAATAGACAAAATTAAAATAAACAACTAAATTATTGTTAACAAAACAATAGCAACAAACTATATTGTCACAGTTAATGTTAATAATGGTTAATGTTATTGTATTGTAATTAATTGTTGAATGTTAAATTAACATAAAACATTTCATAAGTTATAAGTTTAATACAATGGGGAGTGGCCCATATATAATTATACTATAGCTTATAGCCCTATATTAAGCATATATTATAAGCCAATCATCAAATCATGCCAATGTGGCAATGTCAATAAATCATTTAATTTGGAATTAAGTTTATAATTAGATGTTTTATTTGAATAATTAAACAACTTAAACTTAATACTTGAGCTTGCTGCCTAACTTTCTGCATTTTGGTTCTGCTTACCAAAATTTAATTGACAGTTGACAATTCCTTAAATTACATTAATTAAGGATTCAAAAATTACTGGCTAATTCTAAGAATACAAAGTTATGGACTTAAGATATCCATAACACTAAATTGTAAAATCTGCATCACATCCTTGCAAAAAATTTTGGTGCGCTTTTTGCACCCTGAGTCAAATTTCAGGGTGCGATTTTTAAGACCAGGGTGCTATTTGCACCCATTTGCACAAAAAAACCTAGCTAGGTAGCTAGGTTTGGTAAAAAAAAGTGACAAAAGTTGGAGTTTAGATAGATGAAAAAAAGCAAAGGGATAATTATAGAGACTCTACTTTATGAGCTCAAATTAACATACTAATACCTAATTATTCCCTTGATTGTTCTTCCAACTCTAATTTTTGTTGCTTTATTTGCCAAACCTTACTTTCTACTCGTAGTATCACTGTGAGCAGAATGATTTATTATTTGTGTATATAGGTTATCTGGGCTCCAATTTATGAGCTTTAGTTGGCATGCCTTTTATTTACCTAATCTTCAATAGACTTCATATATCTATTGAAGTTTAGATACAAAAATTAATCCCTATCATATAAAGACTCTCCCTATCTTAACCCCCCCCCAATTCTCCATATCTTAGTGGTTGGCTTTGAGCTACAAAAAATGAAGCTCAAATTTTAAATCCACACCATAAGCATCAAGAACCCCAATAAAAACAAAATGATAATCCTATCAAAACTGCAACTATTTTATTTACCTAAAGTTCAAGAAGTCAAAAATTTATTTCATTGATTAATAAACAAAAATACGAAAAATATATCTTATTATACATCCTAAAATGATCTGCAAAGTCTCAGTGGCATATCTAGAAAGGGGGTAGAGAGGAAGGCATTTTTCTTTTTTTGCAATGGCTGAACTTGTAAATATGGTGGGGAGTATTGCAATTTTAGGCTTATTTAAGGCTTATTCTAGGCCAACCCAAAAATTGCTAGGCCTATTTGTCTTGTTACTTGAGTTTTAATAAAAAAATAACTTTTCTATATATTAAAACCATAAGTAGAATGTAACAAACCTGTTAGCATCCTGCATGTCTATTAGAACATTGACATAGGCTGCAATAGCCTTGTTGGAAATTGAAAACTAGCAACTTTGCAGTTTCTCTTTTATCAAGATAAGCAACCATATTGACATTGCTACTAGCAAGGAATTCAATGGTAGTGTGGGCAGTGTATATGCTAATATTATGATGTAGATAAAGGCATTGCAGCAGCTGTCCTTAATACTTTTGCTGCCACTGCTGCAGCACATATGGCAGGCAAATGCTTACATACCATTGTGCCATAATTGTCCAGTGATCTTCCTGTGCCACTGTGGCATTGTGGCCAGTTTTCAAGAAAGTTGCTACTATCTTGCCAGTGCTGAGTGCTCTGCAACCTCTATGCTTTCAAAGATGATAACTTACCCTTAAAGCACCAGATAGCTAATTGGTGCTTGGTTTCTAGACCAAACTAGTAGATCTATGTCTTGTTGCCTATGACAATGTCTAGCATATCAAAACTAATGCCTCTATCAAAGTCAGCAAGCATCTAAAAGCACCACTATATGTAAGCTACCTTCTGCAGCTCTATGAGCGAATTTATTCACCATACCCATTGGGCACAGAGCTTCTCAACATGCAGGTATTGGTGCAAGATGCTTTCCACCTGGCTGACCCCAATGCCTAGAGCCTCTTAAAGCTGTGCCATGGTTATTCAACAATCTGCCAGCAGTAGCTGCTCTATCCATTCTATGTTCTCTAGTGTCACAGCAATGACAGGTTGGTCACTTTGATCCTTATCAGACAGGCTTATCTAGCAACTGGTAAACTTATAGTACCAGTTCTTGACTGCAACTAGGAATGGAGCTTAATCCCCAAAAGTTGTTGCAAGCTGCTGGCATTGCTGGGGTTGCTGCCTCATCAAACTATGCATGAGGTCATAAAATATCATTGCTTCAAAATCACAATTTTTAAGTTGAATGCTCATTTTTAGGTTAGCACACTAAAGTAACAAAAGTCATTTTGAATGTGTGCACTACAAATTTAATACTTTGGCTATAGGCATATGGGAGATTGTGTAAGTCAAGTTTTAGACATGCCTCTGCAAGAATAGTAGGTAGTAGGCTAAAGATTTAAGAGTGACAAAGAAAGCAAGACAAAGTTTTATCCAAAATCAATCACTTTTTATTTATTTTAAAGAAGAGGTTGTTTTTGTATTGAAGAAACAGAAAGTTTTAAAACCAATAAATCTACTAAAATCACTTTAAATGGCTTTACTACCCAAAAGGGGGCTTTTAAAAAATTAATACTTTATAAATTTAAGCTCACAGAAGAATTAAAATGGCAAGTTCTAGTAAAGATAAGAGTGGATTTATCATTTTATGATAGAAGCAAAATTATTTAAGTCACAAATGTATATAATAATGTTTATAATGGCACTCTACTACATTTTTCAAGAAAAAAAGCTGATAGCTTAAGACATTAATCAAATCAAATTAGATTTTAAAATTAGTTTTTAAGCAATGTAAGTAAGTAGATGTAAGTAGTAAGTAAGTTATGTAAGTTATGTATCTTATGTAAGTAGATGTATCATACTAATTCAATGTACTTGAAATCATTATAAATTTCAATCTCATTAAAATGAGTGATTTAACCAAACTTGGCTTGGTGTCTTGATGATGCTCTAAAGGCTTCTTTTTAGTAGGTGGCTTGTATTTATCAGAAAGTCAAACAGGAAAGCAGCACCTTTGTCCACATAATTTGCTTTTGCTTTTACTTAGAGTGCCTTTTCAATAGACTTTTTTCCAATTGTCATAGCTTCTTGATGTTATCTTGCAAAAATAGGTTATAATAAGAAAGTTTAGTGCAGATATAAAAAATTGAAAAAGTAAATAAATTAGAAATTTTTATTCTATTAACCATTAAAATAGACTACATTAGTCTTATAGCATTCCCATTCAAGATTCAATGGTATTTGATCATGGTAAAAGTTGCTTAACTTCTGGTATAGAGATGTTTTAGTGGGGTGATTGGGTATCATGAACCTATGCAAATAGAACAATAGCTGTGGGTTCACCATGCTCCTCATAGAACTCAAATAATAAAGAATATCAAAATAAATCTTATTAGTATAATAATTAAGATTATCTTTTTGTGTTTTTTAAGTCATTGATAATGTTAAAACTATTTTAATAACTAAATTTTTATTACTCTATGTTTCAAAAAGCAGCAATTTCAATAATAATTTATATATAGGTTTCTCAATGCCACTTTTTATTCTAGTATATACCCGAAATATTTAAAACTATAGCTATGCTAGTAAGGTCTATCAAGAATATTCTTCTTAGTAAAAGAACTGCTAATGACTCGGTGTTGTAATATATATGTAGTGATACTATGGTGTCTTAAGGGATATGATTAGAAAACATTATAAAATAGACCTTGGGTAGGCACCAACCAAAAATTTATGGCCCAATTTTTTTGCCATGGCGGATTTCTTGGCTAGTTCCTCCCCCCTCTGGATCTGCCCCTGACTTCTGTGGCCCATGGTCGACTATTGGGGTAAAATCTATTACCTGGTTGCCCAAAAAGAATTTTTATTTATGAATCAATTCAAAAGTGGATGAACTGAAAAAAACATTCAGAAATGAACCTGGCATATGTACACACAGGGACTTAGCCATGTGTATATGTACACAAATGAAGAGAGAGAGGCCAGTTGGTCGTCATTCAGTAACAATGTTGACCAACTCTAGACACATCGGAATGTATGTTTGAGTATGGTTCACCCAAAAAGCATGACATGCTTTTTGTCCATTGTTACATAGCATTCACTGCTTGAGCCAAGTTTGTTGCTTGCACTGCTGAAAACTAATCGTCAGTAGTCTATGAAAGAAATGTAATCGCAATAGAATGACACTAAAAGACAAAATTATTTCTGTTTTCTTATACTTTGTGTCACTTTTTTCACAAAAAAGTTTTCAAGTATCTGACACTGTTCATGCCTAGGCATTCCTAATCTTACGCATGAAAAAGTGACAAAAATCATTTTAAGAACAATCTGGCGGTATGGCAACAATACTCGTAAAATAAAAAAACTTATGAAAATTATAAATGTCATGTGCGGCTACAAATATGATAATGCAGGATTGATTTAGAAAGATGTCACAGTTTTGCTATCTATAATAACTTTGGGACTTCAGCATGGCAGGGGCACATGTGTCCAAAAAGGACCCAAAAGGAATGTTGCAAATCTTGCATGCCTCCCCAATCATGTCATCGGATTCCTCATCGTCTAGCGGGCAGCGCTGGTGCATCTGCCGGTCCACAGACACCGGCCGGTTCATGATTGGCTGCGACAAATGCGAGGAGTGGTTCCACGGCGACTGCATCGGCGTCACGCCCAAGCAGGCCGACGCGATGCGCAACTATTATTGCAGACGCTGTTTGAAACGCCATCCATCGTTGCGTATTGTTTGGAAAACTGCGGATCCCGGCGATGAGTCAGCTAGTTCGGGTCCTGTCGGCTCATCGACTCGCCAGATTCCGCCGCAGGCGCAGCAGCAGCAACAGACGAGCTCCAGGTACATATGCACAGTGCCCTTGTTGATGTATTCTGAATTGACTTCTCAACTGGGTTTTGATCTCACTGCTGGGTCAATACTTTGTCTTGAGGTCACTTCTGGGTCAATACTTTGTCTTGGGGTCACTGCTGGGTCAATACTGGGTCGATAAGAATAGATCACTACTAGGTCAATCAGAATGGGTCACTGCTAGGTCAATGAGAATGGGTTACTGCTAGGTCAATGCGAATGGGTCATTGCTAGGTCAATCAGAAAGGGTCACTGCTAGGTCAATGAAAATGGGTCACTGCTAGGTCAATGAGAATGGGTCACTGCTAGGTCAATGAGAATGGGTCACTGCTAGGTCAATGAGAATGGGTCACTACTAGGTCAATGAGAGTGGGTCACTGCTAGGTCAATGAGAATGGGTCACTGCTAGGTCAATGAGAATGGGTCACTACTAGGTCAATGAGAATGGGTCACTGCTAGGTCAATGAGAATGGGTGACTGCTAGGTCAATGAGAATGGGTCACTACTAGGTCAATGAGAATGGGTCACTGCTAGGTCAATGAGAATGGGTCACTACTAGGTCAATGAGAATGGGTCACTGCTAGGTCAATGAGAATGGGTGACTGCTAGGTCAATGAGAATGGGTCACTACTAGGTCAATGAGAATGGGTCACTGCTAGGTCAATGTGAATGGGTCCCTGCTAGGTCAATGAGAATGGGTCACTACTAGGTCAATGAGAATGGGTCCCTGCTAGGTCAATGAGAATGGGTCACTGCTAGGTCAATCAGAATGGGTCACTGCTAGGTTAATGAGAATAGGTCACTGCTAGGCTAGGTCAATGAGAATGGGTCACTGCTAGGTTAATGAGAATGGGTCACTGCTAGGTCAATGAGAATGGGTCACTGCTAGGTCAATGAGAATGGGTCACTGCTAGGTCAATGAGAATGGGTCACTGCTAGGTCAATGAGAATGGGTCACTGCTAGGTCAATCAGAATGGGTCACTGCTAGGTTAATGAGAATAGGTCACTGCTAGGTCAATGAGAATGGGTCACTGCTAGGTCAATGAGAATGAGTCGCAGCAAGCAGACTGCAGAGGACTAAATTCCTGTGGCACCGCATCTTCAATCTCTATTATTGAAGTTACTTCAATTCAAAGTGCGCGCGCCACCCCAGCAGGAGCTCGGCCGGTCCGCCCGCTGCTGCCCCGGGGCCGCAGTCTCGAGGCCAGGTCAAGCAGCCGAAACAGCAGCTCCAGCGTCGCAGACGGGTCCAGCAGCAGCAGCAGCGACCGTCACCGTCGCCCGCCGCCGCCCCAACGTCCACCGGAGCTGCGCGCGTCCAAATCTCCGAGCGCGCCGGCGCCAGGCGCCAATGCGAAGGCCCGGCGTGTCGGCGAGTCGCCTTGCGCGGCTCCGCCTATTGCGGTAAAGCCTGCGGATTGGAGCGCGCCAAGCGCCGCCTGATCGACCTGCTGCCGGCCCGGCTGGCCGCCTGGCAGGCCCGGGTGCCGGTGGCCGAGCGGCGGGACTCGCTGCGCCTGTCGCGGGTTGTCCAAGCCGCCGATGCTGCAAAGTGAGCTGCCTTAGAATCAGGCCGGTGTCTGGATCTTACTAGTTCTAGGTCTAGATAAATTAGTCTGCAGGCCAGTCACTCCCAGATCCCATAGATGCTGTCACTCTCCCAGATCCCATAGATGCTGTCACTCTCCCAGATCCCATAGATGCTGTCACTCTCCCAGATCCCATAGATGCTGTCACTCTCCCAGATCCCAAAGATACTGTCACTCCCAGATCCCAAAGATACTGTCACTCCCAGATCCCAAAGATACTGTCACTCTCAGATCCCAAAGATACTGTCACTCCCAGATCCCAAAGATACTGTCACTCCCAGATCCCAAAGATACTGTCACTCCCAGATCCCAAAGATACTGTCACTCTCAGATCCCAAAGATACTGTCACTCCCAGATCCCAAAGATACTGTCACTCCCAGATCCCAAAGATACTGTCACTCTCAGATCCCAAAGATACTGTCACTCCCAGATCCCAAAGATACTGTCACTCCCAGATCCCAAAGATACTGTCACTTCCAGATCCCTAAATTAGCTCGGAAAGAATCAAGCACTTTACCGTATCACGTTAATAAATCTCGCTATTGTTTCAGGCGCCGCCTCACGGATGGCGAGCTGCGCCACCGCGCCTTGGACCAACTGCTGGCGCGGGGCCGTAGACAGCTGCGCGGCGGCGTGACCGAAGAGCCGGGGCCGCCTGGCGAGGATGACGTCACCGTGCCCTGCCCGTCCTGCTCACAGGTTGGTCCTGTTTAATTCTCAGCGGTTCTCAGCAATCCGCGACTTTTTTAAATTCAAAATACGCGCCCTCACATCCAGCATCCGCTCTTTTAAGTCAAACATCCGCTCCCTCAAATCCAACATCTGCTCCCTCAAATCCAACATCCGCTCCCTCAAATCCAACATCTGCTCCCTCAAATCCAACATCCGCTCCCTCAATTCCAGCATCCGCTCCCTCAAATCCAATGAGGAAGTCGAGGCCGCTGTACACTCTGTTTAGTGTGCTTGAGAGTGCTTGTGCCCCCTCCCAATAAGCAAACAAACAAACAAATACGCTCGTAAATTCAACTAGCTATTGTCTGGGTCCACCCCCCCCGCCAGGAAACGCCTGTCCGGTCGGCTCTGCGCCACCTGCTGAAGTGCCAGCAGCGAATCGAGTCCCGCACCAGCTTCGGCGCTCCCTATCCCTCCCAGATGGACGGAACGCCTCTGTTCTGCGATCGGTACTGTCCAGCTAGCAGGGCCTACTGCAAAAAGCTGGCCGTCCTCTGTCCGGATCACTACCGGCCGGACGCGTCCGAGACTGGAGACGCCTGCGGCTGTCCGCTGACGGACGACGAGTTGGCCGGACCGCTGTGTCCGGTTGCTATGTAACGGATTTTTTGCTGTTAAGCAGTTAAACTGTCTTGGTTGCTAGGTAGATAGAAGATAACTGATTGGTGATGAGAGGTCATGCTGATCAGTTCTGGTTGCTATGGTAACTGATTAGTTATGAGAGGTCATGTTGATTATTTCTTGTTGCTATGGTAACTGATTGGTTATGAGAGGCCAGGTTGATCAGTTCTGGTTGCTATGGTAACTGATTAGTTATGAGAGGTCATGTTGATTATTTCTTGTTGCTATGGTAACTAATTGGGGGCATCTACCAACCTAGCAACCAGGTGAGCCAACTCTGGTTGCTAGATATAGTTTAGCCGATATGTATTAAATTTCGAATTCCGACAGTTTTCCGTCTACCACTCCGTTCCCCACGCATCGCCCTGTCGCAGGCAAAAGTGCACGCGCCACTTTGCCTGGGCCAGAATGCGCCGCGCCGAGATCGACATCGACCGGATGCGGCAGCTGATGCGCCTAGAGGAGCTGCTATTCGAAGAGCGGGCGATTCGCCAGGCGATGATGCAGCGCGGCGGCGCGGTCAGCCTCCTGTTGCACTCAACTATCGACCACCAGCCTGGCTTCAACCTGCCAGTTGTTGAAGCGCCCAGCATCGGGCTGCGGGTGCCGCCTAACCATATTCTTTAACGTTCATATGCGCATCGCTAAAAATCCTATATTAGGCAATGCCCGATATGTATAGAAATAATTAAAGTAAACTGGAATTTTCACTGACTTTTTTAATTGTAATGTTTCTTCTAAAGCATTCTATAATTTAATAATTTCGACAACTCAAGCAAATAAATCCGTGCATTTTTATTTATGTCATGTTAAATATGTTAATAAATTACGTGGCTTAATAAATTTCTTACCTGTCTTTTCTTAGCGTTTTTTGGTTGGAATAGATGCTCACGAAATGCCGTGTTAGTGAAGCAACTTTACTGTGTTGCATCCCTTAACTTGTACTTTATTCTAGCAATGAAAGTCCATCCCTTTGTTATCTATCCATCTATTTATCTATATATCTATCTATATATCTATCTATATATCTATCTACCTGCCTGTCTATCTGTCTATCCATCCATCTATCTATCCATCCATCTATCTATATATCTATCTATCTATCTATTTATCTACCTGCCTGTCTATCTATCCATCTATCTATCTATCTATCTATCTATCTATCTATCTATCTATCTATCTATCTATCCATCCATCTATCTATCCATCTATCTATCCATCCATCCATCTATCTATCTATCTATCTATCTATTTATCTACCTGCCTGTCTATCTATCCGTCTATCTATAATACCTGCCTGTCTATCTGTTTATCTATCTATCTATCTATCTATCTATCTATCTATCTATCTATCTATCTATCTATCTATCTACCTGCCTGTCTATCTATCTATCTATCTATCTATCTATCTATCTATCTATCTATCTATCTATCTATCTATCTATCTATCTATCTATCTATCACATGCCCTGTATTCATGTGATCGCAGATTCAAATCCAGGAGCTTTGCAGAGCCAACATATCTTATATACTGTATGTATAATCTTTAGTTTTCATTTAACATTGCAGACAGCATCCAGTATCTGAGCTTCATCATCAATGCAGCAGCAGCAGCAGCAGTTGCAGACGGCTAGTGGCCGATTTTACCTTCGCGGCCGTCAGCTTTCCGTGTCAGTCTCGGTCAGTCCGGACGCCCTAACGGCCGAGGTTGAGTCGGCTGGCCGACTTTGGGCGGGAGAATTCGAGGCGGCCTACTTGGAGGAGCTGACCAGGAAGACCGGCAGCTACAAGCGGTTCGAGGTGTTCGCGGGCATGCTGCTGTCGGCTGTGGGCGAGCAGCAGCAACAGCAGAAGCAGAAAAAGAAAAAGCAGCACCAGGATGAAGCTGAGCAGCTCTCTCTAGACCTAATGACGCTGGAAGATCTGCGAGCCCTGCGAGCTCAGCGACTTGGCGAAGCGGATTCTGCGGCAGCAGCGACGCCGCGGTCTGGCGCAGGCGGGGATGGCGGCAAGCGCTACCTGATCCTGACCTACCGCACCCGCTTTGATCAAGTGCACTACCCGCTGGCGCTGGCCCACCAGGGCCGCGTCAGCCGAGCTGGCGCTGACAGACATCGTCGGGATCAACGAGACGGTGTCGACGCAGCATTGACCTCAAGCGACGTCGACGCAGCCAATGAAGCTGAGCAGAACGGCGACGACGGCAACGGCGAGACGGCGCGCTCTCTTGCCGCCGAGAATGCGCACTTGCGCGCCGAATTGGCGCTAATGCGGCGCCGACTAACCGCGGCCGAAGCGGCCTCGGCAAAGCAGAAGCGCCAGGCCGATGAGCTCCGAGCCGGCGAGCGGCTGCTCCGCCTGCGGATTCGCCAGCTGACGCACGAGCTGGCGCTGCTGCGCAGGGCGCCGCCGTCCCAGTCAGGGTCCCGGTTCACTTCGCCCGTCGGTGGTCGCCGGACAGCCAGTCGTCCAGCCTCGGCTGGCAATTCGCCGTCGCCTTCGCCAAGAGTGCGAGATCAGAGGAACTATAGTTACCAGCAGCAGCAGCAGCAGCAGTATGCCCGCTATCAGAGGCGTCGGTCGCCTTCGCCCAGACCGCCGCAGCCGCCAGCTGCGACGCCGCGATCGGCGAGGCAGCCCAGGAGCGGCTACGTCGTCCCGTTGCAGCGAGGTAAATTTTTTTACCGCAAAAAATATGGAGCCCGTTCTATAAAGCCATCGTAAGATAAGATCGTTCTTAGCTCCTATCTCCGAAGTCATACACAACGCTCACACAGAGTGTACATCGGCCCTGACTGTCTAATCATCAGGCATGTACACTCTCTGTGCCTCATGGGCTGGTCCTCATGGTTATGAGTCTCACGACAACCCGCTGGCCAAGTTTTCGTGCACGCCAGCCCCTTGAATGAATGCGATGTATGAAGCAGGCTTTATCGTCAGACAGGGGACACAGGAGGTCAGGATTTTGGAATCATATGGGGTTATTAGGGTGGGAATTTACAGTAGTCAGATGGGTCAGATGTGACGCGGTTCCATACCTGGTCACTGCACTCATTCAGAGGCCGAATGGGTCGTTCACCCCCGCAGAGCTTGCATCTTCTGCTAGGCAGCCGCCGCCGCCGCAGCAGCAGCAGCGCAGGCGGCCCCGCTCCAACTCCTGCCCCCGCTTCGATCCCACCGCCTACGTCGCCGATGTCGAACGGCGTCGTCAGGAGAGCCGCGAACGCCGTCGACGCGACATCTCCGATCGGATTCGGCTGGCCGGCGCGCCGTCGCCTCCGCCCTCGGTGGTCTCGTCGACCTCCAGACGCGGCGGCGTCAAACGACGAGTCACCGTCGGCTTGGAGGATTCCTTCGACGGCGGCGTCGGCAGCTTTGACGACTTGCTGGACAATGGTGACTTTGTCGACGAGGCTGACAGCGTCCAGTTGGGCAGCTTCAACTTGTCCTCGCGACGGCGCTCTCGACCGCGCCAGCCGCGCTCTTCGGCGAGAAAGAAAACCCCGGCTTCGGCGGCAGCCACGGCGGTTGAAGGCTACGAAGATGACATTCAGCAGATTGACGAGCGGCTGGACCGGCTGCAGAGCTTCTTGAACAAGACGCTGCTCATTCACTGAGCTTGATTGTGGACATTAAAGTTGCCTTCTAGATAGCAAGATGTTTCCAGGACGCTTCGCCGCATCACATTGCAAAGCACGCTGCTTAGATCAAGGCCCAACAGGCCATATCGGGTCACTGGAGTCACGGTGGGACACAGGGGTCATGTGAGGACACTGAAGTCACAGTAGTACACAGGGGTCATATCAGGACACTGAAGTCACAGTGGGATACAGCGGTCATATCAAAACACAGAGGTCATATCAAGACACGTGGGTCTTATCAGAACAAATAGTCATGTCAGGACAAATGGTCATATCAAAACACAGAGGTCAAATCAGGACACGTAGGTCATATCAGGACACGTAGGTCATATCAAGACCATGTGCCCTTCGCAGAATGCATTGTTGCCATGGTTCTCATTTATATCGTAATTTATTATTCTCAATATGTCTCCCGTCGATCTGCTGTCTCAGTTGAACTTTTAAAGATTTTATAAGGAATGTAGCGAGAAATTAAAAGTGCATTTTCAACAGTAGTTGAAGCACGGTGTGCGCTCGTATCTGGCTGCTGATGCGGTAATTAACAAAAAAATTCGTAAATGTTTTGTCAAGTTGCATTTTCTCGATTTAAAATTTCTTACTCACATTAACTGCACTGGCTGTGACTCAGCTGCATTCGAAATTGTGCTGCTTTTTTAAAGAAATCTGATCAATTTCCCAGCACGATTTGGTCGCTACTTTGAACAGTAGGCTGTGCAGATTTTAGCTGTCTGTTTATTTCAATTTTTATCAACTCTATGCTGGTAATGTTCTAGGGTAGTATAGTTAGTTTTAGTCACCTTGCTGGGCGAGTACACGTGTATGGTCGCGTTGATGCGCACTTTTATAAATTAACAGTGGAAATATTCGATACTAAACTTGCTGCAGTGTTTTTCTGTGTTCACAATTATTTTGATTGTGGCGATTTCTTAAAGGCATCTGTTAAAACATGCTAAAAGTTCTACTGCCACAGGACTGTCATGGCAAGACAAAGAAGATTCTCTATACTGTCTACATCCTCTCTATTATCTCCTCTCGGCTCTCTAAGTCTTCTGCTTGTTGACTGATTTTAGCGGAGCATTGTGGTTTCCAATTTGGCGTCCCCTATAGTTGGAATCCATGAATGCCAAATGGCATTGTACAGTAATTCTGAAGCTTAAACCCTCCTGATTGTTACTATTAGTAGTAGCCTTGCTTGTAACAGTAGCAGCCTATCGCCGATATGCCGATACCTGCCTGCTGGCTAACGCCGCCCCAAAGTTGGTTGTTGGCGCGGGCACTCTTTTTCGCCCAAGCCCTGAGACGCTCTGAGGCTTCTAGCCTTCTCACACCTTTGCTATAATGCTTTACATACGCTGCTACATGTATATAGTGCACACGTGTTTGACTAATGCTTATTTGGGCTTTGGACTTGACCTTGACGCAACAATGCAGCTCCGATCAGCTGACCACCCACCCCAGCTCAACAACGCGTGCCTCCGCTCCGCTCTGGTGATGGGGCCGATTAAGGGCAGCCTGCGCGTCCTTTTATTTTTCTCTTCCTTCTCCCTTTGTTTGTTGTTCTTGACAACAGAGCGCATGGGGTGGGCTGGGCGACCGGCGATTTAAACTTTGTCTTTGCTGCTGAAGAGTTTAGCGAGTCTCCTCAGCATTCAATAAGCTTTCTACTTGTACTTGAAGATAGGGGTGTTCGGGTCGGCCATTTTTTCGGGGTTCGGGGTTTACCCCGAACCCGGTACCCCTACCCCGAACACCGAACCCCGTCCCGAACATTTCTTCTAACCCCGAACCCCGAACCCGGTACCAAAACCCGACCCGACCCCGAACGTAACCCCGAACATTTTCACGCTTATTTTGGTCAATCATTTTAATAAATTCAGTTTTCAGTTTTCAATTTTTCAGTTTTCAGTTTTCAATTTCAGTTTTAAATTCAGTTTTATATATTGAGATGTGCCTTAACAGCTTCAACCACTTAGCCTTGTGGTTTTATTTCCCTTAGCTACTCTACAACTAGGAAAATAAATATGAAACACTTCTTGCAATGGGATTGGGATTGAGATGGAAGGAATACCAAGACCCAAGATCTAATAGTAAGATACATGAAAGGTCACAACTAAAATCAGGACCATTTCGTACCTATACTTACAACGAAATTGCTTTCATAGTAATATTACATCTATGAGTTTATTTAAGCTGCAAAAATAGAGTACAATAAAATTAGATTATACCCTGTAGTGCAGATATCAGTAGAGATAGAACTAGAGCGATAAAGAGATAGCACAGATAAAACAATGATGCAATGAAACAGGAGAGTTAATCACAAATATATATTTATTTTTACTTTTGACTACAGTTAACAGTAAGTCAGTAGTGGTATAACAGAATTGCTTTGTAAAAACTAAAGTGGTCACGTCTTTACATAAAATTGTATGCT
Source organism: Macrostomum lignano (assembly GCA_002269645.1). Classification (NCBI taxonomy): domain Eukaryota; kingdom Metazoa; phylum Platyhelminthes; family Macrostomidae; genus Macrostomum; species Macrostomum lignano. Next base: position 344,403 of record NIVC01001159.1, read on the forward strand.
GATATGAGTAGGTAATCATTGTGATAATTGATTATTGGCGACTGATGCGTGGAGAATAATGGTGTATTTATAAATTTTAAGCTTCCTCATCCAATCCAGAAGTTCAGACCATGTTACACGTAGCACATGTAAAATTATTACTGAACGTAATTTTTTAAATCATCAACTGCAAGACTGAATGGGTCGAAAAACGACAATCGTTATTTACCAGAAAGTGTAAATGAATCCATGGTTCTATCTGCTATTTCCGTTTCAAATTGTATGTAAAATATAACTTAAGTTGTACCTGAAACTCAATGCATATCTTTCGCATTGTGGATTTTGCATAAGGAGTAAAAAAAGTGCTTGAAAATACTCTTGAGAATGATAATTGTTCAAAACCCCGAAAACCCCGAAAACCCGGTGGCCAAACCCGACCCGAACCCCGAACCCGGTACCCCTACCCCGAACCCCGAACCCGACCCGGAACACCTACCCCGAACCCCGAACCCGGTACCAAAACCCGACCCGAAACCCGACCCGACCCCGAACCCCGAACACCCCTACTTGAAGAGACTTCTGCTAACAGCGATCTCTGTATTGGATGATGAAGCTTCTGGCCTTACTGATCCTCGGAGGTTTCTTGGATCCGACTCTTGGCTCCATCACTGAGACCGGTGAGCTCTCGGAATTCCAATCTTGAGTTGTGTTGAGATTGAGGATTCAATGAGAGTTCAAAACAATACTTTTTTGGAGCCTTTCTCGAATTCAATTTTTTTTCATTTTGTAAGCTGTCTCTCGTGCTTTGTATTCTACATTAGGTCTGTCATGTACTTCAATCGATTTGTATCAATACGAGTAAAACATCCAGGTGATTTTTAATCCTTATTATCTTTGGTTTCTCTTAAGAGTTTTGCATTGATGAAGCGAACGCTGGTCCCGCCGCGTCCACAACTTCGAACTGGAAGTCCAGCTTACCGGCTCGCAGCGCCATCGAGTGCTCAGCTCTGTGCATGGCTGCGGATGCAGAAGCCGCTAGTGCAGCCTCCAGCTCTGACAGCGGTTCCGTCGGAAGCGTTCTTGGTTCTGTAGCAGCATCGCCAGCCACCGGCTGCAAGTCCTGGGCATATTCCTCCGCCACCGGCCTGTGCTTTCTGTCGCCAAATCGAACTGTCAACTTTGCTGGCGTCGCAGATGACGCCGAGGTCTTTCGAAGTGTCGACGGTAAGCAAACTGAGGCGCTACGGCTCGGGGTGGGGGGGGCGTAGCCAGTTAAAATTGACGTTATGAGACGCAGATGCTGGCAAAAATCAGATATGATAAATATGCCTCTGTTTCGATTTGACTTACCCTCGAGTTAACATACGAAAAATTGACTCTAGCAAAATTAAAAATAAATCTAATTTCTGAAGCTCCACCCACAACGACAACAACAACAACGACCACGAGTGCGCCGACAACGGTGGCTCCGTCCTCCAGCGCTCTGCCGGATTGCCTCAGAGCAATCGGAAGTCGCACGTTCTGCGTTATTCAACAGCGTTTAACTGACCAATTGAGCTTTGCTCGCAACTGGTCCGACTATGAAAACGGATTCGGGGATAGCGTGAACTTCTGGATCGGTGAGCTGTACTGGGGCTGCTCAATGGTTTCAGTTTAGAACCCTGCAGTAGATGGTCCGTAAAGGAAGGGGCACAGTGGAGGATGGAGCACAGTGGAGGATGAGGCACAGTTGGAGGATGGAGCACAGTGGAGGATGAGGCACAGTTGGAGGAGGGAGCACAGTGGAGGAGGGAGCACAGTGGAGGATGGAGCACAGTGGAGGAGGGAGCACAGTGGAGGATGGAGCACAGTGGAGGATGAGGCACAGTGGAGGAGGGAGCACAGTTGGAGGAGGGAGCACAGTGGAGGAGGGAGCACAGTGGAGGATGGAGCACAGTGGAGGAGGGAGCACAGTTGGAGGAGGGAGCACAGTGGAGGAGGGAGCACAGTGGAGGAGGGAGCACAGTGGAGGATGGAGCACAGTGGAGGATGAGGCACAGTTGGAGGATGGAGCACAGTGGAGGATGAGGCACAGTTGGAGGAGGGAGCACAGTGGAGGAGGGAGCACAGTGGAGGATGGAGCACAGTGGAGGAGGGAGCACAGTGGAGGATGGAGCACAGTGGAGGATGGAGCACAGTGGAGGATGAGGCACAGTTGGAGGATGGAGCACAGTGGAGGATGAGGCACAGTTGGAGGATGGAGCACAGTGGAGGATGAGGCACAGTTGGAGGAGGGAGCACAGTGGAGGATGAGGCACAGTGGAGGATGGAGCACAGTGGAGGATGAGGCACAGTGGAGGATGGAGCACAGTGGAGGATGAGGCACAGTGGAGGAGGGAGCACAGTGGAGGATGAGGCACAGTGGAGGATGGAGCACAGTGGAGGATGAGGCACAGTGGAGGATGGAGCACAGTGGAGGATGAGGCACAGTTGGAGGAGGGAGCACAGTGGAGGAGGGAGCACAGTGGAGGATGAGGCACAGTGGAGGATGGAGCACAGTGGAGGATGAGGCACAGTGGAGGATGGAGCACAGTGGAGGATGAGGCACAGTGGAGGATGGAGCACAGTGGAGGATGAGGCACAGTGGAGGATGAGGCACAGTGGAGGATGGAGCACAGTGGAGGATGAGGCACAGTGGAGGATGAGGCACATGATCGTTCGTTCCCAATTTGTGGTCCTTCAGTCTCAATCAAATCGATAAAAAACCCGATTCGAAACCCAACCAGACCTCGGCGTACATTCAGAAACGGGGCTTGAACAATAACGCTGTGTCTCAACTGTCAATGGTATCATTCAACCCATAGGCCTGAAGACCATTCACAACATGACCTATCCGACACCGCGCCTGTTCCGCATGGAGGCAACGAACCATCAGAACGGCAAGCTGTACGTGTGCGAGTACTCCAGCTTCTCCATTGCCGATGCCAGCAATTTGTACCAGCTGAGCGTCAGCGGCTACCTGACCAACAGCTCCAACACCTCCAAGGACTCTTTCTACTACAATAACAACAAGCAGTTCTCCACAATGGACGCCGGACCGAAGACCAGCTGCTCGGTGAGTAACGCCGGCGCCGGCTGGTGGTTCAGCAGCTGCACCTACCCGAACCCGAACGGCTACTTCAACCTGTCTGAGATTGACAGCAGCCTCAACGGCGAGAAGTTCATGCAATGGCTGTACGCCGCTGATGACACGTCGTACACGCGGCCAATGCTGCGAAACATTCGCCTGATGCTGGAGGTCAATGGCAACTAGTCAGGGAGAGGCGGGTCTTCGGAGTAAAAACTTTACTGCAGGGGTCGCAAAAGTTCTAAGTTCTACTGCAAAAGTTCTACTGCAGGGGTCGGCAAAGTCCTGCCAAGCCTCTCTATCCGGCCCTCGGGTCCTTTGAGACTTCATAATAGAAATCCGGCCCGCTCAAGGTTTGCGTCTCCTCTCAGCTCCCTCCTCCCTCCTGTCGTAATTTGTCTCTTTTCTCTTCACCATTTGCCCTCGCGAATCCTTTCTCCTGTGCTCTCCTGGCCCTTGAAGTGAAAAGGTTTGCCGACCCCTGTTTTGCTGGATGGCCATTTGTAACAGTTTTTTATTCTTTGTCAGCGACAAAGGTGGCTGACCGAGCGGGAAGGTTAAGCAGTGTTGGCTGTGGTTAGTGCGCGGGTCTATGACATTTTACCGCAAGCCTATGCAAAACTAATCCTAATCTAAATATAAACGTTTTTCTCATTTTGAAACCACCAAGACAACGAAAGCGGACAAACAAAACTGCAAAACTGCATGTAGCAAGAATTTCCATAGTTTGCATGTGAAAATTGGAGATTTGCATACTTTCTAAGAAAGATCAGGCATGGGCAGACGCCAGCGTAGCCATGGGATCACGCGGCCACCTCGTGAACATTAAAAAGACGCTTGCTATTGACCCCTTCCCCTACCCTATGAAGCAACACTTAAGTTTGTTCAAGACCCAATGAAAGAGTATGTTGTTCGTGTAGCTCCTAAAAAGACATCTAAAAATGAATATTTTTTCAACACTTTTCTCTGCAAAAGTTCTATTGATAAAGTTATTCGCAATAGTTAATTCTCCTAAATCCCTTTAGTTATAATCGCTCATGCATGGACCCATATTTGTAACAAAAACGTGTTTAATCCTCTGTTTTTTGTCACACTTGCTTATGTATTTTTAAGAAAATCCTCTTCAATCCTCTGCTTTTGTTATGTTATACTCACTCGTGTTAAAATCGTGTTTAATCCTCTGCTTTTGTTATACTCATCCTCTGCTTTTGTTATACTCATCCTCTGCTTTTGTTATACTCATCCTCTGCTTTTGTTATACTCATCCTCTGCTTTTGTTATACTCATCCTCTGCTTTTGTTATACTCATCCTCTGCTTTTGTTATACTCATCCTCTGCTTTTGTTATACTCATCCTCTGCTTTTGTTATACTCATCCTCTGCTTTTGTTATACTCATCCTCTGCTTTTGTTATACTCATCCTCTGCTTTTGTTATACTCATCCTCTGCTTTTGTTATACTCATCCTCTGCTTTTGTTATACTCATCCTCTGCTTTTGTTATACTCATCCTCTGCTTTTGTTATACTCATTCTCTGCTTTTGTTATACTCATCCTCTGCTTTTGTTATACTCATCCTCTGCTTTTGTTATACTCATTCTCTGCTTTTGTTATACTCATCCTCTGCTTTTGTTATACTCATCCTCTGCTTTTGTTATACTCATCCTCTGCTTTTGTTATACTCATCCTCTGCTTTTGTTATACTCATCCTCTGCTTTTGTTATACTCATCCTCTGCTTTTGTTATACTCATCCTCTGCTTTTGTTATACTCATTCTCTGCTTTTGTTATACTCCTCCTCTGCTTTTGTTATACTCATCCTCTGCTTTTGTTATACTCATCCTCTGCTTTTGTTATACTCATTCTCTGCTTTTGTTATACTCATCCTCTGCTTTTGTTATACTCATCCTCTGCTTTTGTTATACTCATCCTCTGCTTTTGTTATACTCATCCTCTGCTTTTGTTATACTCATTCTCTGCTTTTGTTATACTCATCCTCTGCTTTTGTTATACTCATTCTCTGCTTTTGTTATACTCATTCTCTGCTTTTGCTATACTCACTCGTGTTATAAATCGTGTTTAATCCTTTGTACACCCGCCCCTATTCGTACTTAATGGTTACAAGCTTCAATAAAACTCACTGGCTACATGCAACTCAGCAAACCTTTATTGCTCTCTCTGCTAGATATAGCCTAGTGGCTTTATTTGATCTGAGCCTAAGTTACGAGCGTACGAGTATTGTTAACCTTGACTGTTAAAGTGAATCCTTCTGTCAAAACACATATTTCTAAATATATATTGATGGAGCTATATGCCACATTACTTTGCACTCTGTAACTTACATAAGCTGTCTTTTACTCACGCCATAATTTTTATTAATTTTTACAGGAACACAATGTGACTTAACGCGCAACATTGGAGCAAAATTTAATTGTTTTTCCTGCCTTTTTAGAGAGAGAGAGAGAAAGAGAGAGGAGGAGATCAGTCTATGGTAAAGGTTGATACTGGCATCCTTCTTTGTCCTGATGTCTATGGCCAAATTATCAAGTTGCTTGCCTTCTTCCCGTTCTAATGTCTATGTCTATGGGCAAGACCAGATCTACTGCTGCCAAATTGCAATTCTCAACTTGGTTGGCCCAATTCCATAAGGAGCTTGTCAATCAACCTCCAATTTTGACCATTTAAAAGTACAGATGTCTTGTCAGTTTACAAGACTCCTGTGACGCCTGACTCTCTCTCTGTGGACCTGCTTGGCCACGACTGCTTTGTTAGAGTCTTGGATGGTTGGTGCATTGATGCGGAACGCCTGCATGCCACTGCCACTGGGAGAATGCACAGGAGGGAGGGTCCCAGCTTCGATTACAATGCAGCTTGGTGAAAAGCGTTTTCTACAGAATTGGTAGTTAATAATACTGTAATTTTGTGCCAGTTTCTGCTAACAGTAGTCTGTTTGCTCTTAATTTCATTTATGAATATAGCAACCAATGATATAATAATATTTACATTGTAGGTTGCGGATTTGCGGCAAGCAAGCAAGCAACGCCAATACTGTACGCAGGCACAGCTGCCCTGACTTTCTAATCGTCAGGCAATGTACACTCTCTGTGCCCTCTGTGGTTGTGAATCGCACGACAGTCCACCGGCCAATTTTCGTGCGCACCAGCTTCAAATAATGCGGCCGCGAACGAAATCAAACCGGAGGGTCGTGTGGCCCGCGTCTGGCGCGTTTACCAACTGAGCTGCTCTGCAACCAAGTTTTTCAGCCAAATGTGAAAGGTGAGTCCAAAGGCGCGAATGAATGTCAACTTACCAGCGTAATTCTTTTTTTGTCCCAGACGGAGAGTTTTACGGCTCCAATTCTATTGTTTTTTGCTAGTAGAAAAGAAACTTTTTTGCCTTGGGCCAATTAATTAACCATGAAGTGCACTCACCTGTGGGCCATGCTAGCAGAATCGAAATCCCACAATCTAACAGCCTACCGGTAGCTGTCCATCACGGAGCTTTTCATTTTTTTTGGCGATGAATATTTGAGTGCGCCTATAGATCCACTAGATAGCCAAGAGTTTTCCATTATTCCTTTTTTTGCGAATCAAGGCATGAATTAAAAAGATTTCTGGGGTAAATTATTAGGCGCGCTGGCACAAGTGCGCATCTCAAATGCATGAGTCCGGCACAAGCTCACAGTCTAGATGCATGAGTCCGGCACAAGCTCACAGTCTAGATGCATGAGTCCGGCACAAGCTCACAGTCTAGATGCATGAGTCCGGCACAAGCTCACAGTCTAGATGCATGAGTTCGGCACAAGCTCACAGTCTAGATGCATGAGTCCGGCACAAGCTCACAGTCTAGATGCATGAGTCCGGCACAAGCTCACAGTCTAGATGCATGAGTCCGGCACAAGCTCACAGTCTAGATGCATGAGTCCGGCACAAGCTCACAGTCTAGATGCATGAGTCCGGCACAAGCTCACAGTCTAGATGCATGAGTCCGGCACAAGCTCACAGTCTAGATGCATGAGTCCGGCACAAGCTCACAGTCTAGATGCATGAGTTCGGCACAAGCTCACAGTCTAGATGCATGAGTCCGGCACAAGCTCTCAGTCTAGATGCATGAGTCCGGCACAAGCTCACAGTCTAGATGCATGAGTCCGGCACAAGCTCACAGTCTAGATGCATGAGTCCGGCACAAGCGCGCATTTGAATGTTTCAGCTTGAAGTTAGAATGATAACACAGGCTTTTTCAGCTCTCCCATCAAGTCAGTGCAGCTCTTGTTGGATGGGCCTTCTCAGAACAGGGCAAGTCGAGCTTGACACTTTCTGGCTGGCAGGGTGTGCCGAAGTCCGAGGCTGCTGGATTCACTTCTGACTGGCCGTCATCAGCAAGTTGAAGACATGCAATGGCCTCTAGCTGCTCACCAACCGTAGTGCCCTGGGCAAGCACGCGAAGGCGTATTCAGCATGCCAGTGAAGTATGAGACAGACTAGGCCCATGGGCTAAGGTCTGCGATGCTTCACGCCTGCCCCTATCTTCAGCAGGTCAAGGCTGGTGGGAGGTCTGCACCCTCTATTTGCCTCTGGCAGCCGCAGACCCCCCCCCCACGCTGTCTCGCAAGTCGACCCAGGGTACTCGTCCCCGCGTGTGTTCAAGGCAGTCCCTAGGGCTGCTGGACAGACTGGGCTCCGGCGCTGGCGACCCTATCCAGTGGCTTCGGCCGAATTTGGGTATGCGGGTCTGGCTCGCCAACCTGCAGGCCGTGGTACTGCTCAACGTACTCTCTAATGCCTAAGGTGTTGACCGTGCCGATGGGCTGGAAGGCCGGGGAGTAGTCCGGTCGCAAGCGGTCCCCCTCCTGGTGTCGGGCCAGCCTTGAGGGTGCTATTGGCCTACTGCCCGGTCAGGTGGAGCGGCCGGGTGGGTACCGCGCCCCTTTGAGGGTAGCCCACCAACATTTTATCATGGCCTTCGAGCCGACTATGGATAACCAAGCTTTTTCTAGGTACGGGGACCCTTCTAAACCCCAACCTCAGTCCGAAGGACCGGCCGGCCCTGCTGGCAGATCCCAACCGACTGATTCAACTGTGGCAAAGGAAAAACTCAAAATACCCAAAGACCTGCCAGCTCCGCTGGTGGATCTAAGGGAACCGCGAGCTCTGAGCCTAAAGGACCGGCCAAATCTGGCAGATCCGATGAAGCTCAGCGGGCTCGGCTTGAGCGCAAACGCGCTAAACAACGCGCCAAAAGGCAGGCCAAGAAGGGAGCTGCGGGGGCCAAAGCGGCGGTGTCCACCATGGATGCTGAAGCGACTGGCGTCCCAAGGCAACCAGACGGGCCGGTCGGTGGAAGCTCCGGTAGTTCAGCGGGGGCGCTCCCTGGAGATGCTGCTGCGGCTGCTGAGGCCGAAACCACGGCGCAACAAATGGCCACTGCCAACAAGGAGGTTCCTTCGGGAGCTACCTTTGCGGCGAAGGCCAAGGCCAAAATCCCGGGAGTGATCATCCAAGGTCGCGACCAGGACTGGACCACTGATCAGCTTCAAAAAGTGTGGAGTGCTGTTGACTCCTATCTGATTGAGCTGACTGTCGAGGAGGGAATCTCCATCGGCATTGAGCGGATGGTGCTGCGAAGCACATTCGTTCTTATTGCTCCTAGCAGCGAGGAGGACGCTCGGCAGCTGCTCCAGCGGCTACCGACGGTCTCCTTGGATGCTGACCTTGGCGGAGCTCTTTTTCTTCGCGAGGGCCAGCGTCCAAAGACGATACCCTATGTGGTTTTCGTCCCTGCTAAGAGCACCGCAGCTGGACCAGACGTTATTCGCCGGGTCCTACTGCGTCTGAACCCCGACCTCCCTGCTAGTGGACTGGTGTATCACCGCAAAGTCCGCAGGGGGGAGACGGGCAACTCAATTGTCCTCGGCCTTTCCAGCACTTGGGCGAGTCGGTACCCTAATGGATCCTCTTTCCAGCTGGGTGCCCTCAAGCTCAAGATGCGCCGAGGAAAGTCTGCCAAAGGGAAGGCTACTGCCAACCCCGGCATCTCCGGCAAGAGCGGGGCGCAGTCTAAGGCCCAAGGAAAGGCGCAAGCCGATCCCAAAGCCAAAGCTGCATCTCGCCCCTCTGCTAGCAGCAGTTCGGCGACCGCGGTAACGGCTCCGGCCAAGCCCCGGGAACCAAACCTGCCAGTCGGAGAAGGAGTTGAGGACGAGGCCGGGTCTTCGGAATCCGAGCTCTCCTCGGCCACCCTGGTGGGGTCTGAAGGTAAAGATGCAGGTGAGGAAGCTTCCTCCATCCTGTCATCGGAGCCTGAGGACTCTGCTGGGGGGCCGGTGGGGGTGAGGAGGCCATGGACGTCGACCAACTCCCATCTCCCAGTCAAGCCCCAGCGGCCTGGGACGAGGACGATCTGTTGTCCAAGTCTCCTTGATGGCCCTGGGCTCTAGCCAGACATTGCATTTAATACAGTATGACTAAGCTCCACGCTGCCAAAGGAGCGACATTCTGTCTGCAAATAAATTTACAGCATTGCGTATCTGCGTCAGTAAATCTGATGAAGATTGCTGAGCTGTACAGGCCAGGCCTCATCCTGATCCAGGAACCCTGGATGCGCAACGGTAAGTTGCCCAACATTCCCTCTGGCTACTCTGATTTTTATGTGTGTGGCCCGGGGAACAGCCGCCCTAGAGCGGCTATCCTCGCTGCTAGCCATCTCCAGGCTTGGCTGAGGACTGATCTCTCTGATGGAGACCTTTGCGTCATCCAATCTAATCATTTCTCTCCGCGTACGTGTCTTGTTGCCTCGGTTTATATCCCAGGCGACAGAGACCCTGCTCCTGAGAGTTTACTGCGCCTCGCGCAGTACTGCGAGTCCCAGAACGCTGAGCTGTGCTTAGGGGGCGACCTCAACGCGCACCACAAGCACTGGGGCAGCAAAGATACCAACACTAGAGGAGAGGAGCTTCTGGACCTCATCTCTAACACAAACCTCATGCTCTGCAACCGCGGCAGCACTCCTACCTTTAATAATGGCAGATGGACCGAGGTCCTCGACGCCACACTCGTTACCCCAAGACTCTTTGACAGAGTTGAGGAGTGGAGAGTCTGGTCTGAGGAGCCCTCCCTGTCCGACCACTGCTTTATCGCCTTTAACATCGCGGACACTAAAACCCAGTCTCCGATCACTTGGAGACGCAATATCCGCAACACTGATTGGGCGGCCTACAAGGCTGCCCTTGATCTGCACCTGCAGGAACTCACGGACTTACGTCCGATTGAGACCTGCGAGGATGTGGATCATATGGCTGAGACGCTGACAGGTTGCATTATTGAAGCCTACGAAGCGGCTTGTCCTGCTCGCGCCTACAAAGGCAAGACCTCGGCGCCGTGGTGGAACCCGGAGCTGGGGAAACTCAGGCGGAAGGCCAAAAGCCTTCATCGCCGTGCCATGAAGACCGGAAACCCGGAGGACATGGAGCTTTTCCGGCAAGCCTCCCGCAATTTCAAATCTGAAGTGCGCAAGGCCAAGGAATGTAAGTGGCGCCAATTCTGCAATGAATTGGATCAAGACAGACCTACTTCTAGGCTTGTCAAGGCCCTTACAATGGACAAAATGTCCAAATTAGCCATGATCAAAAAAGATGATGGCTCTCTTACTAAAGACCCTGAAGAAGTGCTTCAGCATATGCTTAGCACATTCTTCCCGAGGGTACCTACTGCTAGACCGGAGCCCAACCATTCGATGGATGGAGCCACCCTAGCGGCGGGCATTGTCACTGAAGACCTAATCGCTCGTGCGGTCAGAACCTTCAAACCCTTCAAATCTCCTGGACCTGATGGTATCTACCCTGTTCTCCTTCGTGAAGCAGCCAAGATACCCTCGTTCCTGAGACTCACCCGCAATCTTATGCGGGCCTCTATCCAGCTGGGATACGTTCCCAAATGCTGGACTGAAGCTCGGGTAGTCTTTATTCCCAAACCTGGGAAGGGTGACTACCAAAGCGTCAAGGCCTTCCGGCCTATTAGCTTAACGTCAGCAATGCTTAAGCTCACTGAGAGGCTTATTCTCTGGCGGCTGCTGTCCTGCGAGCTGACAGCGATGCCCCTCAGCAATAATCAGCACGCCTTCCGTACCGGGAGGTCGACTGACAGCGCCTTGCATGCGATTGTCGAGAAGATTGAAAGGGCGGTACTGGGTGACGGTTACGCTCTGGCTCTCTTTCTTGACATTGTTGGCGCCTTCGACAACGTTATCTTTGAAGCGTTTCAGAGGGCCCTTCAAAATCGCAAAGCTCATGCTACCCTCATACGGTGGATCATGTACATGATCTCCAACCGTACGGTCACTGCCCAACTTCTTGGGCAAACTGCCTCCACCAGAGTCTGTAAGGGTGGACCCCAAGGCGGAGTCCTCACCCCGACGCTCTGGAACCTGGTCATGGACGCTCTTTTGAGTGACTCCCGACCCGACCCCGTCTTCAAAGTCGGGTATGTTGATGACGTCACGGCCATTGTGGCAGGACCGTCTCCCAGCACGCTCAGGGATCTGATGCAGAGCTTTATCCGCAAAGCAGAATCCTGGGCCAATGACAATGGTCTGGAACTCTCTGAGCCCAAAACCGTTGCCATTATGTTTACCAGCAGACTACGCTGGAACATACGTCCTCTGCAGCTCTACGGCAGAGATATTGTCTTCGCGCACCAGACCAGATGTCTCGGGGTCATACTTGACCACCGGCTCAACTGGTCCTCCCACGTGAAAGCAAAAGCCAAGCGTGCCTCAGCCATCCTGGCCCAGCTCCGACGAGCACTTGGCACTTCTTGGGGCCTATCCCCAAAGCGGCTTTGGTGGATCTATACTTCCGTAGTTAGACCTGCCATTACGTACGCCTCTGTTGTCTGGGTTAGCGCTACCCAGGTCAAAAGCCATGCAGACCTGCTCAACACGATCCAAGGCAGAGCGTGTAGGCTCATCTGCAACGCCACCAGGTCCACGCCCTTTGCTGGCATGGGGGCCTTCCTTAATCTTCCGCCTCTTGACCTCTTCATCAGGGGTGAGGCGGCTAGAACGACGCGGCGTCTAATTGATGCCGGCGTCAAATTCATTTACATGAGAGCACCTGCTAAGCGGAACCTTGTCCCGCATAGCGATCTGTGCCTCAACTTTCTCAACGAGTGTCAGGCCAATTGCGTCTTCACCGATGGCATTGCCTCAACGCTCAACCTGAGACAGCGCTACTCCGTAGCTATCGACTCGCGCGATAACATCAATGACCAATGGAACCCTGGTGAGCTTCATTGCTACACCGACGGTTCTAAGCAGTCAGCCAACACCGGCTTTGGTGTTGGAATCTTTCTGAACGGGAGGGTCATCGCTACCCACGCTCAATACACTGGGGTCAACTCCAGTGTTTTCCAAAATGAAGTTCTGGCCATCAGCTCCTGCACTGCAGAGCTTCTCGCCACTGACGTTACTGGTAAGAACATCATTTTCCATTCGGACAGCCAAGCTGCCTTGCACGCCATCAGTGGCTGCAGCACCAACTCTGCTACAGTCCTCGACTGTATCAAACTCCTCAACGTGTTGGGTTCCGCCAACAAAATTACCCTTAAGTGGGTTCCGGGGCATGTGGGGATCCGAGGAAATGAGTTGGCTGACACCCTTGCAAAAGTTGGTGCCTCCGGCTCCTCTCTCAGCCCCGAACCTCTTGTCCCGATTCCTGGCTGTATCATCGACTCGCGCATCAAAGCGTGGATCAGGACTCAGCACCGCTCGACTTGGGCGAACCGCACGAACTGCAGGCAATCCAGAGGCGCTGTCCCTCAGCCCTCTCACCAGCTCCGGAAGCTCCTCTTGCGCCTCTCGCGCAGAGACATCCGGGCTGCCACCATGACCCTCTCTGGTCACGGCTGCTTCTCCAGGCACCAGTACCTGCAGGGCAACGCCACCAACGCCACCTGTAGTTTCTGCAACTCAGGTGACGAAACCGCTGAGCATTTCGTCAGCATCTGTCCCGCCTTCACGCGGGCCAGACTCACTTACCTCGGGCCACACACATCTATTACTGAAGCGTGCAAACCCGAAAACTTTAATCAGCTCATGCGCTACCTTCGGGCCACCCGCAGGGCTGAACTTTCCTTTCCAGAGAGCACCATAGCTGCTGGCGACACTGGGGGACCTCCCTGGGCGGCGCCAACCCTCCGTCCATAGCGACGCGTCGGCCGTTCAGGGACTAGCGGAATGGGCGCCCGCGCCTTCCCGCTGTGTCCCCTCCGGGACAGCCCTGCAGCTAAGTAAGTACATGTAAGTAAGCCCTGTGCAAGAGAGCAAAAACGGCTGCTGAAGCTTCTGCCCACCGTTTTTGCCCGTCTGAGTGCTGTCGAGGTTCCTGGGCTCGGTGCCGGCCGTCCTGTCAAAAGTGCACACTTGCTCCGTCATCATGTACAATGCCAAAAAGAATACATGTGCACTAATGTCATGAGCGCTTATTCAGCCCTTCCAGTTTCTGGTTTCTTTATCCTTAGTTCGTTCCTTAGTTCGTGCGTATGGATGAACGACTCACGTAGTTCTATTTAACTACCAGACCGACTGTCTTGACAGGCGTTCGTCTTGAAAACCTGATTCTTAGAAACAGGCTGACCGCTAGATACACGTCTGCCGCTCTAGCCTGATGTTTCCAGAGAAGTAGAACACACTACTAGCACAACGAGTAGACCGTCCAATAGAACGTTTACGCGTTTACGACGTTAATTACGACGTTTCCTTATTGGCTGCTAACAGGGTTTTTAAAAGTTACAAAACGGAAAGAAACTCCCCGTCTGCGGTACTTTACTGTCTACCGATTCAGGACTCTGCTAACTTTATTTTTATATTCGAGCAAAAAAAATGGCTGCTGTAGTTGATCATGCTTTGCTAATAATCTTCATCTTCTTTCTGACATCGCCCGCTACAGCAACCGTGAGCGAGACTGGTACGATTCTTTAATCGTACGCCCCGACCCATGACCCATGTATGAAATACATTGCACAATGCTTTAAGGTGTGAATACCAATGTGACCACAATTTACTTCAGAGTTTAACGCGGAAAAAAGTCCTTCATCTGGCCCAACCAACTCGGTATCCGCTGAGGAATCTGTGACTGCTAGGAGCGACATCGAATGCTCAACACTGTGCTCGGCTGCTCAGTCGTCTCCCGGAAGTGACTGTAAATCCTGGGCCTTCGCATCCGCTACTGGTCGCTGCTTTCTTTCATCCAATCGAACCTTTGGTTTCGAGTTTGCGTCATCGATTGGAGCAAGTATTTACCGCGGCCAAGAAGGTGAGTCGTCAGTCAGAACTGTGAAGCTGAAGTTGCGGTTTATTTCCTACAGCATATTTATTTCGAAGCATTCACCTTTTTTCTACCCTCCTTCCGTTACCAAGACCTACCAACGGCTACAACACCGGCCCCTGTATCCGCCAGTCTGAACAATTGCACCACAATGGTTGGCAGCAGGAAGTTCTGCGTCATCCAGCAGCGAGTCAGCGATCAGTACAGCTTCGCTCGGAGCTACGCCGAATATGAGAACGGATTTGGGGACAGCCAGAACTTCTGGATCGGTAAATTCGTGTTTCTAAAGTCTGCATTCTCTGATATAGTATCTCTAACAAGGGGCAACAGACAGGTGATAATCGTTGTTGAATCTGCAGGTCTCAAGAAGCTGAACAACCTGACCGGCTCGACTCCACGACTATTCCGCATGGAGGCGGTCAACCTGCAGAACAACCTGCTGTACGTGTGCGAGTACTCCAGCTTCTCCAGAGACAGCATTTGTGAGGTTTGACTTACTACTGATGAGTAGAAATTACTGAAAATTGTTTGAGTTCTTTAGAAAACTTTTCATAAAAGCTATTAGTACTAGGCTATAATAATGTTAACAGTATTAATAATTAAATTTACTGTTAATGTTGGGTTAAAAATGACTGACAGATGCGCATGGGTCGTCATTTATCATTTACAGGTCTCCTGTAATAAAAACAATCGTAAAAAACAGTTATTTTGTTTTGCTAATCTTCTCAGATAACCATTTTTTAGTATATGGATCTACTAAAATCTATATACAAGTACCTCAATGCAATACTTACAACCGCTCATCTAAGGGCGAGAAAAAGGTCAACAACCCCCCCCCTCCAAAATCCCCCTTAGATGAACATCTAAAATCTATCTAAACATAATGCCCTAACACCTAAAACGAACCACCCCATCGCAATGCTTAAAACTACTGATCTAAACATAATTTTTTACTTTTTGCATCAGAAACCTCGGACAGCAGAAAATCAACATCCAACACCCAACACCCAACACCCAACACCCAACACCCAACATCCAACACCCAACACCCAACACCCAACACCCAACACCCAACACCCGACATCCAACACCCAACATCCAACACCCAACACCCAACATCCAACACCCAACATCCAAAATCCAACATCCAACATCCAACACCCAACATCCAACACCCAACACCCAACATCCAACACCCAACATCCAACATCCAACACCCAACACAATTTCTTTGTAGCTCTTTCTGGTTTTCACCATTGCATACAAAAAAGTCATGCACAGCTCACTGCAGACGTCGCTGTTAATCTCTGGAAGTATAAAGTCTGAGCGATAAGTGTTTGGTTTTCCAAGTAATTTCTTAATTCTTCAGGTGGAGCTGTTCCATAGCTATCGAAGTAGTAGTATTAGTGCTTACGGGCTCGTACGATCAGGATCGATCACCCAGAAAACCCAATGAAAACCCGGTTTATCGGAGGTGTCAAAGTTCATGATGCCACATTTTTTTTGTTTTGGATAGGAGTACTGTGTGAATCGGGAAGTGCATCTCTCATGAAGACCCCTCGGAAGTTTGGAATCTCCAGCTCATTTTGCTAAATCTTGAACAAAAGTGTTTGTTGTCATTTTTTAGATTTTTTTAATTAGAAACCTAATTCTCGCAACCTCCAATGACCAAAGGGTAGACTTTTATTGTTGTCATCACAGACAAATCTCTTATTGTCTGCACCTAAAAAGCCAATCTTCTTCTGTAGAATTGTATAAATATTGTGGTTCTCAGACTGCAGTTTCGAGAATTCATGGATAGCTCTCTTATTGTGACACAATGACCAAAGAATTCCCTGCACAAGTCCCCTCTGTACCTGCATGGCCAATACGATCAAGTCCCAGCAGTGTCCCTTAACATCGGCTATGACTACGAGATTAACAGCAAAAAGACACTAGTTGGCAGGTAAGAGCCCCCTCTAGTTGGAAGCCCGATTTCAAAAGTTCCGGTTTGGTGAGCCAGGACGCACGGGCTGGTGGCAGCGGGTTAGTTAGTCTGCGGATTAGCTGATCTCTACCTTCAAAATTCTCCCTGCTTGTCTCTCGCTGTCCCTCTCTTAGCTAAGGACCTAGACTGCTCGCCACAAGATCAAGCTACCATGGGGCTGACCATCTGACAGGAGTGGGGGGCCAGGACTCTAATTGATTTATTTCTGAGACCTGAGGCCCGAAGGCTTCCCGAAAGGGGCCGAAAAGGCTGAAACCCATCATAGAATTAATTAACAATTCATCCAGTAAAGTTTAAGTTAAAAAAATTGTATTAGGGGGGTGTACCTGGCGTGAGTGTGTACTCTGGACTGCAGTATGGCGAGAACGGGACTTGAGCCCCCCGGTCGTACCCGCCCTGCAGGAAAGAATGACCATTCACAAAGGTGTACGGTTAGAGCCCAGTAGCATGCCAGCCCTGAGGCTGAGCCCCGGGTTTAGGGCTTAGGTGCTCCTCCCATTTGTTTTTATTCCCATCAATGTGCACATGGCATGCCTGCCACTCCAACCGGCAAAATGCCACCTCTAACCAACCTGGAGTTTTGAGCTCTGCCCTGCCCGGCTCATCTTGCTTTGTCCTCGGTTCCATCTGCTGGCTCCTCTGGAAGCTCCCTGCCTCTGTGTCTCGGCTCTCATCCTGACAGTGGATTGGCGTCCCGGGGAACGAGTTCGTCCCGAGTCGGGGATACCGACTGAGTCCGGATCCTCTTGCGCCTTGTGCCCCTTTCCCGACCCCTTGGTCCGGCCTCCAATCTAAAGCTGGATATGTGATACCCTTGGTGCTTGCAGCCCTATAGGTAGTCGCAATATCCTGCCTGATAGGAGTCTCGCCCTCGGAAACAAGCCTTCCAGCCAAATTCCTAACTATAGCCTTTTCCGTAGACTTGGGGGTTTCCCCGCTCTCGGACCGCTCTAAGTAGTAAACTAAGCTTTTTCAAACCTTTTTTTCGCGCGCACTCCCAAAGACTTGTCTGCTGGGGTCGGCCTGGGTGGACTCGGTCATGGCACCGTCCCTGATTCCACTTTTGGGTTGGCGGTGTCTTATACATAGGCTTGGGTTAGTAGGCAGTTCACACCCAGCCCTGGCCTACGACGTCAGGGTCTAACCAACCGGTGGGTATCTCGGGCTTAGGCCCCTGGAAGTGCCCCTCAGCGGCAGAGCCCCTCTCAGGGCTGATCCGCGGGAAGCTTAGTCTCCCAACCCCGTTTAACAACAAGCACACAAGGTGTGGATACTTATAATTACTTCTTGGGAAATGTTTTTACCAAACGAAAGCATTTTGAGACACCGGATGCGAGTAGACCAGAGAATAAACTGTTCGCTGTTAAACTATCCAATGATCTCACTGTAACGAGAGTGATCCTGCAGGTTCATAAGGATGCTGAGATTGAGTTTAAAAACGACCCGTGTTGTAGAATTGGGTTTTGAGGTGAAAGTTTATAAAGAGGGTTTGTTCTTAGCCGCCAATATTGCGGACATTATCAAAAGTTTAAATATTTTAATTCGTAGCAATTTGAGTCTCGATTGACTTTTTAAAGATAAAAGGAGAAATGTACTTTTCAATATTTCAAATTCTGTTGCTGGCGGTCAGATGTTGGTAGAGAAACCTAAACCCAGTGAAGAGGGTTGTTTTGAGTAATAAAGAAATCAATGAGATTGCCCTTCAGTTTGAAACAGAGGATGGAGTTGGAGTGGATTTCAATGGTGAAGAGTTTGCGCTAACGATTGTGATTGAGAGAATGTGATGTTAAAAATTACTACTCATCTAATAAATATACTAAATCTCTAATATAAAATACTAATATTTTGCCAAAAAAAATTTCGACAACACAATGGAAGGGGAGGCTACTCTAAGCCATGCACGCCGAGCGCCCACACTCCACCTACCCAACAAAGCGAGATCGATTAACTGACGTATCATAACTGTATTTAACATATCAAAAGTTAAAAAACACATTACTGTGTACAAAAAACATTTGATTTAAATTAAACAGAAAGTATAAAGATAGGGCAATTTTTTCTTCATTTTTACTAATAGTAGTAGAAATTGAGCATCTGTTTTATTTCTCGCAGAAAGGTTGAGAACTGACGAAGTCTTCGTCTCATTTTTTCGTAGAGAAAATGTTTTACTTTAATGTTTTTACTAATAGTAGTAGAAATTGGGCATCTGTTTCTAATAAGTTAATAAGTCAAAAGGTCCAGTAAAAAAACTGAACCTCTGTTGTACCTTCACCGTCAATAAATTCTACCGTTTCTTGGTTGACACTGAACACTTCCTTTAACTCCTCATTGCATACTCTATCGATTACTTGTTTGTACTTTAGTAACGTTGACGCGCTAAAGCCCGAAAAAATAAGGGCAGGGACTTAAAAAAAAGTCGTAGAAACGAATATTTTCAAAAACCTTTCGTTTAGTGATGTTAAACTTCTTTGCAACTGTTTCATCCGAATTTTTTGTTATTCATAATAAAATACTATTGTTCTAGCTAACTCAAACTCTCTCAAAGTCTTCAACGTAGTCACTGACACAAGGGCTTTTGTTATCGATCGATAATGCTGTTCATCGTGTGTTGGATGTTGGGTATTGGGTGTTGGGTGTTGGGTGTTGGATGTTGGATGTTGGGTGTTGGGTGTTGGGTGTTGGATGTTGGGTGTTGGGTGTTGGGTGTTGCGTGTTGAGTGTTGGATATTGGGTGTTGGGTGTTGGATGTTGGGTGTTGGGTGTTGGATGTTGCGTGTTGGGTGTTGGATGTTGGGTGTTGGGTGTTGGATGTTGCGTGTTGGGTGTTGGATGTCGCGTGTTGAGTGTTGGATGTTGGGTGTTGGGTGTTGGATGTTGCGTGTTGAGTGTTGGATGTTGGGTGTTGGGTGTTGGATGTTGCGTGTTGGGTGTTGGATGTTGGGTGTTGGGTGTTGGATGTTGCGTGTTGGGTGTTGGGTGTTGGATGTTGCGTGTTGGGTGTTGGATGTTGGGTGTTGGGTGTTGGATGTTGCGTGTTGGGTGTTGGATGTTGGGTGTTGGATGTTGGGTGTTGGATTTTGGGTGTTGGATGTTGGGTGTTGGGTGTTGGATGTTGCGTGTTGAGTGTTGGATGTTGGGTGTTGGGTGTTGGATGTTGCGTGTTGGGTGTTGGATGTTGGGTGTTGGGTGTTGGATGTTGCGTGTTGGGTGTTGGATGTTGGGTGTTGGATGTTGGGTGTTGGATTTTGGGTGTTGGATGTTGGGTGTTGGGTGTTGGATGTTGGATGTTGGGTGTTGGATGTTGGATGTTGGATGTTGGGTATCAGGTGTTGGGTTTTGGGTGTTGAATGTTGGGTTTTGGATGTTGGGTGTTGGGTGTTGGGTGTTGGGTGTTGGGTGTTGGGTGTTGGGTGTTGGATGTTGGGTGTTGGGTGTTGGGTGTTGGGTGTTGGGTGTTGGGTGTTGGGTGTTGGGTGTTGGGTGTTGATTTTTTGCTGTCCGAGGTTTCTGGTGCAAAAAGCAAAAAAAATTCCGTTTAGATCAGTAGTTTTAAGCATTGCGATGGGGTGGTTGGTTTTAGGTGTTAGGGCATTATGTTTAGATAGATTTTAGTGGATGTTCATCTAAAGGGGATTTTTGGGGGGGGGGGTTGGCGCCCTCTTTATCGCCCTTAGATAAGCGGTTGTAAGTATTGCATTGTGGCTTTTAGATATAAAAGCATTGTGTACTCGTATAAATAGATTCTAGTAGATGTTGATCTCAGGGGTTTGGTTGCTTTTTGTCCCAGAACTCTCCTCATGACATCTACTTTCAGATAACGTACTTCCCTTTGACAAGCCTCGCGCAGGCGGTGTCCGCTCCCCGGAGATGCAGCTAACAAAGGCTAC
Organism: Macrostomum lignano; assembly: GCA_002269645.1. Lineage (NCBI taxonomy): Eukaryota > Metazoa > Platyhelminthes > Macrostomidae > Macrostomum > Macrostomum lignano. The sequence goes on from NIVC01001159.1 coordinate 364,678, forward strand.
CCAGTCAAGTCCATGTGTGCAGGTACTGCATATAAAAATGACGCCAATATCTCAAAGGCTGCTCAAAACCCGGACAGCTCAAGCAGCATGGCTTGCTGAGTGCCGACATGAAACTTCTAAAGATCTTCTTTCTCGTCTCTCTCCCTCTTCCTTGCTCGCTTCCCTTTGTAAAAAATATATCCTCTTTCCGCGCGCAAACCGACCGAAGTCTTCAGGCTGTCTGGACTGGGGCAGCTTATTAAGCTGACTTAGGGTTAGGGATAAGACTAGCTTGAGGAAGTTTTGAGAACCCCCAACCCCCGGCAGAGCGGAAATGCAAGGCAGGACAACAAAATCAGCAAGAAACGGCAGCTGGGGCAGCTGAGGTAGCTCTGATTTTTTAAAATGCTGATCCCCAGAATCTGGATGGCTCTAAAGGCGTCTTCGGCCCGCTTCATGGTCACCTGCGGCAGCGGATTTGAAGCTCACGATTGCAGCTCGGGGCTTTTCTGACATCCACTGACAAGGAAATATTGCTCAAACTGACACAATATCATAACTCCTGCTAAATCTAGCGCAACTCTGACACAACACCCTGACTCCAACTGACACAGCAACTAGGCTCACACTGACACAGCACCCTGACTCCCACTGACACAGCAACTAGGCTCACACTGACACAGCACCCTGACTCCCACTGACACAGCACTGACTCACACTGACACAGCACTGACTCACACTGACACAGCACTGACTCACACTGACACAGCACTGACTCACACTGACACAGCACTGACTCACACTGACACAGCACTGACTCACACTGACACAGCACTGACTCACACTGACACAGCACCCTGACTCCCACTGACACAGCACTGACTCACACTGACACAGCACTGACTCACACTGCCACAGCACTGACTCACACTGACACAGCACTGACTCACACTGCCACAGCACTGACTCACACTGACACAGCACCATGACTCCCACTGACACAGCACCATGACTCCCACTGACACAGCGCCCTGACTCCCACTGACACAGCGCCCTGACTCCCACTGACACAGCACCCTGACTCCCACTGACACAGCGCCCTGACTCCCACTGACACAGCGCCCTGACTCCCACTGACACAGCGCCCTGACTCCCACTGACACAGCACCCTGACTCCCACTGACACAGCGCCCTGACTCCCACTGACACAGCGCCCTGACTCCCACTGACACAGCGCCCTGACTCCCACTGACACAGCAACTAGGCTCACACTGACACAGCAACTAGGCTCACACTGACACAGCAACTAGGCTCACACTGACACAGCAACTAGGCTCACACTGACACAGCAACTAGGCTCACACTGACACAGCAACTAGGCTCACACTGACACAGCAACTAGGCTCACACTGACACAGCAACTAGGCTCACACTGACACAGCACCCTGACTCCCACTTCACCCGGTCAGGCGCTAGCAGCAAGCCCATCCATCTCTCATCTTTGCTCCCAACCCAGTCTAGGATAAAAGCTGATTCCTGACCACCTCGAGCGTGGTTGCTCCCTGCCGCACACACGGCTGCCTGGTCAACATTTTCAACAAAATAATTGGTGAATAATAATTAATTGATGAGCACTGTAGGCAAAAATTCATCAATAAAAATGAATTGATGACTCCCACTGACAGGCGGGCAGCAGCAGGGGCGGTTTGGGATGGGGGTTGGAGGTTGGTTGGTAAGTCCGCTGCAGCCATGGAGCAGCTCGGCAGGTTCCCGGCCTGCCTAATAACCCACAGAGCCAGTTTATTTTGCAGTTGCATTATCCAGACTGGGGCGCAATGGCAAAGGTGCTCCGTGGATTTTTTAATTAGCAGACCCTACTGGCCGTCTGTGACAGGCCTGAGCCTGTGCAACTGCGGGGCGGCCAGTCTCCCCAGCCTCTCTCCCTCATCTTTTTTTCTGATCTCAAATTTAACAAATTTAACTCTGCACTGGATGACCGGAATCAGGGAATTGATGGATGGCAGGCAATGCAGCGGGCAGCAGCAGAGGCGGTTTGGGATGGGGGTTGGAAGCTGGTTGGTAAGTCCGCTGCAGCCATGGGGCAGCTCTGCAGGTTCCCGGCCTGCCTAATAACCCACAGAGCCAGTTTATTTTGCAGTTGCATTATCCAGACTGGGGCGCAATGGCAAAAGTGCTCCTCTGGAACTGTTTCGCTATTATAAAGGCATATAGCAGTGCAGCATTTGAAATTCGTATTCTGCCTTATTTCACCTGTAGATCTTGAAGTCTGGGCTCCGATTGCCTCACTCTTCTTCCTAAAGTCTCACCACCACAGATGAAGAACTCACTTCAACTCTCACTCAGCCTCAATCTCATAATTTCATTCTGAAATCTCACAATTTCAGTCTCAATCAAAAATCTCACAGTCTCGCTCAGAAATCTCACAGTCTCAATCTGGAATCTCACAATCTCAAAGTCTCACTCATAAATCTCACAATCTCAATCTGGAATCTCACAATTTCACAGTCTCACTCTGAAATCTCACAGACTCACTCTGAAATCTCACAGTCTCACTCTGAAATCTCACAGTCACACTCTGAAATCTCATGCTCACAGTCTCACTCTGAAATCTCACAGTCTCACTCTGAAATCTCACAGTCTCACTCTGAAATCTCACAGTCTCACTCTGAAATCCCACAATCTCACTCCAAAATCTCGAAATCTCACTCCAAAATCCCACAATCTCGCTCCAAAATCTCACAATCTCACTCCAAAATCTCACAATCTCGCTTCAAAATCTCGCAATCTCAGCCCGGTGCTAGGCTTTGCAATCTCCGTGCGCTTGCAGTCGCCGGCCGGAGATCGTAAGATAAATGTGACTCTGCTTCGCGATCTCCAGTCCTGGACAACGCAAGGCATAACAGTCCTTTTAAGTGGAGACAGACATGGCAAAGGCGAGTGTTCTTTTATTCATTGAACAAGTACGTCGACATTCCCGGATACTTGCCGGCCAAAGTGAAGGACAATTTGAAGCGTAAAATTCGAGAAAAAAGTAAAGCCTTCTTCTTCCAAGACGGTCAATTGTTCTACAAAGTGAAAAACCGGAACTGCAGCAAAAAAGGCGCCCAGAACAGCCGCGGCTTGTGCTTTTTACGAAGGATGAAGTCAGGGAAAAGATCGAAACAATGCACGCCGAGTCATGTCACATGGGAATAAAAAGCACCATTGGCCTCTTTACTGCGCGATTCCACAGCGATTTGCCTGTTACACCAATTGTAGAGTCAGTAGTAAAGTGGTGCAATAGATGTCAGAAGACGAACAAGAAGTTCACCAGCAAACAGCGTGAAATACTAAGGTACATCCGATTGAGGTGCCTACTGACGCTCAACGATTGTTCGGCTTCCTCTGCTTGGATTGCGTTACAATGCCGACCACAACTGCGAGTGGTGCTCGTTATATCCTGACTACATGTTGCAAATTTACGAAATTCGTAGTTTTCGCCCAATACCAAATGTACGAGCCGACACGATCGCTCGAGAACTGAAACGCCTATTTGGCCTTTTTGGCTGGCTTCGCATTCTTCTGAGTGATCAAGGCAAGGAATTCTGCAACTCCATCATCGAGGCTTTGCTACAGAAGGGCGGTACGGAAAGACGAGCAACGAGTGCTTACCATCCTCAGACGAATGGACAAACTGAGGGGCTAAACCAAACGTGCCTCAGCCTGCTTCGCAAGGTTTGCAACTCCCCAACTGACATTAACTGGGATCGGCACCTGGACGCAATCCAACTTGCTTACAACAGCAGACGCAATTCAATGACTCTCGCTTCGCCTTTCAGTGCTGTTTTTGGATTTGAGCCTCAGCTTGGAAGCGATGCGGCGGCCGCGCTCGACCAGCCTGCGTTGCCTCCAGCATCAATGCAACGGCGATGGCTTCTGGAAAAAGACCAGCCAGCGCCCAGCTGTGGCCTCCAGGCTGGCGGCCAGAATCAAAATGCCCAGTAGCGAATGCGAGAACGTTACGTGAGGATTGCCAAGGGAGTGGAGACAATCAAACCTGGCATGCTTGTTAGACTTCGCAATTACCGTCGCGACGATCGAAAAGGCGGAAAACTTCTGTCCACTTGGAGCGACTGCACGTACCTAGTGCGCAGATGCGTGGGACGAAACGTCTACCAGTTGGCTGGCCTAAAGCGCTGTGTCAATGGAGTACATCTGAAGCGATGCAGGACGCAGGCTGAACCTTGTACTCGTAGTCGAAGTGCTTCCCCAATATTCTGATGACTTTACCTAATTAAACTAACTCATTAATTTAACTAACTACTAACTACTACTACTAACTAACTACGCTCGTAGTTTAACTAATTGATTGAAAATAAAAAACAATTGCGCCTTGGAATTTTAGAAAATTTGGTTTTTATTGCTTCTTTGCTTTGAAAATATTAAACTGACAAATTGTTCTTTGATCCGGAATTCACAATCCGGATATCGCAAAGCAAACTTTAGTTTTTTGGCCGGATATTTCAACCTGCTTGTGACTTCCGGGGGGGAGACTGCAAGTACCTCGGAGAACGCAAAGCAGCTCGAGATATCCGGATCGGATACTTAAAGATGCTTGGAATATCTGGGGGGAGATCAGAAAGCACTTGTACTATCTGGGCGGACGACACAAGACACGGATATCCGAAAGTATTAATATATAACACCGGCACAAGCTCACAGTCTAGATGCATGAGTCCGGCACAAGCTCACAGTCTAGATGCATGAGTCCGGCACAAGCTCACAGTCTAGATGCATGAGTCGGCACAAGCTCACAGTCTAGATGCATGAGTCCGGCACAAGCTCACAGTCTAGATGCATGAGTCCGGCACAAGCTCACAGTCTAGATGCATGAGTCCGGCACAAGCTCACAGTCTAGATGCATGAGTCCGGCACAAGCTCACAGTCTAGATGCATGAGTCCGGCACAAGCTCACAGTCTAGATGCATGAGTCCGGCACAAGCTCACAGTCTAGATGCATGAGTCCGGCACAAGCTCACAGTCTAGATGCATGAGTCCGGCACAAGCTCACAGTCTAGATGCATGAGTCCGGCACAAGCTCACAGTCTAGATGCATGAGTCCGGCACAAGCTCACAGTCTAGATGCATGAGTCCGGCACAAGCTCACAGTCTAGATGCATGAGTCCGGCACAAGCTCACAGTCTAGATGCATGAGTCCGGCACAAGCTCACAGTCTAGATGCATGAGTCCGGCACAAGCTCACAGTCTAGATGCATGAGTCCGGCACAAGCTCACAGTCTAGATGCATGAGTCCGGCACAAGCTCACAGTCTAGATGCATGAGTTCGGCACAAGCGCGCATTTGAATGTTGCAGCTTGAAGTTAGAATGATAACACAGGCTTTTTCAGCTCTCCCATCAAGTCAGTGCAGCTCTTGTTGGGTGGGCCTTCTCAGAACAGGGCAAGTCGAGCTTGACACTTTCTGGCTGGCAGGGTGTGCCGAAGTCCGAGGCTGCTGGATTCACCTCTGCCAGGCCGTCGTCAGCAAGTTGAAGACATGCAGTGGCCTTCAGCCGCTCACCAGCCGCAGTGCTTTGGGCCAGAGAGCAAAAAGTGGCTGCTGAAGCTTCTGCCCACCGTTTTTGCCAGTCTGAGTGCTGTCGAGGTCCTGGACTCGGTGCCGGCCGGCCTGTCAGAAGTGCACACTTGCTCCGTCATCCGTACATCGGAAATGTACAATGCCAAAAAGAATACATGTGCGCTAATGTCATGCGCGCTTATTCAGTCCTCCCAGATTTCTGGTTTCTTAATCCTTAGTTTGTTCGTTAGTTCATGCGTATGGACGCGCGATTCATGTAGTTCTATTTAACTACCAGACCCACTCTCCTGACAGGCGTTCGTCTTGAAAACCTGATTCTTAGAAACAGCTGACCGCTAGATACACGTTTGATGTTTCCAGAGAAGTAGAACACACTACTGTTGTGCCCTGCGCCACAATGACCTTCTCCTCACCCTTTTTTGGTGCATGCCAACCGCCCCGTCTGCCGCCCTAGCCGGTTCTGCTCTGGCGAACTGATTTGAGCTGGTTTAGACCGGTTCTGATTTTGGGCAGCCTGTGCGTGCGCGGATTGGCTGGCTGGGCCGGCAGACCCCCTTCTTTTTCTACCCCCCCCCGTGGAGCCTTTCCCAGCGCGTTTTTGATTGGCTGGGCTGGGTGGGGTGCTCGCGGGGTTCTTTTTTGTGTGTTTTTGCGCTCGGGCAGGTTTGGCCCGCCCCCCCCCCATTTTCTTTGCATACTATTTATTAACCGGCTTGGAGCCGGCCGGTGGCACTCTTTGTTGTGTTTCTTTGGCTTACGAGCTACTGAATAGTAAGAGTGCAATAAAGCTGCACGAGCCCAGTAAACTATCGGAACACTTCGTAGCAAGCTAATCAGTACCACCCGCCGTCTTCGAGCTGCCACTCCATTCATCACTGCTAAATAGACTGCAAAATATGAGTCGATTCGACCCCTCCCAGTGAGCTAAATTTACGTTTGTTCGGGTTGCGTTCGCGTTTCTTTGGGACCCTCTTCACGTGTCTCCCACCCATCCTCGCCGCCTCATCGCCTCACCTACTTCCCTCCTTGCTCACCTGCACTCTTTGATTGGCTTTGAGTGTCTGTACACCCCGACCCATCCCTCACCTCGCCTCTCGCTTCCTCATTCACCTCGGTGACTCCCGGGTCGGCTCCGAGTGGCTATCCGCTTCGCTGACCGCGGCCGTCTCCCGAGTCCTCCGCGACCAAGGAGTGTCTGTGCGCTCCCGAGTCGCATCTCTCCCTCTTCCCTTCAAAGTGGCCACCCGCCTCGAGGAGCGCCGGTCATCGGCCCTCTGTCTATCCCTCCGCCGCGCACCCGGGGCAGTCCCGCACCGAACCCGCTACCCGGGGAAAAAAACGACCGGGCTAGACGAGATCGCAGCCCGCGAGTACAACACTACTAGCACAACGAGTAGACTGTCCAATAGAACGTTTACGCGTATACGACGTTAATTACGACGTTTCCTTATTGGCTGCTAACAGGGTTTATAAAAGCTACAAAACGGAAAGAAACTCCTCGTCTGAGGTGACTTTACTGTCTACCGATTCAGTAATCTGCTAACTTTTTTTATTTTCGAGAAACAAAGCAATGGCTGCTGTAGTTGACCATGCTTTGCTAATAATCTTCATCTTCTTTCTGACATCGCTCGCTACAGCAACCGTGAGCGAGACTGGTACAGTTCTTTAATCAACCCATGTATGAAATGCATTGCACGTTGCTTTAAGACGTAAAATATCATGATGACAATAATTTACTTCATTCAGAGTTTAACGCGGATGAAAGTCCTTCGTTGGGCCCAACCAACTCGGTATCCGCTGCGGAATCTGTGACTGCTAGGAGCGACATCGAATGCTCAACTCTGTGCTCGGCTGCTCAGTCGTCTCCAGGAAGCGGCTGCAAGTCCTGGGCCTTCGCTTCCGCGACTGGTCGCTGCTTTCTTTCCTCCAATCGAACCTTTGGTTTCGAGTTTGCCTCATCGATTGGAGCCAGTGTTTTCCGCGGCCAAGAAGGTGAGTCGTCAGTCAGAACTGTGAAGCTGAAGTTGCGGTTTATTTCCTACAGCATATTTATCTCATAACATTTACCTATTTTCTATCCTCCTTTCGTTACCAAGACCTACCTCTGAACAATTGCACCACAATGGTTGGCAGCAGGAAGTTCTGCGTCATCCAGCAGCGAGTCAGCGACCAGTACAGCTTTGCTCGGAGCTACGCCGAATATGAGAACGGATTCGGGGACAGCCAGAACTTCTGGATCGGTAAATTTGTGTTCCTCGAATCTGAATTCCACCATACAGTCCGCTCTGACATGGCAAGACAGAAAGGCGATAATCGTTGTTGAATCTGCAGGTCTCAAGAAGCTGAACAACCTCACCGGCTCCACTCCACGACTGTTCCGCATGGAGGCGGTCAACCTACAGAACAACCTGCTGTACGTGTGCGAGTACTCCAGCTTCTCCGTTGCCGGGGCCAGCTCGGATTACCAGCTGAGCGTCACCGGCTATCTGACCGGCAGCTCCAACACCACCGGAGAGTCCTTCAGCTACAACAACGGCCTGCTGTTCTCCGCCATCGACGCCGGATCGAATACCAATTGCGCCCAGAAGGACGGCGGCGCCGGCTGGTGGTTCAGCGGCTGCACCTACGTGAACCCGAACGGCTACTTCAACCTTTCCGAGATCAACAACAACGGCGACAATGAGCACTTCATGCAGTGGCGCTACGCTGGTCCGGACGGCACCAGACGGATGCTCAGGAGCATTCGGTTGATGCTGCAAGTGTAACTGATGAGTTAGAGAGCAGCGTTGCTCACGCGAGCGAGGATCAGTTGCTGGCAGAATTCGTTCTGTTGAACTAACCAGAAAAAGACCATTTTATTATAACTATTTCTTTAAAAAAGTCCATCGCAACAATTTTTATATTGTACTTTTTCATGGAAAATAGTAAAACCATATGTTGTTTTTCAAGAATTTTGAAATTTGAAAACAAAAAAGATTGTTTTTTGTTCGCTTAATCCGAAATGAATATTTTGCTAATAATTCGATGATCTTAGCTCTCTGGACACCAAAAAAATCTTTAGGAAATTTATGTTTTTCATTTTTCCCAGCACAGCAAAAGTTGTGCAGTGAACGAAACTAATACCCTCCCTCGTTACTCATAATGTTACTCATAATTGTAGCTAGTGTCTGTGGCTACAAGTAGTATGTTTATTTTTACTCCCCCAATATGAATTTCAATGCTTCAACTGCCAGTGATAGACGTTGAACATTTTGGCAGGCAAAGAAAAGAATGATTTCCAACAGACATGTGAAATATACTGAGCATAGTTGGACGTGCTAATTAAATAAAGTTTGGAAGCGACTCAAGTAAACCAGAATGCAGCAGAGTTCGCGCATTAGAATCACCTTGCATCCCCCATCGCATTTTGCATAGCTGAAAACCAGCTGCTGCGCTGGAGAATGTGTCAATTAATAATACGAATATTTGAGCCATTGTCAACTCAGCTTTCCAATCCAAAGCTCCACTCGCCTCTGCTGAGTTTGAAAGCGTCCCACTTCCGTGCTTCAGCTTGCTTTGAAATCCCAACTTGAATCAACAGAAAAAAAAATTGCAGAACCGGTTTGGACTGGGCGCTGTTTATCGGTCGTACTTTGGATTGGTTGAAATTTACTATGCCTTCAAGGTAACGCTTTTCCCATCTAATTAATAACATCTAAGAAGAGATAAGCAATGCAAATATTTCGACATCTTCAGGGCAGGTTACGGTTTAATTAGTCCACCAAACCAAATTTATAACAAAATGTAAGATTTAACATTTATACAAATCAACTATACTTGTCATAGTCATTTAGTATCTTGAACAGAGAATTACTCAAAGTAAAGTACGATTGTAGTGTTATTGGTACACGTGGTCGGTCACGTAGTCTTCATAAGTGCCCACAGGCGGCATGATTACCGCATAACTAGTGATTTAGCATTACCTTGGCAGATTTTCGTATTTAAAAGTATTTCAAGACCTACTGTAAGATTATGCTCCCCGTTCCCGGCTTCTTGATTTCAGCTTATTATTGATAGTAGTAGCGATTGCATATTTCCTGATATTTTATCGAAAAGTTTTGTTTCAACGAGACAGCATTTGTGAGGTTTGACTTACTACTGATGAGTAGAAATTACAGAAAATTACGAGTAATGTTTATGAGTTCTTTAGAAAACTTTCCATAGAGGCTATTGGTAGTGGGCTGTAATAATGTTAACAGTATTAATAATAATATTTAAAATATTAAGAATTGCATGAGGCCTGTTGGCTTCTCGGCACAACACGTACGCCTTTGAATGCATTGTCCTAGCGATGACGGCAATTCTGCCCATTCCGCTGACTCCTGGGCACATACAAGCGCACCAATATTGTACGCAGGCACGCAATCGCACACTCGCTCACATGGGTGTACAGCGGCCCTGATAGTCTAATTGTCAGGCATGTTCACTCTCTGTGCCTCAAGGATTCACTCTCGTGGAGCCTGAATCACATGGCAATTTTCATGGACACATTTTGTCAGACGCTGAGCTGCCCGGTCCTGACAGCATTCGATATACTGGGTCGCTTCTTATTCAAATTGAATCAGTACTGAGATTCGATTTGCGAGAAAACTTTTGGCAGTACAATAAATTCTTGAGAATATACGAGGACGAGCTCGTATTGGTATAATTACGAGTAATAAAAAAGCTACCTACTCACAAGCACATTGGACCCTTACCTGTCCGACCAATGGTGCGTATCTCAATCGATTCGTTCGCCTATTGTAGAGATCTCCAAATAAGATACAAAGTAAACTACTATAAGTAGTAACGTAAAAATGCGAAAATGCGAATCTAAAAATTCCGAGTTGTCATACACTATTTTTAGAAGACCACGAAAACAACGAGTGATCATCTTATGTAACATCTAAAAATAGAATTCTAAATATGGTATTGATGCGCAAAACCTATTGTATTCTATTCAATTTTCGAGAGGTCAAAATTCCAAAACGCAAATGAGTCACCTACCCAAAATATCCTGTTTACCCCAAAATCTCTACCTATAAAAGTCAAAACTCTGTCTGTGTGTGGACAATTTTGATCGCTATGGACTCCCAAACCACTCAACCAAATTACACCAAACTGTACACCCACCCTAAACTCACTACGGAGAATGTCTTAGGCTACCTTTTAATTTCCTAGACTCAAGTCTTCCTACCTAAAAGTACAAAAAACTGCTCAAAATGCGCGATTTTTTCACTAAATCCTCCATAGCGCCGCTCCACTTCTACCGATTCTCTTCAAATTTGACACAGGCAATTTCTAACTATTTTGACACAATCGTGTAAAATTTCAAATCTCAAAGTTAATCCTGAAAGCCGCTGTGCACTTTTAAAGTTAGGCTGTTTTTTTCAGCGAGGCAGCCACCCCAACCTCCGCCCGCCTGCCTCTCTTTCCCGATCTGGGCAAAGGGTGTGAATCAGGTTTTAAAATGCCTAACTTTCGGTTGCCATAAGTTTGCTCCACGTGAAGCGATTGACTTCTACATTCCCCCAGAGCCAGACGAAGGGTCAGGCGATAGGGCTCAATGTACATAGCGAGTGTACAGTGTTTTGGAATAACTTTTTAATAGCCTTCTCTGTACCCGCGACTGCGATTAGAGAGGCGTGGAGAGGAGAGACAGTTTAGCGAGAGATTCAAACCACTGTCCTCTGTATAGAAAAGTCTGCAGCAGTTTAACTGTGGATGGCAAATCAAGAGTCAAGACAATGGTGGGATGGTTTGTAAAAATAGCGAAAAATAAATGAATAACAACTGATTACAATGCAATTCTACTAAATCAGTTAGTTACAGCATGAAGCTTTCAATATTAAAATTCGCATAAGGTAACTTTAAAATTTAAATGGCTCCTAAGAAATGCGTATTTCCCTTGGTTGTTAGACTGCTGCAGAGTGCAGACTTTGGTGGTGGAGCTGGAGATACACAAATTTCTCTCAAGGGCTGCTAATTGGCCAGAAAGATGACGTGACTAAAGGATAAGAAATGATAACAGCCATGCGAGTACTACGTCCCACAATTCCACAAACTGGCTTTTGAAGCAGGGATTGGCAGATTTTTATCTCAAAGGCCAGATAAAGAATCCAGCCCATGGCTGCGCCTGCGGGCCAGATGAGAGTGAAAAGGAAAAGGAATAGACTATTAGATAGAAAGAGAGTAGGGGCGAGAGGGGGCGAAGAGAAACGATAGAAGATAACGCGAGAGACGAGGGGGTTAAGGAGAGCCTGCAGAGAATATGAGCAGGAGAGGCAGCCACCCCAACCTCCGCCTCTCTCTCCCTTATCTGGCGAGATGTGGAAAAGGTTTTAAAATAGACTAACTTTCGGCTGTCATAAGTTTGCTCCACATGAAGCGATTGACTTCAAATTTGACACAATTCTTCATTGACTCATTCTCTATCTAAATGTTAAGTTTCAACTCTGTATCCTAATTAGGACAGAAACTATAAGCATGTGAAGCTTGTCTGCTTTTTCTGTTGTTTGCCGCTCATCCAACTCATTCCCCCCAGACGAAGGATCAGGCGATAGGGCTCAATGTACATAGCGAATGTACAGTGTTTTGGAATAACTTTTTAATAGCTTTCTCTGCACCCCCGCGAGTGGAGAGGCGTGGAGAGGAGAGAGTTTAGCGAGAGATTCAATTTCAAACTACTGTCCTCTGTATAGACAAGTCGCAGCAGTTAAACAAGGATGGCAAATCAAGGCGATGTGGGATGGTTTGCAAAAATAGCGAAAAATTAATGAATAACTGATTACAATGCAATCCTACTAAATTAGTTACACCATCAAAATTTTAACATTAAGATTCGCATAAGATAACTTTAAAATTTAAATGGCCTCCTAAGAAATGCGTATTTCCTTGGTTGTTAGACTGCTGCAGACTGTGGTGGTGGAGCTGGAGAATGGAGATACACAAATTCCTCTCAGGGCTGCTAATTGGCCAGAAAGATGACGTGATTAAAGCATGAGAAATTATAACAACCATGATAGTACTACGTCCCACGAGGGCCGGATTGCTATTGCGAAGTTTCAAAGGACCCGAGGGCCGGATTGCTATTGCGAAGTTTCAAAGGACCCGAGGGCCGGATTGCTATTGCGAAGTTTCAAAGGACCCGAGGGCCGGATTGCTATTGCGAAGTTTCAAAGGTCCCCATGATAGTACTTTCGAAGCAGGGATTGGCAGATTTTTATCTCAAAGGCCAGATAAAGAATCCAGCTCATGGCTGCGGGCCAGATGAGAGTGAAAAGGAAAAGTGGTGAGGAGAGAGCAGAGAAGAAGGGAGGAAGAAGCGAGAGGAGGGGAGAGAGGAAGGAGAGGAAAGAGTAAAGGTGAGAAGAGGGGAGAGATGAGACAGAGGATCGATGAGAGAGGAGAGTAGAGAAGATTGAGAGGAGAGTAGAGATGAGAGAGCAGAAAGAAGATGACAGAGGGTCAAGAGGAGAGGAGAGAGTAGAAAGGATAGAGAAGAGAGGAGATAAGAGGGGGAGAGAGAAGTGAGAAGAGAAGAGATAGAGATAAGAGAGTGGTGAAAGAAGAGGGGAGAAAGGAGAGATGAGAGAGTAAAGGGAGGAGGAGGAGAGAGGAAAGAGATGAGATTGTAGAGATGAGACAGGTGAAAAAGGTGAGAGGAGAGTGCAGAGAGACGAGAGAAGATAATAGACGAGAGAGAGTATAGAAGAGGGAAGAGAAAAGAAGAAAGGAGTAAGGAAAGAGAGGAGTCAGAAGAGGTGAAAGAGAAGAGTACAGAGGAGATAAGTGAGAGAACGTATAAGAGAGTAAAGATGACAGATAAGAGAGCAGATGAACAGACGAGAGATGGGAGAGTAGAGAGAACAGAGGAGAGATAAGAGAGAAGATATTACAGAGACTAGAGGAGAGAGGAGAGACAGGGAGAGAGAAGAAGAAATAGGAGAATGAAGAGGGGAGAGAGTAGAGAGAAGAGAGATGGGAGAGGAGAGAGAGAGAGAGAGAGAGAGAGAGAGAGAGAGAGAGAGAGAGAGAGAAAGAGAAAAAGAGAGAGAGAGAGAGAGAGAAAGAGAGAGAGAGAAAGCGCAGAGCAGAGAGAAACGAGAAGAGATAAGAGAGAAAAGATAAAAGAAGAGAAAGGAGAGATGAAAGAGCGGACGAGAGAGAAGAGAGGTGAGGGAAGAGACGAGCGACGAGGGGAGAGAGGAGAGAGAGAGGAAAGAGTAGAGAGGAGAGATGAGAGAGTAGAGGAGAGAGTTAAGAGAAGAGAGAAAATAATAGAGAGGACAAGGAAGAGACGAGAGAAGAGGGGGAGAGAGGAGAGAGGAGAGGAGAGAGAAAAGAAGAGGGAAGAGATGAGACAAGAGAGATGAAAGAGAAGAGAGATGAGGGAAGATACGAGAGAAGAGAGGAGAGACGAGAGACGAGAGACGAGGGATGAGAGAGAAGAAAGGAAACAGAGAGACGATAGAAATTTTAAAGGATCCAAGGGACATAGGGAGAGTCAGGGAGAGGCCAGAGTTTGCCATGCCAATACATGTTTTAGAGTCAGACAGACATTGCCTAGCATTCTGTGGAGTACCCCAGCAAACAATATCAATGTTTGCCTCAAACCCTAATTTTATACAAATGTGCTCCATTTTATGTCTACCTCTATCCTACTAACATTAATTTGTTTGTGTATGGCCTTAGATTTCAGAATACATGCAAAAGTAGTTCCGGGGATTGGAATTCCCCGGGTTCAAAATCCGCGGGTTTCAACAGCTTGTTTTACTATAAATACAAGTCAAAATCCGAGCTAAAAATCTTAGACTCGGAGCAGCCTCCAAAGATCTTGGGCTTTGCAAGAGCAGCCAACGAGGCTATATCTCTGAGGAAGAGATAAACACCAATTGGTAAGCTTTGTTTGAGACTTCGTTATTTTGATTATTGAGAGCGATTATTATTGCCGGCCGTTACTGTTCAGTCGATTTCATTGAGTCTATTGAGTTTGAGGCCTCCCATTTTCCTAAGGGATTGGATAGGATCTGCGGACCGATTCCGATACCCTTAGAGGATTATCGATTGATTGATTTTGGTTATCCTAGATTAACCGATAGGAGTACACTACTCCGATTCCGTTAGTTCTAGAAGAAGACGCCCTTTTGGAGGACCTCGCGTTATTATAGAAGTTGATTCTGTTATTAGGGCGCATCGTTGATATTGATTTCTGCACTCGAGGAAATACTGCGACGTCGATTTTATTGTTACGCTCTCACTTTCGGCCGATTCTAGACTTCAAGAAGATTCCTTCGGAGAAGAAGATTGGAAGAAGCAAGTTCCAGACACGCGCGCAACAAAGAAGAAGAAACAAGGAACGAGCTCGGAGAACCTGCCCGACGAAGAAGAGGAGCCCGCGACAGTAAGTGCACTACATTATTGTTCCCAGGCTTAAGTGTCTGGAAGTGGGAGTTTTCGGGGGACTGATCACCTCCCGAATCAACTCTTCACTATTGGCTGCTAATGTTGGGTTAAAAAGGACTGACAGATGCGCATTTATCGTCATCTATTATTTACAGATCTCCTGTAATAAACAATCGTAAACAACAGTTATTTTGTTTTTCTAATCTTCTCAGTGCCAATGAGTACCGCTCCAAAGTTTCGGGTTGTTCTGCTGGTAATTTGCAATGGCTACTGGCTGTCTACTGCATCGGTTACCGAGACTGGTGAGCTGAATTGCTCAGTAGGGAATCGATCTTGTGATAGCAATCTGCAAAATTCATAATGCTTCCGCAGGCTATAACCTGGACAAAAGCATCTTATCTGAACCGACTAGCAGGCCAACAACTTCCGGATTCGCGGCTGCCCGAAGCGACATCGAGTGCTCAACTCTGTGCGCCGCCGCCGATTCGTCTCCTGGGAGCGGCTGCAAATCATGGGCCTTCTCGGTCTCCGCTGGGCGCTGCTTCCTGGCATCGACTCAAACGTTCGACTTTGAAGGCGCGTTGGCCAACGGGGCGGTTATCTATCGGGGTCCAGTTGGTAAGTCTTGGAAGTCTTGCAACCCAACCCAGAAGCAGAAGGGTTACTGAATGACAGCCTTCAAATGGTTTCTGTTTGCTGTCAGGCACGAAACTCTGCAATGCGAAAGTTGATTGTCCCATGCTTGTTCGTTTTCTCTGTGCAAACGCAGACACAGCTGAGGAAAATGTTTGCCAATGCCAAATAATGTGTGTACTACCGACACGACCTGTATTGGGGGCTGGCCTAACGCAAAAAGTCGGCTTCGCTGGGAAAGCCTACATGTCTATCATACAAGCGCATCTGAGTTGTTGTTTGACACTGTATAGCGCGTATTGTCAGCAATTGTAGCCCGCAGCGATATCTGAGACTATTGTAATTACTAATGCTAATTTAATTCTACTATTATCTATTGTATCCTATAGCTTTATATATAGTCAGCCTCGTTAGGTCGAAGACCCTTAAACATTATATCAATACGTCATGGTAGTGCTCAGTCATACCCTTGATCTACACGGGTCAGCAGAAGCGATTAAACACGCGTAGCAATGTTTCGGGAATGAAGGCAACAAGCAGGCAAGAAAATTAGATAGAGAGAAAAAGTAAAGAATAGATGTTAAAACCCTTGCGTTATTTATATTAAGTATTCCCTACGCCACCCCTTCAAAAAAGCTCACATCATCGGGTAGAGCGCCGTTCCCAGGCTGGTGGATTCCCACGGACCTTACTCGCTCGTCGTCTATACCTTTAATATTGTATTTGACTTCCCGCCCAACAAAAAAGACATAAATACCTTTTAAGGTGGAAACAGAATTTTAGGGTGGCCTGCACTCACCCTTTTTACAATGCCGTCATCAAGCACTTTTTGTAAGAGTGCAGCTGTCCCCAACTGCTAAACTCCACCGCGCTCTGATAACATTGCAATTTCCTAATTTCCAAACATAACCTAACATAAATCCTATTCTTAATATTTCCTAAAATAGTCCCTAAATTATGTTAGATTAAATGTGATTCTTATACATTCACATTTAATGTCGTATAGAACTGATTGTCCCCAAGTCGCCTTCCATGCGTCTCAGCAAAGCGGGCCGAGAATACAGCACGCATGAGGATTTCGAGGCGTGGCTCCCAATTAAGTGCCAACACGTGACTGTGGAAGGCCTGTCTGCGCTTGGATGCCTGCCTGTATAATTTCAAAATAGGAGTGTCTATGGCCATTATTTAACGAAGTTACATACTATACAAGTGCATTGTATTTATACTTTTACCCAGCGCCATGTCATTATTCCACACTTTTTGCGGTCATTGTTTAACACTTTTGTCGCTGTCATTATTCATCACTTTTTGGCTCTGGTGCTATTGGCTGTTTTGCGATTTTGTTTACCATAGACGAAACACACGAGAGCTATTCGAGGTCTACCATATACAGATGGGCCATAGACAAAATAATTTCCTCAAAGTCTGTCTTTGATTTATGATATGCGATTCTCAAAAATTAAAACTCTCTCTCTACACAGCAACTATGTCTGCGCTTATCAATTGGAAGCATCTTCCCGTGGACTCGCTAAACGGAGTCAAGATGGACGAGTTGCAACTGCTGTCTGAGCTTAGTTCAACGGACCATCACGATGACCAGGCCTTGCGGGATTTCATTGATTGGATTGAGAATGACCATGGAACTGAAGAGTTACCGGACCTGCCGGATGTGGATGGCTTCAATGAGCAGTTGGGAACTGCGCTTTGAGAACTGCACCTTTAATTTCAGGGCGAGTAAATAAACATTCGCTGTAAAATGTTGACTACAAACTGATAAAGTGTGATGCAAAATTTAAGCTTAATTTAATTATCTTTTTTCATGCAATTTGGCGTTTTCAACATTGCATTTGTTCGATATCAATTAATAAGTATATAATATTTCAAGGAAGCCTCTACTGTCAAATGGTTCACGGGTTTATCCGTTAAAATACACTTAATAACAGCTACGTTATTTCAAATCCTTATTTCCATGGCCTAGAACCTGAAAAGTGTGGAATAATGGCCAAAATATTTTGTTACTGCGTCTGGGTATAAGTATAATTACAATATACCAATATTGATGGGCTGCAGAGGGCTACGCCGTCGCGCGTTTCTGCCCGATGCGGCCCATCCATCCCGATGCGGTTTCACGGCCCGCTGAAAATGTCTATGGCAAAGTCAGAAGAAAGCGGGGTCAAGGGGCGCTGAGCCTCCTTGCGGGGGTGTGCAGGGGCGGAGCCCCCACATTTGCACACCAGCACTCTAGAGAAAGAAAGAATGAATTCTAAAAAATTGTCTATGGCCAAAACTCCTTATTGTCGGCTGATTTTCCATGCAGGAATGGCATTCTTGCACTCCTTTGCGTACAGGAAATGGATATCTATGGTAAAATCTCACTGAAAAAGCATTAGGCGCAGAAATGCATTCCTGCACGGTTTTGTGCATTCCTGCACGATGAATAATCCGACAATGGGATTCCTTCACGTTCACTCGTGCGTGAAGGACATCGTGAACTCGTGCGCTAGCGCGCACTCGTGCAGATGTCATTCCCGCACTCGTGACCGTGCAGAAATCATTCATTCTTGCACAATTGACATTCCTGCACGGAGTGCACATGTAAATTCAAGGTGTTTTTACCATAGACACTTGCATTTCTGCACGCATATGGCGACTTTTCAATTTCCAAAGCATTCTTGCACGCTGGATCAAATAAGAATAGATAATTGCAGCGGGCGGGATGCCGTGCGCTTCACCCCGTTTCAACACGCCTAGGCTAACTATAATGAAATCCATATTCGACTGGCTTGCTTTGAACTCGAAGTGCTTTAGCTTTGGTTTTAAGAAGTTGAGATTAGTCAGGTAAAATAAATTAAGAATTGAAGCACCATTGCACATAGAGACATGTAAAAACGATATTGATACTCGAGATTAAGCAACGATCTTTATACGAGCTATATTAACAAATGTAATGATTATTGAAATATTAAAAAACCAAGTATTAAACAGATTGGCATATTAAAAAATAAATTTTCATTCGCTAACAGTTTTGAAAGCAAGGTGACTGGGATACGAGATTTCAACTGTGAAATCTTACACAATAGAAACAGGATAGAACAAGTTTTTAGAAAATTCTTCTCCTAATTGCTGCTCAAGTAACGAGCAGAATTAGCGAGGTTCAGTCATTCAATACTCAAAGTTAAAAGTAATGATCCTCTGGATAAAAGATTTTATGCGCATAAAACTGATTCACAGTCAAAACTTCCCTACATCGATGACAATCAAGGTACGCTGAACTGATCGACTCAGGAAGCGACCTTCGGACCTCAGACTTGAAGCTGTTGCGCCTTCTTTTGCTGAGCTTTTTTGATGAGCTGCAGATGAAATAGTTGTGTAGAAGATTAATACTCTTATTAAAAAGCAAAGCACTAGTCAGTAATGTTAGCTTAAAAGGCCCAGTATTCGACCAATGGTCTCTTTCGATCTTCGAGAGACATGGTGAATGTTTCCTGTACTTTTGATCTTATAATCAGTAGTCGAACGGTATATATCTGCAAAGATGTACATATAGTTCCAAAACACCCATTATCATGAATTTATCGATAATTACTGGCTAAAAAACTTTGGCCAAGCGAAAGTATTTATTAGGTTTACCTTGGCAGTACTTAAAGCAGTACTTAAAAATCAGGTGTTTCCGTATAATTAGAACCAGGCCCTACTAAAATCTTGCCTTGTTATTTATATTAAAGCTTTAAAGCATCTCTGCTTCAATAATGTCATGCACATGTACTCACTCGCATAGATAGAGTTGACTTTGCAAGCCGCTGCTGAAGTGCCGCTGCTTCTGCAGCACTGCAGACCGCAGAAGCAGCTCAAATTTGGCCATCTCTCAACCGTCTCATTGGCAGTACATTTCGCTGATGACGGCTTCAATAGTGGCTGCTGCCTGGCATAGAATTCTGGCAGCGGAGTCGAGGCACCGCGGACATCGCTGACGGCCTCCACCATCTGCTCGCTGCTGCTGCTGCCGTTACTGCAGGTGCCAACAACGCTGCGGAGACTGCAAACAAAGCTGCCATTCGATGTTGAGCTGATGCTGGCATTGCTGCTGTCAGGGAAACTGATACCTCTGCGTGGACTACTGTTTCTATTATAATAAAATGGATTGTTATTAACGATACCGCTGTCGTTCAATGACATGGCAGCAAATTGGTGTTAATCAATCAGCTTTAAATTTATATTCCACCTGCAATTAAAACAGCCTCGTGAGTAATTAAAGCTTGGAAGCCAGTCATTCAGTCAGTGAAAGGTGAAGTGAAGTGAAGTGAAGCTATAATCGATCCAATATCATTTTGGGGTTTGTGCTTAAGATCCGATTTGCATGTACGGCACTTTTGCACTTTAACAGGCACAAGGATCGACGATTGGAAATCAAAATTGAAGAAAAATTGAGACTGAGGGTTAAACAAATTTACAGTACATCATATTACGCATGTACACGAGGGGAAGAGCATCTATAAAACTCGTGCTACGTAAGACGGCCCAACTGCGGCTACCAGCAACTGCGACCCTTGTGCACCAAAATTGGCAGGGGGTTGCCGTGCAATTTACAGCCATTTAGCCATTAAGTTCAACCCCCCAGGCACAGAGAGTGTACATGCCAGATGATTAGAACATCATGGCCGCTGTTCATCCTATATTGAGCGTTGTATAAGTGCGTGCCTGCGCATATATACTATATTTTTTTATTATCTCAATTGAAAATCACAAGTTTAATATAGATTTTACATGCATACTCAGCAACATTGAAAAGTCGCCACCCATTGCCCCAGTGAGCAGTGTCTTTCGACCAGCGTCTATCACCTGGGCAATCATTTTGATGTGAAAAATGCTTGAAAAAACAATCAAAACCGGTCGGAAGCTTCAAATCCACCCAATCTTCACCATCCGCTTTTCCCAATACCTTCTCACCCAGTTAAACTCTGCGTCACGTAACGCAAATTGCGTCACTCAAAAGTCAATACTTGAGCTAGAATTTACTGCGCACTCTCAAAGGTGGCGACTATTTAATGTTGTTGAGTATATTTCGTTTGTAGCCTACTAGAGCGTCGGACTCACGACTAAAAGGTCGGGGTTCGATTCCCGATCCCACTCGAACAATTAATTATGTCTTTGAGCAAGAAACTTAACTCTGCATTGTTTCAGTTCAACCAGCTGTAAAATGGGTGCCCAGCATTATACATGTACATGTAGCTGGGGTATATAAATTGCAGCGGGCCTGTGTGTTGCGATCCTAGTCCATATGGACTGAATAACAGTTGTACATGTACGCAGCCAATTCAGATGCGCCGCGCAAGCTGCGGCTGAGCTGTCAGTTTGTACAACTGGCCCCACAGGTGGAATCATGCAGTTACATGTATTATTGTGGCATACAATAGCAGGAGTCGACGAAACGCCGAGTGCGAGAGCCTGTCCCCGCCAAAGTCCATCATGCACTTCATTCAGTATACATTGTACGATTATATTTATGGACACGTTTCTCCTCTCTCTTCTTGCCAGCCTAGTTGTAGTCGCAGAGAGTTGTTGCAACGGCTGTAATATGCATGAAACATTGCTTTAACAATACCGGTCCAGTTTTGCATGCGTGCAGGTTTAACGAACCTAAAAATCTAGAAAGTACCCATTTCGCACACAACTCACAGTTATACCCATAAGTTTTTGTGCGCTCGGAGTCCGGTGTTTATTTACAGTTTTGCATCCGAATCAATGGAACGATATAATTGCACAATTTTAAACTGCAGAGTTTCTTAGAAACTATGAATTTATAAAATTGCGCAATTAAGTGTCACACTTGAATTTTGTGCATATTAATATTGTGAGCCTTTTCATATTACCAATTCCAGAACCAGAATCGGTTCGGAATTCCAAGAAAAGCAGCAGTATAACTATTAAACTCTGTTAATATTTGATTGCCTTAACAACCTAACTTAGCACAATTTTTCACTTTCTTCTTGGCGATTGTCATTCAATAATAAAAACTTTATAGCACGTATCTCCCTCTAGTTATGGAGACAAAAAGTTATACTTCACAGATTGGTTCTGGTTCTGGAACCAGAACAAGCAATATGAAAAGGCCCTGTAGTGCTTGTCTAGTTCTTAGTTTTTACCCTTTTAGTTATTCGTTACAGAGGTTTGAGAAAGCTCAAGTGATCTCATTATATATTTATATTGTAAGAGAAGACATGTCTTATTTAACAAACATTAACTTATGTATTTTAAGCTTTTAGTGGAACTTTCCTAGGGCCTAGGGGCCTAATTACTTTTTAAACAATTAATTTAGCCTTGCTCATTTTAGATGAAATTAAGGCTTCTCAGTAGGCCTATTTTCTTATCAATTTTAAACTAATCAGTAGGATTGGATATGAACAAACTAATAAATTATAATTCTACCAATTATATAAAATGTTTATTTAATTGATTATGCCTAACAATATTCATTCTTCATCCCTTATCAATTTAGGCCTAGGCCCTAAGTAAAAGCTTATCTTTCTTTTAGTCACCTAGAGCCATTCTAAAGAATAAGATAAAATGTTAGTCAAGTTAATCTATAGAGCTATGCCTATAGCCTAAATTTTGATTTAACAATTTTAATTTATATATAGTTCTTGAAGTTTGTTTTGTCATAAAGCAAGTAAGGTAGAAAATTTTGGTTTCATAGATGAAAATTGCAAAGGTAAATTAAAAATTTAAGATAGAAATTGCAAATATTGCTAAAGTCTAGGGGCCTACTTGGGGGCTTCCAGACAACCTGGCGACAAGACGATCCAGCGACAGACAATCCGGCGACAGTCAATCTGGTGACAGACGATCCGGCGACAGATATTAAATCAACATATATTAGCATATATACAGATTAGTTGAGCTACTATTTTTAGCTCTTTGTACTTGTACTTAAATACTTTAATAACAATTACTTAAACTACAATTGTTGCAATTACTGCTGTACTTATAGCTGTTGATTTTCAAAATGTCATTTTCAAAGAAAGCTACCCCTATAAAAATAGGCTTAGCTTGTTTTTTACCACCAAGTTTTATATTTACATGTACATGTGAAAAAGCAAATAGTGTAGAATATAATATTGGATCATAGTCATACAAATTTGATTTCCAAGCAGATTTAACTGATAAAATTGTATTTAGAAAGAAACTAATCTAGAATTTAGCTAAAACAATCCAGAAAAATTAGCCAGCGAAACACAACCTTTCTTTGAAAATAACATTTTGAAAATCAACAGCTATGTACAGCTGTAAAAATAAAACTGCAAAAATTATAGTTCAGGTAATTTTTATTTAATTATTTAAGTATTACTAAGTAATAATAAAGAGCTAAAAATAATAGCTTAACTATATGCTGATATATCTTGATTTAATATCTGTTGCCAGATCGTCTGTTGCCAGATTGTCTGTCACCGGATCGTCTTGTCGCCGGATTGACTAGATACCCTACTTGAGCTATTTTTTGAGACTTTAAATAGAGTAGTATTGACTACAAATCCTTTTCTAATTTTTAAAGCTTTGCTTGGCAATTTTTTGGTTTCCCACTCTAAATTATTTTAACCCCCTTTTCAGAGTCCCAAAGTGACTAAAATGAAATCCTGAAGTTTTTTCAAATCTTTAAAGTTTGTACTACATAGGGTAGTAATGACATAGCCCTATTGCAGCGCATGGCTTAAGTACGCCAGACGCCTACACAACATGCGCCACGCTGTGAAATGACTTACCTGTGAAAGAAACCCTAAAGCAAAATTAACGCAGTTTTGGGTAAACGGCAGGAGTAACTATGACTGTCTTATCAAGCCTAAATGCCTCGGCATCTGATTAGTACTACGCCCGTATTCTATGGGGTGGCATTTTTGCGACTTACCCCTGGTCCACCACCAATGCTGCGCCGCGCAGGCTGATCCGCGCTGGATGCCATCCGCCAAAATGCCCATGCGCTGCAATCAGGTGACATAGCAATGTCACATGTCTCACAAGTCATCCTATTAGCAAGCACATGGTGCATTACCAGGGTCTGGATTGTGTAGTAGTGTATGCCAGAACAAGAATCCTATCTCAGTTAAATGTATGCCAAAAATACTAGTATATGCCAAAAATTCCTCCTAAAAAAGTCATCTGGTTTTCACAAGTAGAGTTTTCTAAGAAAGGCTTTTGTTCAAAAAGTCTTTTTAAATATTACAAATATTTTCATTTTAAACAAACTTAAATTAAGCCTACAGAAAAAATAATGCAAAATTAACATTCTTAGCAATCATTTATACCAGTTTTTTTATTGTTAATTTTAAGAAAGCTAAAAGTTTATCATTGACTTTCTAGACTATACAAATTTTCCTTTATTTTATGTAAAAGGTTAATTTACATTACAATTTTCATGCATGGCATGAATTTATTCACCAAAATTGGTAAGCCAAAAAATTGGCATAAATTTGTATGCCAAAATTTGTACGCCAACTTTGAAAGGGGTCAAGGTTAGCTAGGCCTAGCCATACTCAGACTTAGACTTTAGAGTCAAAAAGGGTTAAACTAATTTAGAGCAAAAAACCAAAAGATTGCTCTCGCTCTTTCCTTTGTTCTGCTTTTAAATTAGCTTTGGCTAGCCTACTTTTAAAAATAAGTTTTAAGAACCAAAAAAGAATGAAAAACAATGCTAACATAGTGGCATTGGCATATTATTGATATAGAGTAGCCTATACTGGCAATAGTTTTTTTGCCAATTATTTGTTGTTTTACTTTTCTTAGAATTTAGTGCTTTAAATTTCCTTGGCTTGATTTTTAATTTCATATTTTTAGCTTTATAAAAACTTATAGCTACTTAGTTGTAAAATATAAAGATGGAAACCTATTCTTGCCTAAAGCCATAGTTCATCGTTCAAAAGACTATATGTACCCCAAAAAAGACCTATTTTTTGTATATGCCAATATATGCTAAATACATTACCTCTGCAAAGCTTAATCTTGTCAATATTAAATGGTACTAGACTAGTGACTTTGATATTTAATTTCAATCACATAAAGTTAAAAACTAAAAATAACAATTATATTTGCATAATGTTTTTTATATATACAGAACAAAAGCTAAAACACATTAAAGATAAAATCATAAATTATAGTGCATGATTATAATGCATCTTTTTCAAGCCACTTCAATCAAGGCACTTGTGCCATGGATGATAATGCATTAGCATCAGTGCCCAAGAAGAATGCATCAACCATAGAAAAGCGTATGAAGCTTACAAATGGATCAATTGCTGGCACAAATGCAGATTCTGCAATTGCTACTGCTGAGGAAGCAGAAAATGATGTTAGTAATGGTTGTGTTTATTTTTTCTCACAGCCTCAATGGCATAGAGAGTGGCAGTTAGGTTTGAAGGAAGTGGCAGTCAGTGGGTCAGAAGTGGCAGTCAGTGGGTCAGGAGTGGCAGTCAGTGGGTCAAGAGTGGCAGTCAGTGGGTCAGGTGTGACAGTCAGTGAGTCAGGAGTAACAGTCCGTGGGTCAGGAGTGACAGTCAGTGGGTCAGGAGTAACAGTCCGTGGGTCAGGTGTGACAGTCAGTGGGTCAGGAGTGACAGTTAGTGGGTCAGGAGTAACAGTCAGTGGGTCAGGAGTGGCAGTCAGTGGGTCAGGTGTGACAGTCAGTGGGTCAGGAGTAACAGTCAGTGGGTCAGGAGTGGCCGTCAGTGGGTCAGGAGTGGCAGTCAGTGGGTCAGGAGTGGCAGTCAGTGAGTCAGAAGTGACAGTCAATGGATCAGGTGTGATAGTCAGTGGATCTGGAGTGCCAGTCAGTGGGTCAGGTGTGACAGTCAGTGGATCAGGAGTGGCCGTCAGTGGGTCAGGAGTGGCCGTCAGTGGGTCAGGAGTGGCCGTCAGTGGGTCAGGAGTGGCCTTCAGTGGATCCCACCCAATCCCAGCCCATCCCCACTCATTTGCTCGCACAGCCGCACACCTGCCCGCTGTGCCTCCGGCCGCTCGGTCAGCGCGAGGAGTGCTGCCATGCCGACACCTGCCCGCCCAGGCGGCGGCACAATTTCCACCTGGCCTGCCTGCTCAGCCACGTGGAGCGGCGCCGTGCCGCTGGCGACAGCGAATTCCGCTGCCCGGCGCCCGCCTGCAAGTCGGAGCCGCCGGCCGCTGCCGTCAACATTCGCTGCCGGCCAGGCGGCAAAGTCATCGACCAGGTGCCGCTGGCGGGCTCCGGCTGCTGCTTTGCCTGCCCCATCTGTCACGAGGTTGGTTCGCGCTTTCTTTTGTGGGTGCTTTCACAAACCCGAAACTTCATATTTCTCAAGACTCGAATTCACAACCTCCAGACTTCACAGTTCACATTACCCACAACTACAATACTTAAAGTGCATGCGTAAAAACTGAGAGTTGTGAAAATGCCTGCATTGAAATTGGGTGTTGTGAATTTTCGGGTTCGTGAAGCTTTGTTCTTGTGAAGTCTCGGGTTTGTGAAGCTTTGTTCTTGTGAAGTCTTGGGTTTGTGAAGCTTTTTTCTTGTGAAGTTTCGAGTTTGTGAAGCTCCGTTCTTGTGAATTTTCGGGTTTGTGAAGCTTCGTTCTTGTGAAGTCTCGGGTTTGTGAAGCTTTGTTCTTGTGAATTTTCGGGTTTTGTGAAGTTTCGGGTTTGTGAAATTTCGGGCTTGTGAAGTTTCGGGGCTTGTAAAGTTTCGGGTTTGTGAAAGAGCTTTAAAACAACAATCTGTAGGAAGTAGAATTACTGATTGTGAAATTTAAAACACTGCAGTCAAGTAATACTTTAAAGCGCATATGACTTTGCCTACTTGCAGTAGCAACATTTGAAAATGTTTCCAATTAAATTCTATCCACCTATTCAAGGTGATTGCGGGCGAAGTTGCTCGACCCAGCGACTGTCGGCACGCCTTCTGCTTAGATTGCCTGCAGCGCTGGTGCCTGGCCTCCAACACCTGCCCGTTGGATCGGCGCCCATTCAGCCACCTGCTGGTGGCGCCACGCTTTGGCGTCGGCGCGCGAGCCCGTAAAGTGCCCGCCCCGGCGCCGCTGCCCGCTCCGCCGCCTGGCGCCGACGGCGAGGCCGACGATTTTCCGATCTTAGACGACGTCTGCGCTGTCTGCTTCCAGGGTGCGTGGGGAATCGCCCCTGTGTGAAGAAGAATCGTGCCTCCATAAAAAAATCGACTATCTGCGTAGAAAAATCGCCCTTCTGTGAAGAAAATTGCCCCTAAATTTAGAAAATTGCCCATTAATTTAGAAAAATCGCCCCTAAATTTAGAAAAACCGCCCCTCTGTGAAGAAAAATTACCCCTAAATTTAGAAAAATCGCCCCTCTATTTACAAAAAATCGCCCCTTTACGTCTACGAATAATAATAACCCAGAGTAATTCTCTAATCAAAGATGAAATCGACTTGAGTACTTTTGCTGCCTCCATGTGTCTTGATTAATTGATCAGTTGAATCAATCGAAACGTGCAAAATTCTCTTAGGCGACCGCGAGGACCAGCTGTTGCTGTGCGACGGCTGCGACACGGCCTACCACACCGACTGCCTGACTCCGCCGCTGTCGCGCGTCCCCGCTGGCCGCTGGTTCTGCCCGGACTGCCGGCGCGATCGTCGGGCCAACGGCGGCCGGCTTCGATGGCGACCCCTGGGCGATCAGCCGGCGGCGCTTCGGCGAACCCGGAGCTCGCTGGCTGCGGAGGCCTCGGCTGCTGCCGACGCCGGACCAGCCGACGATACAGCCGTCTCGCTGCCGTCCTACACGTCTGACGAAGCTGACGAAGACAGCTCAGTGCCGTCGTCTTCTTCGGCGGCTGGTTCAACAGCAGACTCCTCATATGAGGATGATGAAGATGATGATGAGGAAGAGGAGGAGGCTGACGGAGATGACAGCGAGTCTGGCGAAAATTCCGACTCCGCCAGCAGCATCGACATCAGCTTCCTTCGCAAGCCGCTGCCCAGCCCGGCTGCTTCTGGCGACAAAGTCGAAGATGACGACGCCGATAGCATCGACATCAGCTTCCTGTACGAGCCGCTGCCGGCGGCGTCGGTTGCGTCGACGTCCAGGGCGACTGGCGGCGCTGCCGGCAAACGACAACGACGTCGACGAAGCGCTGGTAAACGGAAGAAGGGGAAGAAAAGCAAAGCGAAGTCGAAGAAGGCTCCGGTTAGTATGCCGTATTGAGATCTAAAGCACTACTCCAGACCTCTGTTAGCTGTCAAATCTTGAGCAAAGACTTACGGGCTAAGTTCACATTGGAGGGCTGAATAATGCCAAGCACAACTACTTGCACAAAGCCCGGTATGAAATCAGATGCTTTGATTAAAATAGATGCACATTCATTAGAGGTCAGGAAACAGCAATGGCTTCAATAAAATTGATTGCTATTGCAAACTGGTGGGTTGCCACACGAAGGCCGGTGGATGCTAAGATGCACATCTAGCGCGCCCTTCCTATCTAGCCTCATATTTTGGACCCGTAGCCTCGAGAATACTCTCAATCATCAAAATACCCATCAAGCATCCGCTTTGTAAATCATTATTGTTATTTTGATGTCATGAACGAAGCAGTACTCGAGGATTGACATTTGATATTAACATTTCTACTAGCTAGTTGTTCATTAATCTCGAAAAAAACTTAGGCAAAGCGTCGGAAAACCAAGACGACTAAAAAGCGTCAATCAACGGCAAAGACCGGTCGGAAGAGTAAAAACAGCAAGCGCCGCTTGACTGCTCGGGACAAGCGGCTACTCAGGCACATGGACCGGGTGCAGGCTGCCGATCCTCAGGCCTGGCAGGCCCGATTTGAGAAGCGAATGACGTTCTACAGGGATACGTCTGCAATGCGGCTCTGCCTCACCGGCGAGGACTATCCTATCAGTCTGGTTAGCACGGTGGACTCGGCTTTAGCCAATGGGCGAGCCGCTAGGTGAGCTATCCTAAGCAAGCTATTGATAATGTTATTGCTATACTTAAATTAGTTTGTTGGCAAAGGGAAGCAATATATATTTAAATGAAAATTTTAGGCCAGTTAACTATTACTTATTCATAATATATGCTTATAAAACCGTTTTCTACTGTTCTTACGTACTTTAACGTACGATTCAACCCGTTGAAAACGTTACCGTGACCAGAATCGCTAAAGCGTCATTGCGAAACAACTCTTTAGTGACTCTAGCCGACTCTGGGCCTAGGTACCGTTTTCATAGGGCAAAGAGAACTCTTGAGGAAAAAAGACGAAACACGTGTCACAATAATTGGTTTACCGAAAATAATATTTCAGTAAAAAAACTTTTATTTAACATTTGAGGTAGTGAGGTAGTAAGATTAATGAATTTTAATTCTTAAACTTACTTAATTAAAAACTCAGTTAATTTAGCCTCAATTAATTAGTGAGTTTTTAATGTTTTTTTTCTATACAAAAGCCTTTCTGCTTCTAACGTCAGTGAAACACGTCACTAATTTTTACACATGCATATGAAACTACTAAAGTAAATATTGACCAAAATTAGAAATACCAAGCTGTCACTGTGACTGTCTAAACTGAAGTGTAAGGAGGGTAAAATGTAAATATAAATTCTTTATCACGAAAAGAAGCTTAAATAAAGCTTTTCACAAAGTTTCGAGGCGATAGAGCTAGCAGATTTTAACTGTGATAAGTATTTGTCAAATCTTGAAGAATAAATGTTTTATCTCGATATGCATTTCCCCGGGGAACATGAGCTTTTAAAAATTTACCAACATACTTCTCTCAGTTATGTGAACAGACGTGAAAATAGGTTTTATAAAGAAAAGTTTGTTTTCCCTACTTTTATTATTGTTTTAATGTTATTATGTTTCAAAGCACGCATAAGCTGATTACTATCTTCCAGAAAGAATTAACGAATAATTTGAAATTTTCCGTAAATTTTCCGGGTTTGTTATTATTATTTTTAGGATATTTAAAAACCTTTTTTGCTAGTGCGCTCTTACCGCATTAGCGCTATTGCGAGCTTGCAGTCTGATTTAACTTTTCAGTTAATGCTGACGCATGATATATACAGGCCTATCAAAATGATTATGTTGATCTGGAAAATCTGATTAAATTTTTTTTCACGAACTAAGTGTTGGTAAATTTAAAATGTTTCATTTTAAGAACCACGCTTCCCGATGTATATCATGCTGATAAGTCATCAGTATGCGACTAGACTAGGGCCTAGTCAGAGTACAAGAAACAAGGTGTGCAATGCATCTGGGAGCATTAGTCTTAGGTCTATCTAAATAAATCTGAACTACTATAGATAAATGATGAAATTTTTAGTTTTTGGCAAATTTAGATTCAGAAACAGTGTGTATGTGTAGAACCTTTACCTTTAACTTTAAGGCCTATTTTGACCTTGTTCGTGGTCTGACTAGGCCCTTGGCTCTTATGAATAATGTCAATGATAAAAAGATTCACTTGAGCATGTTTTAGTAGACCTTATGTGGGTTATCAAAGCTGAAGTCTAAATTATATAATTATAAAATTGAGCTTTGAATATTTGATAAAAGAGTAGGCCCAAATTTTTAGGGGGCCTAATATTAAATATTTGTCATATACCTAAGATATAAAAATCATGATGAATATTTATAAATAAAGTATTGACAATGTATTAACTATTAAATAAACTCTAAATGTTAGGCCTAGTTCAAATATTTTATTATTTAATTGCTAAATTAGGCATAGTTTGCAATAATAAACCATTAATAATAATATTGTTAAATAAGGGCCTTGGCCTATTAATATTTGATTTGACTTGACATTAATTAATAGTTTATTGTTAGCCTAGGTAGTATTATTAGCACTAACTAGTATATTATTTTAATTTTAACATGTTGCTTTGCCTTTGTGCATACATAGAATAAGGTAATCATATCTATACCATATATTAAAAATTGTTTGTTTGACCATCCATATGCAATTCATTTTAGCAAAAATGGCTTAACTAATTTTCTTTAAACTTGCTCCAATCAATTAGAAATTTTCTTGCAATAGGGCCTAGTACATATCTTAGCAAAGAAATTTCTTAATTCTAAAGGGAATAATTTTTTCATTATATTTATAGTTATTTCTAGTCATTGATCAGTTAAATAAAGCATTTCTGAACTTTTAAAATAATAGGCCTAATTTAAGCCAAAAAATTGAATATATGCCATATAAGAAGCCTAAATGTTGATTTTTTCAAATTATATATTTGAATTTAACTCATATCTAAAAGCAAAATTGAAAATATTTAGATAAATCTTGAAAAATCTTTTGTTTTGTTCTAAAAAGAAACTGTATACTTATGGCAACATCATAAATATTACTTCTTATTTGCATAATAAAATAATTCTAAGATAATCTTTTCATAGTCTTACCCCATCTCAAATTAGTATAATGTGTAAAAATGCATTACAAGTACAAGACCTTAAACCAAATTAACAAAAAATGTTTGGCTTTGGCTCATAGATAGCAAATAGTTCCAAGATTAATAAAGCTATTTAAAACTACACAAGCAAACTTGGATTTTTCTAAGAATTAATTACTATTTCTGACAGTCCTGATTTTTCTTCACAGGCATATCTAATAGCTACTATTGGTAAATATTTTATCATAATTGCTATACTATCTCTGAATATAATTGTCATTTTGACAACACAACTTTTCTTACCAAGGGCTTTTTAATACCTTGAATTCTAAACAAAACCTACCTGTTCTCCTTTATTACTTTTTCTTCTTTTTAGCAAAGCCTGCACCCCAGAGCCGGAACAGCCCACTGAACAGTTCGACATTGGTCAAATCTTGCACGATCAGGACCTGCACTTGGCGCCGGCGCATTGCAAAACTATTAAAAATAACAAAGAGGTCTGGACTGAGCAAGGCCGCCTGTGGTACCTGCGACAGCAACGCGGCCAACTCATGGCTGCCGCTAACAATCACCGCTCCGCTTCTGTGAAGTCCCCCCCGTCAGCCGCTGCGCCGCCGGTGACGCCTCCATCCCCCGCCACTCCGCCTCCCTCCTCTGCTTCTACTAAAAAAAATGTCAACAACAATGCTGACAAATTTGCTGAGGACGATGAGATGGATATTGAAGAGCTGCCGCAGGTGACCAGCTTTCGCACCTGGACTCCTAGCGCTCCGTCTGCTCAGCAAGTGCTGCATCCTCATCATCAGCCGCCTCCGCCACCGCCACCGCCGCATCGTCCTCCGTTTAACTTGGACTATTCTCGACCTCCGCCTCCTCTCCCGCTGCTCCGGCCGCCGCCGCCGCCCCCTCCGCCGCCACCGCCGCCGCCACCGCCGCCGCCGCCTCCACCAGCCGAGCAGCAGCAGCAGCTCAGCGTCAGCGACCGCCTAGCCAATGGCTGCTTCCTCCCGACTGGCGCTCGCATTGCAGTTATCGGCACTAATAACACCAATAATAATAGTAATAGTAACATTAATAATGGCTCTTTTTCGGCAGCAGCAGCAAAAACGATATCGGAGCAGCAGCTGCCGTCTTCGTCGCATCGCTCACCGTCAGAACCGTCGCCAACGGAGCCGGGTCTGTCTGGAACTCGTCGAGCAGAATTCGCCAGCAAAGCGGATTGGCATGAGAGAATAGCGGCTGAGGTCAAGCTGACGCTAAGGCCGTATTATATCTCTAGGCGCATAGACAAGGCCGATTATAAACAGTTGTTGAAGAAGGCCGTTACTAAGGTTAGTTATTAATTGTGTTGTTCTTCCATAGCGATATCGTGCGCTAGAGTGGTTGGACAGAGCGAGCAGTTTCCAGGCCGGGATTTGGTCTTAGAGACAAGACTCACGTGACCGTATCGCGATCCTTATGCCAATCCTTTCTGTATTCACGCGGCCGCGTTCCTTGTGATCCTGTGGAATTGATTAATGCTCAATATCGTCAAGAAAGTCTAGAAAGCCTACCCTCCAATTGCCATAGACAAATTGCGTTTCTCCAAAAACTCCGAATGAAACAAGGTAACCAGAGCTCGACGAATGACCGGAGCTCAACTTTTGCCCCCCTCCATTTACGTGGCATCCACCAGCCTAAAAGATTGGCTTAGTTGCGCTCACCAATAGACAGGGGTGCCCAACAAACAAGACAGTTGCGCTCACCAATAAACAGGGGTGCCCAACAAACAAGACAGTTGCGCTCACCAATAAACAGGGGTGCCCAACAAACAAGACAGTTGCGCTCACCAATAAACAGGGGTGCCCAACAAACAAGACAGTTGCGCTCACCAATAGACAGGGGTGCCCAACAAACAAGACAGTTGCGCTCACCAATAGACAGGGGTGCCCAACAAACAAGACAGTTGCGCTCACCAATAGACAGGGGCGCCCACCAAGAGTCGGGGCTGCCCGCCAAGTAACGGGTTGTCCACTAAGAGACGGGTTGTCCACCAAGAGACAGGTTGTCCACCAAGAAACAGGGCTGCCCGCCAAGAGACAGGGGTTGCCCACCAAGAGACGGGTTGTCCACCAAGAGACGGGTTGTCCACCAAGAGACAGGGGTTGTCCACCAAGAGACGGTGGTTGTCCACCAAGAGACGGGTTTTCCACCAAGAGACAGGGGCGCCACTTCGCCCTTCGAGTGAACAGTGGCGCCTACAGCCTATCTTGAAGATAAGTGGTGCCAATATAGGGTGCTCCTTAGGATTGCGGTGTCCCTCCAGTTAGAATTCCTGTATACAACACCCCTTGAGTCATTAGTGTTTATATAAAAAAATGAATGCCGCAGCTTGTAGCAGTGCAGAGACAATGAAGAATCCTAATCCTGTGTTTATCTAGGGCCAGAGGCTCGCTAATGCACTCCAACACTCCCTCGCCAAACTGCAGATCGCGCGCAGCCATTCGCAGGATGTGCAGCCTGATCGAACTCGCCAGTTTGTCACCACCTACGTTGAAAAGCATTTGAAAGCTAAGCGTAGATCTTCTAAATCTTGACCTTGATTGTCCTGTACTTTTAACTGCCATGTCAATATGGTGGTGATGCATATTGATGTACAGAATTATTAAACCGTTAGCTCTGTGCATAGTATCGGTTTGTGTAAATGTTGAAATAATGTATAACTGTTAGTTTATTGGTAAAGCTGAGTAAATCATGTGGTTTATTTTATTGACAGGAATAAATTCCGGCTACCGACAGTACAGGCTACCATAAGTAGCATGGTTTGTACTAATCATCGCATTTTTAGTCCAAAATATTTTCCTATCTGCGAGGTCACCTGAGCACGGGCAGCGGCTTAATCGCATAATCTTCTAGTCCGTTCAATATTGTTGTTTGGTTAAACCGTTATTGCAGCGGCACCCTGCTTCATAATATTATTAGTGTTCGCGATTATAACTTTTTTGGCCTTAGGAGTAACAGAAATCCTGAAGTGAGATAATCGAGAACAATTTTTATTGGGTAATTCTAGTGTGCTTTTTTGCTGTTGCTCCACTGTTTGCGTGTCTTTTTGCCTCCCCGGCTTTATTCCATAGCCATTGTTTCTCTCGCGCTTTCTCACTTGACACAATTATAATGTAATGACTGGGATATTCATATATTTGGATGAATTTGGGATCCGGGCTGTCAGATAAGATTCGGGATCTGGGATGCCAGTGAAGATTTGGGATGTCAGATTTGGGATCTGGGATGTAAAATTTTGGATCTGGAATGTCAATTTTGGGATCCGGAATGTCAGGTTTGGGATCCGGGATGTCAGATTTGGGATCTGGAATGTCAAATTTGGGATCCGGAATGTCAGGTTTGGGATCCGGGATGTCAGATTTGGGATCTGGGATGTCAGATTTGGGATCCGGGATGTCAGATTTGGGATCCGGGATGTCAGATTTGGGATCCGGGATGTCAGATTTGGGATCCGGGATGTCAGATTTGGGATCCGGGATGTCAGATTTGGGATCCGGGATGTCAGATTTGGGATCCGAGATTTCAGATTTGGGTCCGGGATGTCAGATTTGGGATCTGGGATGCTAAGGTTTTGTATCTGGAATGTCAGATTTTGGGATCTGGGATGCCAGAGATTATTTGGAATCTGGGATGCAAAGATGTGGTATCTGGGGTGTCAGAAGATTTGGAATCTGGGATGCCATATTTGGCATCTGGACTGTCAGAGAAGATTTGGGATCTGGGAAGTCATTATAAACTGATGTATTCGTAAATGGCCTGTCATCAATATTCTTATCTCAGACTGCACTTCAGGTTATAGTACAAGCGCTTGTACTTTATTATGTTTTGCTGTAAATAAACTACTTGACTTGATGGTTTCGCGAATTAATCGATGAGAACTGTGGATGTTCAAAGCAAGCGCTCATTTGCCAAGAAACAGTATTTTTAATGTTCAAGTTTCGTTTCTTTCTTTAAACTCTGCTGTATTCGTAAATAATTGGTAAATCAAATAGAGATCTGAATAGGGCTCCGGGCGATATCCTGCAGGCCAACTACTTCAGTATATTCGGTGGCAGAAGCAATGATTATTTATGCCACTGTATCCGCATTGCAGGTAGATTACAATTTGGTCTTGTGAAAGTGGTGAGCAAGGCAATTTGCATTCTATTGCAGTCTTGTTCATCTTCATCCGCAAGGTACATGCTGCTTAAAATAATATTGTTACGATGTATTTTGGCGGCAGAAGGGGGGCAAGGGGTACTAGAGCGGCTGAGGGAAACGGGGTGTTTGTGGACAAGGGGTATTAGAGCGGCTGAGGGAAACGGGGTGTTTGGGGGCAAGGGGCATTAGAGCGGCTGAGGGAAACGGGGTGTTTGTGGACAAGGGGTATTAGAGCGGCTGAGGGAAACGGGGTGTTTGGGGGCAAGGGGCATTAGAGCGGCTGAGGGAAACTGGGTGTTTGGGGACAAGGGGCATTAGAGCGGCTGAGGGAAACGGGGTGTTTGGGGACAAGAGGGATTAGAGCGGCTGAGGGAAACGGGGTGTTTGGGGACAAGGGGCATTAGAGCGGCTGAGGGAAACGGGGTGTTTGGGGACAAGGGGCATTAGAGCGGCTGAGGGAAACGGGGTGTTTGGGGACAAGAGGTATTAGAGCGGCTGAGGGAAACGGGGTGTTTGGGGACAAGAGGTATTAGAGCGGCTGAGGGAAACGGTGTTTAGGGACAAGGGGTATTAGAGCGGCTGAGGGAAACGGGGTGTTTGGGGACAAAAGTATTAGAGCGGCTGAGGGAAACGGGGTGTTTGGGGACAAGGGGTATTACAGCGGCTGAGGGAAACGGGGTGTTTGGGGACAAGGGGTATTACAGCGGCTGAGGGAAACGGGGTGTTTGTGGACAAGGGGTATCAGAGCGGCTGAGGGAAACGGGGTGTTTGTGGACAAGGGGTATCAGAGCGGCTGAGGGAAACGGGGTGTTTGGGGACAAGGGGTATCAGAGCGGCTGAGGGAAACGGGGTGTTTGGGGACAAGGGGTATCAGAGCGGCTGAGGGAAACGGGGTGTTTGGGGACAAGGGGTATTAGAGCGGCTGAGGGAAACGCGTGTTTTGGGGGCAGGGGCTTGGGTGCTCCAGGTACTCTACAGTGATTAAATGTCGAGAGGCATCAATCTTGTCCGTGCAACGGGTATTAAATAAATACCCATGGCCAGTTGCCGTTGCTTATTTTATTTATTTCATGGGTTGTTTTAACAATGTCGCATGTCGGTGCTTTAAGATGTGGTTAAGTTTTAAATCAAACGCAAGTTGTCAAATTTCGATGTCAATCTTCTTTGGTCCTCAACCGGTTTCTTCATCGTTGCAAACTGCATCGTTAAACAGCGATGGGAGCAGATTTGGATGCAGTACTTCTTCATCCTCATCATCGTCCCCAATAAGCTCGCATCGGATTGAGTTATTGCAAACTTCTTCGGTCGGAGTGGCGTGAACGATAAAGTCTATTCGGTTCTCCAGGGTTTTGGTGCCTCCACCGCTGCGGAACGGCCCTGCTGTGCTGCTGCTCCCGCGGCGGTATGCAGCTGGCGCGTTGCGGCGCGCCGCCATCCGGACACTGGCTTGATAGGCAATGAAATCCGACACTGACGAGCTCAGAAGCACCTGGTCATCTACCGTCAGTTGCTTGTCCCCATCGTCAGCCTGACGGTGACTGGCGAAGCTTTCCAAAGCCTGAAGTTCGCAGGCTTCGGCCAAGTCGCTGTCGACCATAGAGACGGTCTCGCACTGCCGCATGCAGCAGCGGCCAACTCGGGCAAGAAGCTCCTTCAGATCGTTCCAGAAGTCTTGGCAGCAGGCGTAGAGCACCGGATTGCAGGCGCTGTTTAGGTAGCCCATGGCGGTGGTCAAGTGAAGCATCACAATCTGAGTGTGCTGGGGTATGAGGCTTCTCGAGGCTAATTCAACTTGTATCCAATAGAGCAGTGAGCAGGCAAAGTTTAGTAAAATAATTGCCGTCACTACTCGGCTGACGCGGTCCAGCAGCTTTTGGCTCTGTTTTGCTACTTTTTTCACCTTTTTCACCTTGGCAATCAGCGTGCGAACAATGAAGGCGTAGAAGATGACCAGCAGCACAAATGGCAGGATGCCGCAGGCAGCGAACATGGCCTTCCTGGCCAGGGCCAGACTGGGATAGTGACTGACCAGCTTAGAATCGAAGGTCTGCTCGCTGATCACCAGCGAGACATTGAATGCAGCGGCATGGCTCGTGCTGACTTTGTGGCCGCAGTTCTGCCGAACCGATTTGCTGGTTGAGTTCAGCTTAATCGACATCATCAGTCTGGAGTGCACGGCCATTGGACTCACCACTACAGCGCTGAGGAGCCACAGAGCTGTGAGCAGGCCCCACACGAAGCGGCTGCTGCGTAGTGTTGCGGCAAACTGCGGCTTCACCACGCTGATGTAGCGGTCGAATGCCATGGCGGTGACGATGAAGATCCCGGCTGTCCAGTTGACGTAGTGCATCGCGTGATAGATGGCGCATCCTGGCAGGCCCCAGGCCCAGCTGTCCACCTCGGCCATGTAGACCATGGGCAGAATTCCCAGCAGGTGAAGAATGTCCGCCAAGGCCAGATGGCCCAGGTAGATGCGCAGCGCTGTGTGCAACTTGGACTTCCGGACTAAAATGATCGTGGCGAGTACGACAGCGTTGCCCAGAATGCCCAAGGCGCTCAGAATGCCCAGCAACTTCCAGACGACTTTCATGCCGTTAATCATCGATTCCGACATTTGCTGTTTTTAGTTGGTTCGTTCTTTGTGTCTGAATCTTGATTGATTGATTGAATTTTGAGGCAGCTTGTCGGCCGTGGGTCGCAAATTTTTCCTTTTTTATCTTACCCTCAAGTGGGAGAACTGTTTGATTGGGCAGGTATTCAAGCTCTGATTTGCCGGCAAGAATTTCACTTTTCAGGTGATAAGCTATCAACGGTAATCCTTTTATACGAGCGTATTTATTAAGCCGTTCCCGATCTCATGGGCCAAAAGTTTAAACTAAACTACGGATTAGGGGTATTTTCAGGGTGTCGGGTGCGGGGTGCTTTTGAGGAAAGTTGTGGTCGCTTTTTGGTCTATAGTTACTGGTTAAGGCAGCGGCCCCTCCCCCAATCGCCCACATTAAAATGCGCTCCTCCAAGAACTAAAGAAAAAAGCATCCAAGCTGAACGAATGGCAAGAGCTCAATTTTGCCACCTACCACTCTTGGAGGCAGAGACAAGGGCGCTAGTCCAGAGACAGGGCGCCAACCCAGAGACAAGGGCGCCAACCCAGAGACAGGGGCGCCAACCCAGAGACAGGGGCGCCAACCCAGAGACAGGGGCGCCAACCCAGAGACAAGGGCGCCAACCCAGAGACAGGGGCGCCAACCCAGAGACAAGGGCGCCAACCCAGAGACAAGGGCGCCAACCCAGAGACAGGGCGCCAACCCAGAGACAGGGGCGCCAACCCAGAGACAAGGGCGCCAACCCAGAGACAGGGGCGCCAACCCAGAGACAAGGACGCCAACCCAGAGACAGGGGCGCCAACCCAGAGACAAGGGCGCCAACCCAGAGACAAGGGCGCCAACCCAGAGACAAGGGCGCCAACCCAGAGACAAGGGCGCCAACCCAGAGACAAGGGCGCCAACCCAGAGACAGGGGCGCGAACCCAGCGATAGGAGCGCCAACCCAGAGACAGGGGCGCCAACCCAGGGACAGGGGCGCCAACCCAGAGACAGGGGCGCCAACCCAGAGACAGGGGCGCCAACCCAGAGACAGGGGTGCCAACCCAGAGACAGGGGTGCCAACCCAGAGACAGGGGCGCGAACCCAGAGACAGGAGCGCCAACCCAGAGACAGGGCGCCAACCCAGAGACAGGGGCGCCAACCCAGAGACAGGGCGCCAACCCAGAGACAGGAGCGCCAACCCAGCGATAGGAGCGCCAACCCAGAGACAGGGGCGCCAACCCAGGGACAGGGGCGCCAACCCAAAGACAGGGGCGTTCACCAAGAGACAGAGGCGCCCACCAAGAGACAGGGCGCCCACCAAGAGACAGGGACGCCCAACAACAGACCAGCACCCTCAACAGTGGCTATGTTGGCTGGAGTCTGAGTTTCTTGATTTCATCATTTTCTCAACTTCAAGCACCTCCGACGAAACGTCCCCTAAGCCTCCCTGTCTGTAATTACCGAATCACCGGTAAGCCAATCTGGGCGGAGCCTGATGCAGCAACCGGTCACATTTTTAACAAAGATTTTGCGGGCCGGAGACTCTGGAATTATGGGACAATTTCTGCTGACTACCCCGACTACTTGCATGTTCCCTAATTCCAAAGATTTCCCATTTCAATCGAATCTCTATCAGAGGGGAGGCCCGAGCGAAGATGCTCGATGATTTTCAAAAAAATTACACCCGACAAAAATACGAAATCTCGAAGGAAAGTTTTTCCAGGAGACTACTGAAAGTAGGAGTTACACGTTAGGAAATGTTTGAATTTAAGTAGGGAATTTTTGTTTATATTTCTTGAATTGTAGGTTTCAGATTCGGCTGCATTTTGCTCACTAACTGATATTTGAGTGCAGCCCTATGAGTTTTTCTAAGCACAAAATATCTAAACGCTACAATGTCAGTCTAAACGCTAAAATTTCAATCTAAGCACCACAATGTCAGTATAAGCACCACAATGTCAGTCTAAGCACCACAATGTCAGTCTATGCACCACAATGTCAGTCTATGCACCACAATGTCAATATCTAAGCACCACAATGTCAGTATCTAAGCACCACAATGTCAGTATCTAAGCACCACAATGTCAGTATCTAAGCATCACAATGTCAGTCTATGCACCACAATGTCAGTATCTAAGCACCACAATGTCAGTCTATGCACCACAATGTCAGTATCTATGCACCACAATGTCAGTATCTAAGCACCACAAATGTCAGTATCTAAGCACCACAATGTCAGTATCTATGCACCACAATGTCAGTATCTATGCACCACAATGTCAGTATCTAAGCACCACAAATGTCAGTATCTAAGCACCACAATGTCAGTACCTAAGCACCACAATATCAGTATCTAAGCACCACAATGTCAGTCTAAGCTACCAAAACTACGCTATAGCTCCAACTGTAGCTGTACACTATACTCAGTGTGTTAAATAGCTTTCCCCTATCACGGTTTACAAGTAGATACGAGTAGATGGAATAAAACAGTGGCGCCAATTCAATCAGCAGTTTTAGGAGAGTAAAGAAATAGGGGGGGGGGGGTGACTATGCTGCAGTGATGTGGCAAAACTGGGGAAGCTGGGAGCTCATGTAAAACCAAGGAGACCAGTTACGGATATCTGAAGAAGCTACGAGGCCAGCGCTGCATGCTAAAGAAACAGATTAATTCTGTGCATGAATTGTTTTTGAGCTGTAAAATCAAAATCAGACCAAGTTTACACAAGTGATTCAGCAGAACTTTAGTTGTTATTCTGTAAACTGAGGAACTGCGCGCTGTCCTTAGAGTTGGCACTCCAGACCTCGGCTCTGGGCCTCCTCGGCGGAGGCTGCATAAAATTCGGCCATTATTGATCGAGGCTCGACTGACGCCTTGCCGGAGGGTTGGAATTGGATTCTGCGGAACTCAGCACGCAGCCTCCCTCCTGCTTCTGGCGTGTTAATGTTGTCTGCACTGCTATGGAGCTGCTTGGCTGTGAGCTGCTTATGCCTGAGAATTTTCTTCATTACTAAAGGGTCATTGTTAACCCTAAGATGGGTTGATTTAAATTAGAGACTATTTTCCAGACAAACTACTCTTATAGTCTTATTAGATCATTCTCAAAGGACGCTTTTCAAAGTGCGATTTTCAGAGCGATTCTTAAAAGGCGTTTCTCAGAGGACGATTCTCAAAAAAACAATTCTCAGGGGGCGATTCTCAAAGAGCGATTCTCAAAAGGCGATTCTCAAAGGACAATTATAAAAGGGCGATTCTCAAAGAACGATTCTCAGGGGGGCGATTCTCAAAGGGCGATTCTCAAAGGGCGATTCTCAAAGGGCGATTCTCAAAGGGCGGTTCTCAGAGGGCGATTCTCAAAAGGACAATTCTAAAAGGGCGATTCTCAAAGAGCGATTCTCAGGGGCGATTCTCAGGGGGGCGATTCTCAAAGGGCGATTCTCAAAGGGCGATTCTCAAAGGGCGATTCTCAAAGGGCGATTCTCAAAGGGCGATTCTCAAAGGGCGGTTCTCAGAGGGCGATTCTCAAAAGGACAATTCTAAAAGGGCGATTCTCAAAGAGCGATTTTCAGGGGCGATTCTCAGGGGGCGATAATGAACGGGCGATTCTTAAAAAACGATTCTCTGGTGGCGATTCTAAAAGGGCGATTCTCAAAGAGCGATTCTCAGGGGGCGATTCTCAAAAAGACAATTATAAAAGGGCGATTCTCAAAAAGCGATTTTCAGGGGCGAGCGATTCTTAGCGGCGATTCTCAGGGGGCGATAATAAACGGGCGATTCTTAAAGAACGATTCTCTCGGGGCGATTCTCAAAGGAAGATTCTCATAGAACGATTCTCGGGGGGGGGGGCGATTTTCCGATTTGTATTTAACGAACGAAGTTTATTCGTTAAATCCATATTTTCCCATGAGAATTGTTCAATTAAACTAAGCATTTCGAAATTAAAGCACTGGGGAAATCACCATGGCAACCTCGTGCTGAACTGCTTTCAAGTGAGTTGGTTGAGCACACAACTGGTTCTAATGGGAACCATTTATAACAAATATATGGAGCCCAATAATTGTGAAGTGTTTACAATGAGGAGAGCCTGAAACATTGGCCAGATTTCCATCCGCAGTGTCAACACGGCAGGTTTTGTAGCAAAAAAGCAGCAATGCCAATACAGACTGGCATATTGCGACTGTTTGACTGACTTCTCTTCACTGGAGGCAAACAGCCAGCCGGTCTGGAGGGTGCCGGCGGGGAGGTCACGTGACCCTCTTGAACGAATGAAAATACGCGCTCTCTCTGCAGAGTAACGAGCCACAACGAAATTAAGCTTGACTCTGTTAAAAGCAAGATATTTCGTTTGAGTCTTTGAAATTAGGAAACCAACAAGCAGCTGTGAGCATGGAGAGATGTAGGGCGAGCGTGGAGAGATGTAGGGCGAGCGTGGAGATATGTAGGGCGAGTGGCATGAAAGCAAAACTATTGCAGGAGAGACGAGCAGAGAAGAGGAAAAGAGCTTCCAAGGAGAAGAGCGGAGAAGAGCGGAGAAGAGCGAAGATAAGCGGAGAAGAGCGGAGAAGAGCGGAGATAAGCGGAGAAGAGCGGAGATAAGCGGAGAAGAGCGGAGAAGAGCGAAGATAAGCGGAGACGAGCGGAGAAGAGCGGAGAAGAGCGGAGAAGAGCGAAGATAAGCGGAGATAAGCGGAGATAAGCGGAGAAGAGCGGAGAAGAGCGGAGAAGAGCGGAGAAGAGCGGAGAACAGCGGAGATAAGCGGAGAAGAGCGGAGAAGAGCGAAGATAAGCGGAGACGAGCGGAGAAGAGCGGAGAAGAGCGGAGAAGAGCGAAGATAAGCGGAGAAGAGCGGAGAAGAGCGAAGATAAGCGGAGACGAGCGGAGAAGAGCGGAGAAGAGCGGAGAAGAGCGAAGATAAGCGGAGAAGAGCGGAGATAAGCGGAGAAGAGCGGAGAAGAGCGGAGAAGAGCGGAGAAGAGCGGAGAAGAGCGGAGATAAGCGGAGGAGAGCGGAGAAGAGCGAAGATAAGCGGAGACGAGCGGAGAAGAGCGGAGAAGAGCGGAGAAGAGCGAAGATAAGCGGAGAAGAGCGGAGAAGAGCGAAGATAAGCGGAGACGAGCGGAGAAGAGCGGAGAAGAGCGGAGAAGAGCGAAGATAAGCGGAGAAGAGCGGAGATAAGCGGAGAAGAGCGGAGAAGAGCGGAGATAAGCGGAGAAGAGCGGAGAAGAGCGGAGATAAGCGGAGAAGAGCGGAGATAAGCGGAGAAGAGCGGAGAAGAGCGGAGATAAGCGGAGAAGAGCGGAGAAGAGCGGAGATAAGCGGAGAAGAGCGGAGAAGAGCGGAGATAAGCGGAGACGAGCGGAGAAGAGCGGAGAAGAGCGAAGATAAGCGGAGAAGAGCGGAGATAAGCGGAGAAGAGCGGAGATAAGCGGAGAAGAGCGGAGATAAGCGGAGAAGAGCG